>OX411309.1:21599038-22177558 GCA_948150685.1 Rhaphigaster nebulosa
TTCAGAATGAGTTGTTTACAGGTGACAGGGATGCCGAATGCTAGTCGAAGGAGTGACAATAAAAAAGTTTAATAGAGACGGGGGCATTGACCCCATGAGTCCACCTCCATCTCCTCAACTTCCCCCTGCTCCTCTCGCCTCCCCTCCCCCCCCGTGGTGGAGCTGGATATTGTAGGCTGGTTGGTGCAAGTGATCCTCCGGTAGTGCCCTCCTCCCGCAGTAACACTACAACTTTAATTATTGCAGCCTAATCGAGTATAGTAGCTTAAGAACAACAAATAACGATGAACTAAAGTAAAATGGAATTAGTAGAATAAGTTTTGTGGTTGTTTTGTCACGCGCAACCATGAAATATCTTTAAGAAACTACTGGTAGATTAAAAAAAAAAACCATAAGACTCAAATAGCAATAAACATCCAACTAATCGACGTATTGCCAATTCATTCATCATCAAAATATAAAAAAATATATACATGCTGAACAAAGACTGTCCAAAATAGACTCATCAACCAGAATCTCCAAGACATCTATCTACACACATGCTGAAGGGAAACTGGAGGTAATATAACAACAGTTATATTATATAACAGAAAAAGTTATATTGAAACAGCTGATCAGTAAAAATCTGAAAAACTAAAAACTGAAAATAGTAGGGTTATTTGGGTGGTGTAATATGTGTTATTGCTTCGCTCGCTTCATAATCAGTTGTCATCCGCATGATGGTATAGAAGGATCAATCTAATACCTATAATCTATGTAGGGTAATGTTGGGTAAGTGCTTTTTCGGTTAAAGTGCGCAATTGTCTCGTCAAATACAAACCCTCAACTGGTTAGAGCTGTCCTTTACGGATAACGAAGGACAAATCAGCCACGAAGGTTCTCCAAGGTGAAGTATAACGAATTGTAAAAATATTAGTTCCAACCTGTTGATAAAGTTGCGTCTTTCAACTCTTACAGAACAGCTGTAAATGTACGTGGTGTACACTTACCCTTACTATCATGTTTTGTCGAGGCAACTACTGACGAGCGAATCATAACAACAAATATTTTTTTCAATACATTTATTGAGTTATATTCAACATCCCATTTTCATAACTCAATGAAGGTTGTTAAATGTGAATATCAGGCAAACTTTAACTTCTTTCGATGATTACACCATTATAATGATCCTCCGGAAACCGTGCTATTTTGCACAGGACCGCTCCTGCTTGGATAATGAGTTCCAGACACATTGTACGCACTTAACCCTTAAGATAGGGACAAGTGCATACTAACAAGGGGAGTGCACGATGTGTCCGTCACCGATTTTGTTCAAATTTTTTTGAGTGATTCTACATTGAAAAAAAGTCGACCATAATAATGACCTACAGTTTGTCTGGTACGGAAGGTATCGATTGACGTTCTTGAACTCGTTCAAAAGATAAGAGTTTCTTCTTTCCATACATATAAAAAAATATTGCATTATCTTTGAAGGTAAGAACGTCCGCGATCTGCTTGTGTTTCTATGTGTTTTAGGAACAACGTTATCCGCAAAAAACTTCAATTTTGTTTTTATATCGTAATCTCCTTTTTTAAAAATAAATATTTTTTTATATGTGAGGAAAGAAGAAATTTCACTTTTTCCATCACAAGAACATAGATATCGGGTAAATTGAATGCAAACAACTGATTCCATATACAACATGCATTTGCTGATGGTTTAATATTTTATCTTTCGGAAGAGTATACAACCTCCTTATATTGTTACTAATACTATTGGAAAATTTAATATCATACACACAGAAATATTAGAAAAGGACATATCATTTCAACAATAGTTTTGCAATAATGTATTGTTAAACAAATGTTGTTGGATTTCAACAAACTGTTACGGCTCTTGGTTTCAACATGTCACTTCTTTAGTCTACTTTTAAAATGTGAAGCCAATTGTGAGGAACAGTGGTATTGACTTACAGTTATAATAACTGGCTGCAATTTTCCCAAAAAGGAAATTTAAAAAAAGGTGGAATTTATGCAAAGAACGTAATCATTAGAAAGAATTCTAAATTCTTGAACTTTCCAAAATAAATGATTTTCTTAAGCGACGAAATGAACAGTCGGCTGACGCATTGTTATATAACATAATGCTAACAGCAGTGCTACAACGTTGGCATAAACTATCCATATATCTATTAAAATGGAATTATGCAGCTAAAGAACGAGATGAATGTGTTAGAGTACAAGACTAAAGACCGAAAAATGACCATGGAAAAAGAGAGAAGAAAAAACACTATATAGTCACAGACGTTTCAGAATCACTTGACAAAATTTCTGAAGATAATTGAATCCACTTGATAATTTCTATTTGGGGGCACTAGTTAATCTTGAAGTCCATCTTCGAAGCAAAACTTGGTATTTTACTATAGCTGCATTTTTTAAAATCTACAGTAACTCAAAAATTTTGATATGCCTGAATTCGGGAGATTTACTAGATACCACAGCATTCTTGCATAACCGATGTAGGTCTCTGTTGCTTTTTCTATAGGAGAAACTGGGGCAATGGAAGTCAAGTAATGGTTGTGATTATTATTTCTCGTGAAGTTATTTACGCATACTACTGTTGTAGTGTTTCAAGCAAATAAAAATGATCATTTTGATAATTGATTCCCTTAAGGTGACTGTCGTTACCCGTCTCACTTAAGCATTAGTGGCAAAACATGTTGTCAATTATAGACCATATTAACAAAACTAGAGGGTCCAGTATATTTTAAAAATTAAATATTAATAAGTTGCAACTGCCTTGCAAAGAGAAATAAAATAAGTAAATGTCCTAAGTAATTAATAAAACATGATATAACTTTAGAAGGAAGCATCCATTGGTAGCTCTCCTACGAAAGTTCTGTTTAAAAGGAAGTTCTCTTCTTTTCAGATGTCTCAGAGAATTATTGGGAATGAAATGTAAGGTTATGAACGAGTGGATTGAATTGGGTATGGACTTCAATATGGAAGTTTTAGGTATCTATTTCGGATCAAATCAAGTTTTGCAATTTTGAATATCAAATTGTAAGGATTTGATGTGGAGGAGGACTTTGGTGGATCTCTGGAACATTTATTTTCAATTCCCATATTGGAAACTAGACATGTTGATAGTAATACAAATGAAACTTTTTTAGTTAATTTAAAAATTTAGGGTTTAGTAATTTAGAGAGTTTGTGGAATATACGATAAATCTTCGGAAACGACGAGCAGTTTCTAGTTTAAGTTTTAAACTAGAATTCCAATTTCGAGGCTTCTATAGATGAAGTCGGAGGTACAGGATCTGTTCAAGAGGGATTAGCATATGATTATATGATACACTTTGACGACAAGTCGTTGGTTTCCGCCGTTCGAGAATTCATTTTAATCCTTCAGTTTACCATCATTAATGCTTTGTAATATATGCTTGAAAAGTTTTTTGTATGTAACAAATGAGTCATTATTACCTGATAGAAAAGGTATATAGTTAGCGTGGACGGTCTCAGAATGAATTGGGCTCTCGGCTGTAAAAACATTCGTTTTTAAAACAAATTACATTAAAAACAGACGTTGAGGAGGAATAGGATGGGGTTCACCCTCTCTTTGGATTCATCTTAAAAACGAAACTTAATAAATAAACCAGTCTATTGCATTGCCTATATAATTTTTCCATTCTCAAGGGAGGAGAGGACCGAGCTTGGAACAATTTTATTAAATATCTCATATCTCGATAGTCGCAAGTTACCGAAGATTACTAGTAATAAGTCAATCAGTTCTATTATTTTAACTGTATCTCGTCATAAAGTTTGTTTGTATTTTCTTCTTTGTCTAGTTATATTATAGTTCTATATTATATTATATTATATTATAATTATATTATAATTTATATTATATTCTTTGTCTAGTTATATTATAGTTCTTCCTTATCGTAAATGCAAATAATTGGGTTTTATTCAGCATAGAATAATTAAGAAAGCTCTTTCGAAATTAACGATTATTAAACGTTTGGTCCTTTGGAATCCGTTAACTTGTTCCAATTAATAAATAATTTCGTCAGATATTAAAAAGAAGCGAACCGGTTAGGGACCGACCGGTTAGGGACCGACAGCTCTCGGTAGGCAGGCGAGGGTAATACTGGCTTCATCGATCTACAATTTAATAGAGACTGGTTCCAATATGAGGTCTGGCCACACCTCCACCTCTGCTTAATAAACTTCCTCTATTAACTGTCTTCGGTCCCTTTAATCAGCTGATAGTAATCGATATCAGTAGGTCCGAACAGCTTACAGGATGAATGATAAATATAATATTATCAAATGACCAGGGCCGCTGTCAGTTGAGCCCAGGTCTAGGGAAAATAATACAGAAGGCACCCTCTTGCTTAATATTTCATGATTTTATTTTTTCAGTAATAGTATTATATAGATTAAGATATAATGAAACGAAACTTACTATTTCATTATAATATCAAGAGTTAATTATTTTACATAAAATAAAATACCTTTTTTTTTTGTAGCAAAATTGCTTAATACTGATCTTTCTATCAGAGGTGCAACAACTCATTGCTGAGGAGAGGCCTCCTGAATCAGTCAACGCCGCATGCCCCGGTCCTGAGTCGTCACCATCCAATTATGCACTCCGGCATCTTGTGCGATACCATCTCGCCTACGCAATTTAGTTCTTACTTTATGCTTGAGCCCATGAATTTATTCTTGAAGAATTTTCTTTGGAATGGAATTTTCATACATCCTCGCCAGAGTCCGGCCCACCTTAACTTTCCAATTCGAATAAATCTGGCTATATCTGTTCCCTTGAAGAGGGCATGCAGCTCTCAATTGGTTCTACGAAGCCATTCTTGTCTCTGTATGGTTTCACCACAGATGAATCGGAGAATATTTCTCTCGTGAAATAGTAAAGCGGACTCATCCGATTTAATAAGTTTAATTATTATTTAATAAATTAAAAAAAAAAGTGTTCATTATAACACTAATAGAGCATGAACTATTGATTATTTAAAACAACACTTTGTAGCGAAAGTTTAAATAATCGAGCCAAAATTCAATTGTCATGATAACTTGGTTTCAATAGACAACACTTTTATTCTCTTTACACTAAAAACACATACTTATTTATAAATTAGGCCACACTGTCAGATTATGATAAAAATATGTGATATTATTTATTAAAAATTGAAATGATTTCTTTACTAGCATAGATTTGTTCGACAAACTTTTTGACTGTCTAGGCTTTTGTTTTTCTAAACTTTCTAGACAAACTTTTTTAATCAACTCTAATTTGGCTCCCCGGAACCCAAAGATTTCTTCACCTGACCCTCCCCCTGCTCCCCATCTCCTCTCCTGTCCTCCCCAAAAGGCGGCCCTAAGATTAGGATTAGCTTAATATGTTCCCCAGGTGATTATGCGCAAATAAAATATTCTTTTCATCATAACTTTTTTCCCTGTATTTCCTCGATGATGTATCACATATTTATAAAGTTAAAGGCTTTAAGAAGAATAATTTAGGCAAGTTTCATCAAAATCGCTAGAGCCGTTTTCGAGAAAATTGTAAAAAAGTGTAAAATCGATTATATAAAGTAGCACTTCCGGTTAATCGATTTTGAGATGTCGTGATTGAGATGTGAGTTTCTCAGTGTCAGTGTGTTTTAACAATTTTAATAATTTTTTTGGTCACTCTGCATTTAATTTTATTCTTGGTTCAAGTTCTCTTACAACCTTATCGCGAATACATTTCAAGGAGCTTCAGTATATAATCATATTCATATTTTTCATCAAAATCAGTATACCAGTGACAGGGTTCACTTCCAGTTGTAAACCTTCTTATAATTACAACTTGTCTCTAAATTAATCCTAACCGTATACCACAGCATTCTGCGACCTTTTCGGGGTTGGAGGAGGTGGGGATAGGCCATAACTTTTTAATTAAATTTTTAAATATTCCGAGAGTGAATGAGAAAATTTCACATGCGTTTAATGAACGCAGTAGGTAGAGTTGAATCCAAAAAACGGAGTTTTGGGGTATTTTTGTTTCCAGAGGGAAGTATACCATAGCAATTTTTTTCAAATAACTCCGGTCTTTTTGAAATTTTTGGAGCACCTTCGCTGTATTGAACCAACGGTATAGAACATTAGAACCCGGTATAATAGAAATGGCTGAATCATAATATTAAATATACTGTATCTTAAACTGGATAATGATAATGTGCCATAAGTCACAAGCTATAGTACAATGAGGCACAAGATAAGTCAATTTATATGATTCAGATGGTTATGCGCAAATAAAATATTCTTTTTCTCATAACTTTTTACCCTATATTTCCTCGGTGATGTATCACATATTTATAAAGTTAAAGGCTTTAAGAAGAATAATTTAGGCAAGTTTCATCAAAATCGCTAGAGCCGTTTTCGAGAAAATTGTAAAAAAGTGTAAAATCGATTATATAAAGTAGCACTTCCGGTTAATCGATTTTGAGATGTCGTGGTTGAGATGTGGGTTTCTCAGTGTCAGTGTGTTTTAACAATTTTAATAATTTTTTTGGTCACTCTCCATTTAATTTTATTCTTGGTTCAAGTTCTCTTACAACCTTATCGCGAATATATTTCAAGGAGCTTCAGTAAATAATCATATAAATATTTTTCATCAAAATCATTATATCAGTGACAGAGTTCACTTCCAGTTATAAACCTTCTTATAATTACAACTTGTCTCTAAATTAATCCTAACCGTATACCACAGCATATATTTTTTCATATAACTCCGGTCTGAAATTTTTGGAGCACCTTCGCTGTATTGAACCAATGATATTGAACATTAGAACCCGGTATAATAGAACTGGCTGAATAATAATATTTAATATACTGTATCTTAAACTGGATAATGATAATGTGCCATAAGTCACAAGCTATAGTACAATGAGGCACAAGATAAGTAAATTTATATGATTCAATTCTTGGCAGTTGCCAAAATTATTTTCTAAAAGGATTGGAAAAAAATAAATGCCTGTCGAGGTTTATACTAAGGTAGACTATTTTTCTTAAAATTTAGTTTTGCGAGTTCTAAACTGAAACTGGATGGTTTTTGAATTTTCTCACAATTTTGCTGTATGCTTTTTCTGCTTGCCGCATAGCTTTAGAATTTTATTTTTAGATCATTAGATTCTCTTAAATATATTGAACTATATATTGTAATTAAGTTACCGAATATCTTTTGAAAGACTGTAGCATTCTCCGACGAAGTGGGCTGTGTAGAAAAATTTAAATGATGAGAGTGAAATTCAAATTATGGACAATTACTAAAAATGTTCGGTACAAAAACTCAAGAAATAGAGCGAAAAAAGGAGTTGTGTTACTATTGGTAGATTTAAAGTCTTTTCTTCCTCAAATAGCAGTAAATGGCAAACCAGTCGTCAACGTTTCGCTGATTCAGATATCATCAGTACTCCAAACAACGAAATCACATTAATTTAGGTTAGAAGTAGCACATCCTACTTCAACGCTATATTAAATAGAATGGTAGTTAAAAATAGATATAAAGCTCTGGGAAGCGGAAGCCATGTGAGGTCTTTTTCTTGGAACCTGTACTAAGGTGAACCTATTATCGAAGGGACAGACCGAAAATCATATTTATTCTTAGAAAATCTCAATCACTTATAAACGGGATGTTTTATCCCGAAACTTTCGTTTTCGGAGGGAATAATTGATTCAGTCAATAGAATATTTTTGGAAATAGACCCAGAAATACTTCCAATAGAAGTTGAAAAGAAAAGAAGCAGGAATAAGGATGAAAATGCAGAGCTACTAAACCTCAAGTTTCCGAGAAAATCTCGCCTGATTCACTTGTTCTAAACATTAGCTATTTCATCTCTTACTTATATTACTTAATTCTATCTCTATTTTTAGTTTTATTTTATTTCATCTATGCTTCACATGTAAATAACGGAAATTCTTTAATAATTATCATATTTTTTCTTTATTTATTCATGTCTTTATACTATTGTTTAAGCATCTTCTTTTTGTTTTTTTTATAATTACTGAGTGTTTTATAATTTACTTTATTACTGATTGTATCTGTATTATTGCTTATATCTTAAATATTTATTTCATTTTAATTTTACTTATATTATTTATCTATTTTATTTTTGGATATAAATTCTGTTCTTCTGTATTTCTGATTTAATTTCAGCTAGATCAGGCTTAATGTTCAAGCTTACATAATTAAATAATTTTAATTGATTTTCTGATTATTTGTAATCCAAGATACATCTACATACAGCCAAGTATGTACCATCTCGAAAAAAAAAGGGATTAGATACCATTATGTATTCTATTTTTAATAAAGTTTTTCATTCTTTAATTGTCAAAGTATTTTGGTAGATTTGTATCAGTTCCTGGGGGCAAAAAGATTGAAAAGTCAGAATGCATTCATTACCCCATGGGACATGGGTTTAACAGCTGCTGCTCTCCTCCTCACCAACTACTAATTCATCTGGAACTCTAATCAAATATAGTAACTCAGTAGGGACCTATTTATCAAGAGAACGCCTTGACAGTACATTTGTCAAGAAATCAGCTTTATGATTGATCAATACTCAAATTCTAAATGACTGCTTAGGCAAAAGCCTAACAGTTAGCGTTGACCACTATAACGAATGCCGACCAAATGTAAGGAATAATCAAAATCACATGCATTCCTAATACAGGATTCAATCCAAGTTTTTAGATTACAGACCAAGAAACATATCTAATAACAACGTGCATAAAGATTTGTGTGAATCCGTTCGGTACATCTGGAGGTCTGGAGCTAGTTAAACATGGAACCAATGATAAGTGATAAATTCCGGTTAGTTATTTTTAACTAAATGAGTTCAAACTCTCAGTTGAACTATAAAATCAAAAACTATAAAAAATTATGTAATCATTGTTTTGTTCTTTTCAGGAATAAATAATAATCGTTATATACATATTTCATTTATTCAATGAATATTAAACAACGCTTCGGGCCTTTTATGTCTATTTTTAAGTTCTTTATCTTCTACAACAAAACATTTCACAACAGGTAATTATATTTTACTACACTTAGAGGAATATAGTGTAAAAAGGATTTTAGTCGAAATTTGGTGATTTCAATTAATAAGTAATTATTACCATTATTATTATATTATTACCATTATTATTATTAGATCAAATATCAATGGAAAAATAAGAAATTATTCTTATGCAATGATGGATAATCAGAAAAAGAATTTAAAATTCCGTGCAGATTTTAGATAAGCAAATGTATGATCGTCTGTTAAAAGATAAAGAGTAAAATTTATAGCGCTTATCTGTTTTTACTTCCTTGAACGCAGTAAAGGAAGTAATGTAATCGCGAAAATTTTCGGTTTTCAGATTTCAACGGATATATCCATTTTGACCATCCCTGAATCCATTTTGACAAGTTTCGTCGTGACGTCTGTACGTACGTTCGTTCGTATTTCGCATAATTCAAAAACGGTTAGCTTAGAAAGTTGAAATTTTGTATTTAGGATTGTAGTAAAATCTAGTTGTGAACCTCCCTTTTTGGTCACTGCATAATCACCGGAAGTGGTACTTTACTTGAAGGCCATAATTGATTTCCATCAAAAATTATATTAAAATACTTTGCAAAACTTCTCAAATTTAGCATTTATAACTTATATATTGATTTAAATAACATAATAGATTTGGTCTAAATTGGAAAACCGGAAGCGGTACTTTACTTGAAGGTCATATTAGACTTTCATAAAAAAATATATTAAAACATAATGTAAAACATCTCAAATTTGGTAAATAGGACTTTTATATTGATGCGAATGTATTTACTATATTTTGGTTAAAATTGGTGAGCCCAAAACGGTACTTTACTTGAAGGTCATAATAAGCTTCCATCAAAAATAATATTTAAATTAAATACATAAATCGTATGTTTCTGTAATAAAGGTTACAAACGCAATTTGGTTTCCAATCCAATTAAACATTTTTATTACGTGTTTTGTGTTAAAATTTAGTGAAAAATACTGGTTTTCCTCCCTGTTTGTGTGTGTGTGTGTCAATAGATGGATGTCGCGACGCGATAGATGGAGTGTTGTTTTTGAGATACTGCGATCTTCGGAAACTAGTAACCAAATTCAGAATCACTTTTTGAGCCACCGATTTATTGTTTAATTGGCGTACAAGGAAGTCATGTGTTGTCCACATCAGATATTTTGAAACTCATTGAATAAATTAAATAAAAAAATATGGGTTAATATTTATTCTTGAAAATACAATAATTACAAGGTAAGCATTTTCGATTATTTTTTTCAAAGTCCTTTGTTTTCTTAATATATTTAGAGAAAAAATATCAGTGATTTTTGGTTTTTGAGTAAGTATATTGGTGATATTACACATTTCTAGTTGGTTTTTAATGAGCCTACTCTGTCTATGAAGAGGATTTATATCTTATAAATAAACAAATGCCTTGTATTATAATAAAGGCAATATAGAGTACCTACATAAATATTTTTAGTTGCTGAAATGCTGTTGTCAATGTCAGTGTAAGATAGATATCTTCTTGAGAAACTTAAAAGTAAATGACACTTTTAAAGAGCATGTCATTGTGTGTCATCAACTTTAAGTGCTCTTAGTATGTATTTCATAAAATCGGATGTTTGCGATTTTCTCTATTGCTCTGACCATAAAATAATGAATCTTAGCGTGTTCTTATTGGCCTCATTGCAGAATTATACCTTTCATTATGATATTTAAAAATCATAAAAACAGAGTAAGAAATTGTCATTTTTTCTCGTATTTATTATGTTATACTTTTTTTTGGCGTATTTCGAAAATTTGCTCTCAGGTATTTGAAAAACTACTTTCAGAAAATATTAATACTTAATGTAAGTTAAGTTCAATATTATTTTGCAATTATTCTTTCAATTTCCTTAAAATAATATTTATGAAACAAATTGGGGCAATCAATCAAAATGGCTTTAATAACGGAAAAAATAGTTAAGTTTTTATAACAAGCCGATGTTTCGGTACCGGCATATAGGCCAAACTAGAATTAAAATTTAAAGAAATATTGTGAAAATAGAAATTAGCAAGAATACCACAGTGATAAAAAATAAATATAAAGATAAAGAGAGAGAAAGACAGAGAGTGAAAGTAAGCTGAAAAATTAAATAAACCAAAATGATGATGCTATTACAGTAGCATAAATATAAGAATCAATAAAGGAATATAATAAATACGTTGAAACAAATATACGAAGATAATTTTTTTTAAATAGAATAAAATAAGTAAATACAATATAAGAATATAAAACTTGATAGTATCTTATGAAGGAGCTACCCATTGATAGCACTTCGATGACTATTCAATGTTAGGAGGTCCCGCAACAATCTTCTTTTCAGACGCTTCGGAGGGTTATCGGGAATACTTTGTGATGAAAGGTTTACAACAAGTGGGATGATTTGGGCAAAGAGTTTGGAATTAAAGGAGGTATATCTATTTCGTGACAAATCTGCGACAAATGGGATATTGAGGTCTTTTTGGATAATTTTATTTGCGACATAATAAGGAGCATTAAGGATTCTAAAATAAAGGTTAAGCTTAATATAACGACTTTAAAACTAATTTAATTAATTAAGCTAATTTCTAAGAAATTTATAGCTTCATAGAGATTTCATGTTTTTTTTCCATTTTTTATTTATCTTTCAGATCTATATATCTCTAAAATCTCAAACCCTGATATAGTCTATGCAGTCACCAACCGAATATGTTGAAATTTAGTTAGATAGGAATTATCTGAATTAAATGTTTATTTTAATTATATACCCTATTTCTGATACATATTTCTTCTATTATTTTATAACATCTTCTATAAGAAATATTGTATAACCTTTTTGTTTTTATAACCTCATTTTCTTTTCTTCAACAGTTAATGAGACTTTTTTCAAAAAGTTTTCGAGCTTCTACCATACAATTATTTTCACTACTATTGCAAATATTTATTTTAAGACGTACTACATTACGGTACATATGTATTTATGTATATAAATATAAATTTACATAAGTATATTTTGCCGCACCTAGACTGGAAACGATCAGCTAAAATAACACAGACAAGACTATTTATTAAACACGTTGCTGAGTTAGAAGAGGGTTGGAAGTTCTTTGTAGGAGCAGAAGGTTTGTTTGTAAGAGGTAAAAAGCTCCCTCCATAGCTATCCTCACTCAGAGTTGAAGTTGTTTTAAACTTCTCCGAAGCTTTTACTGCCTTCCGTTGAGGAACCCTATGTAGAAACAGTATCGAACTAACTCAATGCGACTCCTTTCCTCTCACAAAGCCCTGTCACTAAGCGAACTGGATAATATGAAGGGAAACGATTCTCTATATTGTTGAGATTATACTGCTCTTGTATTGTGATAATCAATCAAGTGCTTCATTCCAAACTTATTTGTCAAAATTAACTGACCTTCCTCTCGTTTGAAGGTATCTGATAATAATTACCAAATAAACATAAATGTTAGTTAATTTCTTATTTTGTTTGTGCTACAGACTGACAAACCAACTCTGAGGTTACCAATAGCATTTATTTGAATCGGATACCAGGCTTTTCTCAATATATGTCAATTTGTTTCATAATTATCACTTTTTTTTCTTATTTTAAGGGGCCCACTAAAGCTTTCTTTACTCTTTCTTGTATCTCTCATTTCATAATTTATATTCATCCATAAATCTTGAATAGATTTTAGCATGTAATTTAAAAAATACTGTGAAAACTATTAACGCTGATAACCCTGTGATAACTTTTTCCAAGTGTAAAAAGTATAACCCGAATAGCATGGCTTTCATACAAAACAAATTCCGATAAATCAGTCAAAATAGCACCTCAAGAACATAAAGCTTCAGTTTTACACATTATTGCTGACTGAAATTAAGACTAGGCATCGTCATAAAAATCTAGAGGGTAATATAAAATAATATGTTTTCGGAAAACAATTATAACATTATACAGCCACAAAACTATAGCATAGCTTAATTTCTTACTGAATATAATTTTAAACGATTCAATATATTTACATATTACTAAGTTTTATTCCGACAATACGAACAGGACAAGTACAAACATAACAAAGGCAGAAACTTAATAAAGAAATAATTAAGTTTGTATCCAGTGAAAGAGGTGGCGATTTATTCAATAATCACTAACCGGAGTTCAAAATGTTTTATAACAATATTGATTCGAAATTATTGAAGGTATAAATAACATAACTGAAATAGGTTAGGGTATAATATAAAAAGTGAAGTAATAATAAATTATTGCATAGAAGCAAAAAATAAAATTTTATCTTTAAAAAATGTATTATATGGTTAATAATTAAAAAATATAACGAATCATATAGTATTACCAATTCTTTTTTGTATGGTGAATTCAAGAAATTCATGACTAGTTGAATTGAGTTAATACTTCTTTATATTTGTGTATAAATAAATAAATATTTTTTGCTTTCCTTGCTCAGAAAAAGAGTTAAAAAAAAGGAATGAAGTCAGGCTGAAAGGTCCTACACCGCTCGCAAGACAGATCTGTTGTGCGGGTACCATAGCCCAGTCGTTTGAAGGGACTAGCCTAGATATCAGTCAGCTGATTGATTTCATTCAATATTTTTCATTATGTATGTGTGTGTGTGTGTGTGTGTGTGTGTGTGTGTGTTTATACACTTATATATATTTGTGTATGACACCTTTCCATCTACGTACATAAATTTTATAAAAAACAGTAACTCTTTAAATAATAATGAATGGTAAAATTATCATATATCACATGTAATTTTGTATAGAATATTTTTAATGTTTGCATGATTTGTATACATCATTTATGACATATTTCAAGTTATACTGTCTTGAGCTTCGTTAAATAATTTTTATTTCATGTCTTGGGTAGTTCGGATCATTTCAATAAATCTCAACGACTTGTTCTGAACCAAATAAAATTATAAAACATTTCAAGTTCTTTTTATTTTTAGTTTCGATTTGTATAAAATAGTTTTTGTCGTAGTTAACCAGATGCTAATCCTGAGGTTATAATTCCGAAGTCTCACTACCCCAGAGTTCACATAAGTATATGGTATCAGTGTGCAATCGATCATTTGCGAACGACCAGGGTTAGGGAAAATTTTTTGACCTATTGATTATTAACAAGAATAAATAAGACGATTTTATGAACATAAAATAAAAATTAAATATCTCGAAAATCAAGACTGAAAATGAAGTATCGAAACTACACAATTTAAGAAATAATTAGTTATTTATGTTTTACAATTATGGTATGATTGATGCATATACAAATTTATTTTATCGACAGTATATGACCACGTAAGAAAACATTTTTGAATAACTTGATGAATAATTTTATTTATCCTAATAAGTAAAACAATATCTACTTAAAAGATTAGGAGAAAATATGAGAAAGTCTGAAATAAATTAAATTAAATGAACAAAGGTAAATACTTATGAAAAAGTAAAAGAAGCTATTGTTTGACTAATTTTTTGTTTCAAAATAGTAGTCATATGAATCAGTTAAAATAGGTGAACGAAACATTCGGTCTTTATTACCTTCCTAAAAGATGATTAGGCTGAAATATTTAATGACCATAATGGATGTACAAACAACTAGAGAGGGTGCCGATCTAATTAAGCTTATATTTAGCGCCTAAATTGGAGAGAGCTGCCTTAGTGTCAGGAGTTAATTTCATAATATTGATCTTTTTGTGTAAATATTATTTTATCAGGCACTATGATATTAAATATACATATTTTCGAAACTAATTTTATCATTATATATTAAAGCATTACGGCTATTTCCAAGTTATATAAGGTATGGCTTTGTAAGTCAATATAAGGCATGGCTACTTCCTTAAATTTATTTAAATACCTGCAAACATTTATCTTTTTTTTTCGAGTTTTGTAAAAGTATTTATATAATTTTCTTCTGAAAACAAAGTATTTCAGTAATTAAAATATGAATTTGGCCAAATTTTTGTAGTCTGAGTTTTAAATTCCTACCTAATTAAGATATTTCGTTGCATGATACTATTGATTACAATGTCATGTGTCCATGTCCAAAGAAAATTGAACTTAAATAGAATTATTGAAGTATTATTCAAAATAACGTAACTTCATCTTTATGTAAATCTTTTGCGAAAAAGATTTTGTTTGATAGAAAATGCTTACGCCCCTCGGGAATGGAGCTTGCATATAGCTAGGAAATTTCAATCTTATTTATTGGAAAAATTTCTTTTCATTGAAAAAAGTCAATATATCCCAGCAAGTTTGCTGTATTCTTTTCTGCCGTCATAGTTATTATTGATCCTTTCCGATATATATATATATATATATATATATATATATATATATATATATATATATATATAGTCAATATAGACCGGATGTTTCTTTCACCTATTTTAACTGATTCTTATGACCACTATTTTGAAGAAAAAAAAATCAGTCAAACAATAGCTTCTTTTACTTTTCCATAACTACTTACCTTTATCCATTTTTTATTTAATTCAAACTTTCACATATTTTCCTCTAATGTTTTTAAATTATAATTCGATTTAAAAAAACTATTCATATATATATATATATATATATATATATATATATATATATATATATATATATATATATATATATATATATATATATATATATATATATATATATATATATATATAATATATAATATAATATATTAAAATAATATGCTTATATATATATATATATATATATATATATATATATATATATATATATATATATATATATATATATATATATATATATATACATATATATATATATATATAAGCATATTATTTTTTAATCGGGATTGGAAAACTGGCATTGGAATTGTAATCCAATGATAATGTAAGAGCTAAAAAAGATGAAACTTATTGTGCAGAAAGAGTAATTCTAAAGTATTATTAGTTTAGTTAGAGGGGAGGGCGGCAGGTAGCGCTAATGTTGACTGTGTTCAGCCGAGTGTGCAACACGACCGCCATTTGTACCCTTAAACAATCCTTCTCTTTGTTTCTGTTGTTCAAATTTATTTCGATTATTTAATAGGTTCTTTATATTTGACAATAAACAGTTTAAATTTTCATAAATTGCTTAAATGGAAATGTATATTATATCAGCTTTGAGCATGCAGTCGATATGTATCAGTAAGGGAATCGGTATATAGGGATTTTAACTTTTTTAAAGTCCCGTATCACCAAACACTTATTCACAACCTTGTGCAACGAGTAATTTAAAAAAAAATTGAAACATTATTGATCATATTGAGTATTTCTACTCAGCTGTTCGGGATATTGTACTGCAACAAAGAGCAGATTTTAGATTTTTTCGCGAGGTCTGCAGTTCACAGAACTAGTAGTATTATTTTATAAAATTTTCATACTTGTTTTCTTTTATTTGAAAATGTTTAGAACTCATGAAATTCGAAGGGCTCGAACAATTTGTTAGTATCGTTTCGCTAAATTGAGAGCTCTCTCTGAATATTAAATATAAGTGCGTAAGTTCAGAGTCAACTCGACCGTTTGACATTTCGTTTGTCTGTCTGTTTGTTAATCGTTTACGACCAATGCATAAAATGTTCCTTAAAGTCGGAAAAAAAACGACGTATGGGTAGGAATTTTTATTTATTACTTCCCATTCAAGATGGCGGCCGTTTTAGTGGGTCCATATCTTCAAAATCAGTTTCGCCGTCTCGACCAAACTTGTTCGTTTTTCTTCGAATTCGTCGTGAATATTCTTTGAAGTTATTTAAAACTAAGTGAGCAAAAAGTATTTTTTATTTCTTCACGGATGGTGAAGAGGAAACAAAATCAGAAAATTCTAATAATTGTGAGGAGATCAAATTATATCTTGAATGAGAAAAAAAAGTTTGTGCAGAACGACCTGAGCTCCGTCACTAAGGTCGTACTTCATAATATCTTTAATAATAAAGAAAATACAAAATTTAAAATAACAATGGAAGACAAAATTTAAGACCTCCAAAAGGTACTAAAATAGAAAATTTCAATCCTCGAACTCGATTTGGTTGTGCGCAAATCCTTAAAAACCGCGACAAATCTATTAATACCGTAATAGTGGCCGAAAATTAGGCTTAAATTTATCCCCGCTTCTACATTATTGTTCTACCTAGAAAACAAACATACTAACTGAAATGAAATTCTGTAGGTGAAGCTCATTTAACCCCAAGGGAAGTGCGCAAATGTAGCGGCATAAATATAGATGCATATGAATCATACATTTCCAAAACCCACCAAATCGTGTTTTAGGGATTATGAAACGAATTTAAAATTACAGTGCAAAAGCCGATTATTTTCGGATAAAATACGACTAAAAATCGATCAATTTTTGGGTCTTTTCTCCTTTAGGACAGCCAGTTACTTTTTTGTAACGGATGTTATCACTTAGGCTACTTTATATTATTCACTATCAATTAACATATGATTAGAAAATATTAAAACAGGTTAATAGAATATTTATTTTAAGGCAATATATATACAAAGTCTGAAATAATAACATACTTCATTGCATGTTATACTTCGCACAGATTTGCCATCGGGATAACGCCTCTTTCCTGTTGGAAAATTACCGTACTTTCTTTTTTTTTTTTTTTTTTTTTTGCACAAGTTGAACAGGTCAATTAAGTTCATAGTGTGAATTACTAATGTTAACAATAGCACTAACCTATCCACAAAAATTCTTGATACTTGTCATATGATTTAATCAGTTACTGAAAAATAACCGTAGTGACAAGAGGACAATGTGAACTGCAGGGAAAGAAGTTTGTGCATAGTCACATTCGTATTCAGCAGATTTGCGTTGAGATTTTGATAAATGTATGTAAAATTAAATAAAAATCCCGGAATTAGTAGGATATTAGATTTATTGATAATTAAATATTAAAAAATATATTTTTACATATGAATTTGAACAAATTATGCTGTTTGGTATCCCTGGAAACAATGTTGGATTTTCAATCATTGATAGCATTGGCTGATTCTTTAATAAAAGCTACAATAAAGAGCAGAGTTTAGATTTCTTCGCGAGATCTACAGTTCGAAGAACTACTAGTTTTAATTGGCAATGAAAAGAAATTCGATTCATAACTTTGTTTTTAGTTACGGTTTTTTTATTGGCAAAATTCTCTTACCCAACATCCCCCCTCCAACTAATTGAATAAAAAAACTCTTCTAAATGACATATTTACTCTGTTTCATAGAAATTGTTCCCTTAATCTATATATATCTTTTAGGAAATCCTTTTCCTTGTCTATTCGTAAAACACATTAATATTGTTAGTTTTGTTACTAACGCAGCATTTGAAGTAAAATAGAATAACTGAACAGAAGGATATAAAAAGTGACTGATTTGAAAATTCGATCATTTAATAACAATACCACGCTTTGAAACAAAACGGTTTGAAAAAGTTATTAAGCTGTCCTAAAAAGTCAGAAATCTAATCTAACAAACTGATTCTCTATTACACAGGATTTATTGATAGTTTTCAATTTTTTTTTTTACAAAAAAATTAGAAACGTTTCATCAAAAATATCATTCTAAAGGAATGCTAAAAATATTGGACGCACCATTTTGCCACAAATGACTTCCTTTACAAGGACTATGACGTCCTAATGGTCTCGATAGATGCAACAACCAATGCCAGCAACCAATAGATGCGGCAAAAATTTCCAACACAGATGGACTTAAAACAATCAGATCCATCTTTAACTCAAACGCTGAAATCTGCAAATACACCTCGCTCTAAAGAATTTCAAAAGTTTTACTGAGTTAATCGTTATACAGGATTCGAGCTCTAATTCGCTTATTCCAAAAATAGTTTTGCAAGTGGCAAATTACACCTTTAGATGTTCAAATTTATTTTGTGTTAAGCACAAAAATGTTTTTCTTACAAACTGGAATAATCCGTATTAGTTGTTTAAGAAGTGTTGGAAATCCTCCTTAAGGGCCTGGCTAGACGATATACGGGTGAACCTTCAAGTGGTTATCAGGATAAGAAGTGTTAGAAAAACTTGTTACGGTCCTGGCTAAATGATATATGGGTGAACCTTCAGGTGGTTATCAGGATAAGAAGTGTTGGAAATACTTCTTATGGTTCTTGCTAAATGATATATGGGTGAACCTTCAGGTGGTTATCAGGATAAGAAGTGTTGGAAATACTTCTTATGGTCCTGGCTAGATGATATATGGGTGAACCTTCAAGTGGTTATCAGGATAAGAAGTGTTAGAAAAACTTGTTACGGTCCTGGCTAAATGATATATGGGTGAACCTTCAGGTGGTTATCAGGATAAGAAGTGTTGGAAATACTTCTTATGGTCCTTGCTAAATGATATATGGGTGAACCTTCAGGTGGTTATCAGGATAAGAAGTGTTGGAAATACTTCTTATGGTCCTGGCTAGATGATATATGGGTGAACCTTCAAGTGGTTATCAGGATAAGAAGAGTTAGAAAAACTTGATACGGCCCTGGCTAAATGATATATGGGTGAACCTTCAAGTGGTTATCAGCATAAGAAGTGTTCGAAATCCTTCTCATGGTCCTGGCTAGATGATATATGGGTGAACCTTCAAGTGGTTATCAGCATAAGAAGTGTTCGAAATCCTTCTTATGGTCCTTGCTAAATGATATATGGGTGAACCTTCAAGTGGTTATCAGCATAAGAAGTGTTCGAAATCCTTCTTATGGTCCTTGCTAAATGATATATGGGTGAACCTTCAAGTGGTTATCAGGATAAGAAGTGTTGGAAATCCTTCTTATGGTCATTGCTAAATGATATATGGGTGAACATTCAAGTGGTTATCAGGATAAGAAGTGTTGGAAATCCTCCTTAAGGGCCTGGCTAGATGATATATGGGTGAACCTTCAAGTGGTTATCGGCATAAGAAGTGTTAGAAAAACTTGTTACGGTCCTGGCTAAATGATATATGGGTGAACCTTCAGGTGGTTATCAGGATAAGAAGTGTTGGAAATACTTTTTATGGTCCTGGATAAATTATATATGGGTGAACCTTCAAGTGGTTATCAGCATAAGAAGTGTTCGAAATCCTTCTTATGGTCCTTATCCTTAGTTAATCGTTATACAGGATTCGAGCTCTAATTCGCTTATTCCAAAAATAGTTTTGCAAGTGGCAAATTACACCTTTAGATGTTCAAATTTATTTTGTGTTAAGCACAAAAATGTTTTTCTTACAAACTGGAATAATCCGTATTAGTTGTTTAAGAAGTGTTGGAAATCCTCCTTAAGGGCCTGGCTAGACGATATACGGGTGAACCTTCAAGTGGTTATCAGGATAAGAATTGTTAGAAAAACTTGTTACGGTCCTGGCTAAATGATATATGGGTGAACCTTCAGGTGGTTATCAGGATAAGAAGTGTTGGAAATACTTCTTATGGTCCTTGCTAAATGATATATGGGTGAACCTTCAGGTGGTTATCAGGATAAGAAGTGTTGGAAATACTTCTTATGGTCCTGGCTAGATGATATATGGGTGAACCTTCAAGTGGTTATCAGGATAAGAAGTGTTAGAAAAACTTGTTACGGTCCTGGCTAAATGATATATGGGTGAACCTTCAGGTGGTTATCAGGATAAGAAGTGTTGGAAATACTTCTTATGGTCCTTGCTAAATGATATATGGGTGAACCTTCAGGTGGTTATCAGGATAAGAAGTGTTGGAAATACTTCTTATGGTCCTGGCTAGATGATATATGGGTGAACCTTCAAGTGGTTATCAGGATAAGAAGAGTTAGAAAAACTTGATACGGCCCTGGCTAAATGATATATGGGTGAACCTTCAAGTGGTTATCAGCATAAGAAGTGTTCGAAATCCTTCTCATGGTCCTGGCTAGATGATATATGGGTGAACCTTCAAGTGGTTATCAGCATAAGAAGTGTTCGAAATCCTTCTTATGGTCCTTGCTAAATGATATATGGGTGAACCTTCAAGTGGTTATCAGCATAAGAAGTGTTCGAAATCCTTCTTATGGTCCTTGCTAAATGATATATGGGTGAACCTTCAAGTGGTTATCAGGATAAGAAGTGTTGGAAATCCTTCTTATGGTCATTGCTAAATGATATATGGGTGAACCTTCAAGTGGTTATCGGCATAAGAAGTGTTAGAAAAACTTGTTACGGTCCTGGCTAAATGATATATGGGTGAACCTTCAGGTGGTTATCAGGATAAGAAGTGTTGGAAATACTTCTTATGGTCCTGGATAAATTATATATGGGTGAACCTTCAAGTGGTTATCAGCATAAGAAGTGTTAGAAAAACTTGTTACGGTCCTGGCTAAATGATATATGGGTGAACCTTCAGGTGGTTATCAGGATAAGAAGTGTTGGAAATACTTTTTATGGTCCTGGATAAATTATATATGGGTGAACCTTCAAGTGGTTATCAGCATAAGAAGTGTTCGAAATCCTTCTTATGGTCCTTGCTAAATTATATGTGGGTGAACCTTCAAGTGGTTATCAGGATAAGAAGTGTTGGAAATCCTTCTTATGGTTCCGGCTAAATGATATATGGGTGAACCTTCACGTGGTTATCGGGATAAGAAGTGTTGAAAATCCTTCTTATGGTCTTGGCTAAATGATATACGGGTGAACCTTCAAGTGGTTTTCAAGAAAAAGGTCGTAAAGAATATTTTCTATGCTTTGATATTTGCTATGAAATTCGACATATGATCTTATTTCAAAATATTTTAAATCAGTTCACAAAAAAAAAAGTATTCATTAATATAAACTCTGATGATGGTTTTAAATCTCAACTTATTTATTTATTAATCTTTCTCCTCCGACGTTTCGGCCTTTGAGACCATTATCAAGGTAACACCTAAATAAGTTTAATATAACCATTTCCAGTCTATATTCATCAAATTTATCACGGGCTGATATGCCTGATTCATTAAACAATATAATAAAAAATGTTTATAGGTTGTATTGTTTTAATATGTTTTTATGACAGGCATATTAGCCTGTAATAAATTTTATGAATACTGGCAGAAAATTGTGATATTAAAGCTACTAAGACGTGTCCTTAATAATGGCCTAAAGAGACGAAAAGTTGGTAGAGTAAGATATATGAAGTAGATTAGTTAATATTTAATAGGATCATCAGAGTTTTGATTAATGAACAACACCTTATCTCAAACAAGGTGAAAACATTATATTAAAATATAAATATATTTTCAAGTATTATTAATCGATTTTTTATTATTTAAAAAATGTACATGACTAACTGTCTTCCCACTCGTCAGACTAGAAGTTTTTTTTAGTAATAATCAATATATATATATATATATATATATATATATATATATATATATATATATATATATATATATTGAGATTATTACTTAAATTCAAGATACGGAAAAATACCAGCAATGCTTATCACTTACTAACACAACACCCAATAGTAAGTTTCAAAAGTCATTTATATCGACTCCTTTTTCAGTGAATTTTATTTTCATATACTTCAGAAATACTTTATTTCATGTTATTCTAAACCCAGTAGAATTTGATAAAATTATTTTTCGCCTACAAGATTAAGTGTAACTATTGTTTCATGCTTACAAATTTATAGTAAGACGGCTAGGAATGTCCACTTCTATCTTTATCCCAGTAAATCGTTAACTATCAGTCATAGTAAAAAAAACCAAGAGTGGTTATTACTAGTCTAAGTATTTGACCTCAAATCAGCTTCCGACTCTGTCCCAAGAGAGGAAATATGGGCTGCCCTCAGAAATAAGAAGATACCGAAGAACTTGGTAGAGGCCATTAAATCGACATATCAGGAGCCTAAAGGAATCGTTAGGCTCAATGGATTAGAGTCTGGTCATTTTAACAGGGCGAAGGGGATCAAGCAGGGAGACAATTTGAGCCCTTTGCTATTCCTCCTATTCATGGATGAGGTGGCATCCATATGTAGGAGAAGAACTGAGAGGACGTTTCTAGGGCGAAGAAATCTAAACCCAGTAGTAGTCCAGTTTCTCCTCTATGCGGACGATGTAGTGCTGATTGCTGGCTCGGTCAAAAAGCTGCAGGAAGTGGTGACGGAATGGTATGAAGAACTCCGCCGAAAAGGAATGGCAATCAATGCCAATAAAAGTAAGATTCTGCAAGTGAGTAGGTGGCAGGAAGAGGATGTGCACATATTCTGCAATGAAGAGGAAATGGAAGTGATGACTGACTTCACTTATCTCGGTACAGTAATGGACAGGTCTGGAAAGATGGACGCGGAAATATCCAATAGGATTAACAAGGCTAACGCGGTTTATTACCAGATATGTAATACTGTTGTAGGAAAGCGAGAGGTGGGAAGGAATGTCAAATTCCACATCTTCAAGTCGGTCTATCTGCTGATACAACTATCTGGAGCTAAAAGTTGGGTATTGACGGGGAGACAGAAAAGCAGAGTTACCGCGTCAGAAATGAGGTACTTGAGTGGCGGGGAAGACAAGAAGAGACTGCGTTTGCAACGAGAGGATTCGACAAGAATTGAAGTTTGCCCCGCTAAAAGAGCTCCTGGAAATCAGGCAATTGAAATGGTTCGACCATGTTATCACAATGAGTGACCACCGAGATTCTCTTATGACGATGCACTCATGCCGGATGGAAAAAGACCTCGAGGACGCCCAAGGATGTCCTATCTGGAGTACATCGATCGCCTCAGTAGAAAAAGAGTAAAAAATCTCCAATAGGCCAGAAACCTAGCAAGATACCGGGATGAGTTCGGTTCCTGGCTAGACGCTGGCTAGACGCTGAAAGACACTATAGGTAGAAGTGAAAGAAAAAGAATAAGAGAAGTTATTACTTTTCAAAAAACTTTATTGGCCTATTTGCAACTACGATTCAAGATCACAACCAGCGCTTTTAAGGAATAAAAATAACAAGATAGTAAGTATATTTTAGTGAGCTACTCAGCTCCTTTTTGCAAAAAATATGGGTCATTAAACCTGAATTATTTTCGACATATGGCCAATGAGACTGGCTTCAGTGAGAGCCTGTAGTTTATTTTATAACATTCAATTCTGTGATTGAGACTCGCTGACGATAACTCCACTAAAAACCGCTCCACACCAAATGGAACATGGAACAAATAGAACAGTGAGTGTGAAATCCTGTTTGGGTTTTCGGAGTGATGTGGAGCGGCTGGAATTCCTACGGTCCTAAACTCCATCAGGCCAGGATATAATCCAATCACTCCAACCGATCGTAATTGAGAAAACTGGTGGAATGGAACAATGGTCTGTACAATTTTTATTCGAACGGCTCAACCGATTTTCAAATTTTATGGTTGAAAATTAATCTTGTGATCCCGTGATTGCTTTGAAACATTATGAGCTAGCTCAAAATACTAAAAAAATATGTTCCTGAGAGACAGTTGTTCCAAAACTGCTAATTGTTTAATATTATACTCTTAATTATCCTAAAGCTAATTAAAGTTGCTATCGGCTATAGTATACTTCTCTGCTTGGCCCGAAGGCCTTTGAGTTCATAGGGTGAGCTCCTTTGCTTTTGACACATTTTAAAGGGATATCTATAGTTTTCTTCCAAGTGGGACTATCATGTAGCTTTCCCAATCTCACACGAAGAGAATTAAGATTGAAAGTTTTATGGAAGATAAGTTTATTGAAAGGTGTTCATCTCATATAAAATAAACTCTAAATAAATAAGTCGTTTATTGAGTTGGATTTGTTGGGAATTTGTTGTCCACAATCAATTTCGGGTTTCAGAATAAATTATTCACTAAAAATATTATATATTCATCGCAAAATTTACAATTATATTAATATAAATATATACTTCTTACTTATTGCGTTCTTTATTTTATGAACTCGAATACCCATAAATGAGGCAACAAATACATTTGTATGCTTCCATTTAACTGAAATAATAAGTATTTGATTATCAATCACATATTAAATATGTAGAAAGCTACAATTCATTCAACTTGAGTACCAGTAACTCATAAATTACCTAATGACTATAAATGTTAGAATTTACAGTAATTAGACAATTTATGTAAAAACACTAAATGAAAGATATGATATTTAAATAATATGCACTACTCATATAAAGTATACATACACAAATATTGAACTTATAAATATTTTTAACTGAGAAAAACGAGTTTAGAAACGATATTTCATAGAAATTAGGTTTTGACATCACCATATAAAATCAAAATTTTTACGGAAAAAAAAATCATCTTATTTATTATTGGTGATTGGTAATTCTAACTCAAAATAAGTCACCCTCTCATGTTTAAAAAACAGATTAAATAGGCTTAATTTAATTCGTAATTGAAATTTTTTATCTAGTTTAAACTATTCTAATTATCTTAAAAATTAATAGTACATTCAGAAGAACGTCTTTGAGCCTTATATAACTTATGTTTTCGATCCAGTTCAAGTAAAAATTTTAATTATCTTTAAACATAGAAAAAATGAGCAAAAAAAACAAAACCAATAATAATGAAATTTATTACTATTTTATAAAATCATTTTTAAATGATTTATTAGCACAAATTATGATGGATTCTTTTTTTTTTTACTTTCTTGTTATTTTTTCTTTATGGAATGATTTATTACTCGAATATGTTGAAAGTCTTATTCGATTACGTACTAAGATTGCAATCTAATCCTAATTGTAGCATATGCCCTAATCTAATCCTAACAAACAAAAATATGCCCCATATTTTAAACTTCACAGGTAGTTTTGGACATAAATGATGGATCAGTAACCCAATCTACAATCGTGTACCATCGCTCACACTTCGTCGATTGCTACAAAATGTTTAAATAAACCGTTCCCTTTTTATTTCTTTTCTATGGAATTTTCATTAAATCAATTCTTTATAATGTTTTTAACTAACATTCAAAAAAGTATGCTTAACTCTATAAAGATATATGAGTCGTTTATGAACATAAGTTACTCCTCCTGTGGGTCTCTTGGAGGACGTTATATAAGAACTATAATTCATCTTTCATGAAGAGACATATGTGGAACCTACCCTCTACTCGTAATCAGCACATCTCTTCTCATATGGGTTCAAAATCACTGTTGAATCTATTAACAAATTTTTGGGTGAAGTTTTTTAAAAGTTTATTTATCTTCGAAAAATTATATGTTTTACGGGTAAGCTTTTACTTTCAAATTTTATTCATTATTAATTTTTTTTTTTTTTACTTAAAACCTCATATAAAAATTAAATTTCATAACCCAGCTTTAGCGATCTAAACAGAAATCTCTTCTAAGTGGGAGTGAGCCACTCATTTCCAAGGGGATCTCAGATCATTATCGTGAGGGGTATAAACAGTATGTTTATGTTGTAATTATTTTGAATTACATCTACCAGAGGATGTCAACTTTAGATGGTATATTTCAAATAAAATAAATTATATATCATACTTATATTTATCAACATTCATTGCCATTGTCAAGGTAGAGAGTTGAATGGATATGTTTTAAACAATAAATTAAATTGATGTTTTGAGTTAATTAACAGACTAATCCATCATTTTATTTTATCAAATTAATGAAAAGAATAAGAAAATAAAGTTAACTTTTATTTTAAAAATATATTTGATTACAAATTATGCATATATTTTTATTATGTATGGATTGAAATTAATTGTTCATTGAAGAATTGGAATAATTTTTTTATGTTATTCTTAACACATGTAGGCGTTTGTATTAGTTGATTACTTCATGAATTCGAGTAAAATATTTATTCCAAGATATATTGATGCATCGGATGAGAGAGTCCTGGACCGTCTCGAAAATAGACGAAGGTCAGCTGACCCCTCAAGGGAACCATTTCGACCAAGGTTGTCCCTGGTATTGGCCTCCGAAATAGCTACCTAATGCTTTTGTAAAATGCTGCGTTTGAAAAACCACAACAGGTGGTGAATCTACTAAAGAAATCCTTAATAAGGGATACCCTAAGGTTCAAACCCGACGCCTCATCCTCACCGATTCCTATCCTCCGATCGTGAACGGCTATAAGAAGCTGATTAAAGGCATCTACTCACCGGATCGCCGCGGATATATCCCCTGGAACGACTTTAGAGGACAGGACACTACAGAAGACAGGTCTGGAACAACCGACACTGGGGCCTGTGAAGCTGGAAGCTGGAGTGGGAGGACTGACATGCGCCTTCCAGCACAGCCTCCCTCCATGCTTTGATTTACCTCCTCCGCTGCATTTTATATTTGCATTCCCAAGCAGAGCACGTTTATGAAACTGCGCGAGGTGATTATCCTATCGATTGTATTATCTATCGATTGCATTGCCATGACGAAGACGATTGTGTACCAGCTTCTGGGCAACGATCATTTACACGTTCAGTACAAATATTTAATTGCGACATTAACCATTTTCTGTCCATAAAGCTAATTAATATACCAAAATGGATAGTGCACAACTACTGAGTGAACATAACAGAGTTAACTGATACCACTCTTATACATGAAACATCTGAAGATCAAACCAAAACTGGCTCCTTTTAACGCTTTGTTACGGTAAAACATTTTTGTTTGCACCATGAGCTAACGTTATTAAGAATCAATGTAACAGAAGGAGCTATAGAACAGAAAAAATATTTTAACAATCTTAAATTATCAAAACTTATTCAATTAATGATATAAGTTTCTGAAATCCTCTGTCTTTCTGCAAATTGGTGGTATTAAGCAAAAATGTGAGCACGATTACTGTGTCAGTTTTTGGTTGTCAAATATAATTGTAAAAATAAAATGAATTTTCGTTAAAGTTGACAACGAGCTAAAGACCTATATTTTTATAAGTAGTTATTTTCAAAACATATTTCATTCATCAAAGTTAAACTCTTTTTGTATTTTCTCCATAAATTAAGGAATCCTCTAACAATGAGATTAGGAACATGAAACCAGCGTAATTAAAAACTCTTGTAATATGATACTCTAGGCCAGAAGTTCCCGACCTTTTTATTCTTGAGGGCCCACTGTAGAATATCGGTCGGACGGCGGACACCATTTTTTTTCCTTGTTCAATTGGTTGTTAAATGCTGCGAATAATGCATATTTCATCTGTCGTAGAAAAAAGATACAATTTAAAATTTTAAACTGTTGGATAATTATATTAAAACACGCTGAACACTCGTAATACCTTAAGAATGGGTATTACGAGTGTTCAGCGTGTTTAAATATAATTCTCCTAAGAATGGATATTACGAATGTTCAGTGTGAGAAGGTATTCAAAATTGTTGAAAAAAAAACTTTAAAAATGATTTTCCAACAATATCGAATTTTAAGTTGTTCCTTTATTCTACGTCTGATGTTGTACCTTTATTCTACGTCTGAATTTGGACATTGATGTTAATTACCGGAATGACTGTAGAAATTTGAATTAATTTTACTCTAAAACGTTAAGCGTTTTAGAAAAATCCAACTAGATTGCTTTTTATACTTTATTTGTTTGTTGATCAGCAGCTTTTTATTATAATCTTTCTATGCATTGTATTTATTTTAAAATTGTATTTTATATATTCATTTTTTTATTTATATCTTTTATTAATTAATTTCATTTATTATATATATATATATA
The DNA here is from genome assembly GCA_948150685.1 of Rhaphigaster nebulosa. Lineage (NCBI taxonomy): Eukaryota > Metazoa > Arthropoda > Insecta > Hemiptera > Pentatomidae > Rhaphigaster > Rhaphigaster nebulosa. Next base: position 21,627,735 of record OX411309.1, read on the forward strand.
TATATATATATATATATATATATATATATATATGTTTTTTTTCCTTCTAGTCTTTAATTTCTATGATTTATTTGTGTACATATTTTTGTACATATTGTTCAGGCCTTTTTTAGTTGTTTTGTATGTATATTTGCTGTCTTCTGTTGATAAGCTGTTCGAATTCAGTATGTGATTGGATGTCTTGGTTGATGTGAGATGTGCTGTATTTCATGATGTGATTTTTGGTGTATGTCCCGATGATGCCTGAATTGGCGAAACGTTGACTGGTTAGTCGGTTGCCGGTATTTTAGAGACTTGAGGCTTTGTGTTTTGGAATATTCCAATTGTGTATATATATATATATATATATATATATATATATATATATATATATATATACATATATGTTAACATTAAGATACATTCAGGTAACTGAAAAAAAAATAGCCTAGATGAACTGAAGTAGAGCGGCAGAAAAAAATAAATAAATTAAAACAAAATAAGCGAAAATTGATATTACCTGCAGGGAATATAAATGATTAAAAAAGAAAACTGCTACGAGAATTGAACCTGAACACCATCTTGATGGTTACGTTTGTCGGTCAGTATTAATTGATTCCAGTAAAGAAAATGTGACCCAGAATCAATATTTTCCAACGTATCAGTGAAACTTACAACCAAAACAATTTTATCTTTTTTTAACCTTTTCTTATTTCTTTTTTAATCTTTTCTTTTTCTCTTTTTTTAAGTTTTCTCTTCTTTTTTTTATATATATCGTTCGGCTGGAAGAAGAGAATCACAATACAAAATAGAGGAGTTTTACAGTAGAAGCTTAAGGTACAAAATAATATAATAATAATAATAAACATAATAATAAACATAAATAATGAAGTTTGTTTATTTGCGTTTGTCGCTGTCCATCAACTCGCTGGTTTAACATCAAATAGGACATTTTCTTATTTTATATTACTTATTAACCTTTTTGTTTTTAAAAAGAGTTAATCTTCAGTTATTGATAAATAAATAATAAATCATGAATGTAATTTTGGCAGTTTTTCATTTAATAATAGTCCAAGTTTCTTTAGTGTTCATGGATAATAAAGCCACATCTTAGAAAAAAAAATGTTTTATTCAACAATAAATTGAATTTGTAAATAAAAATCAAGTCAAAATTTTAGTGTACAAAATAGTATTTTTAACATAAATAATGGTGTTCTCAAATACCTATTCATACAGAAGCAAAATTGATACCTTTTGGTCATTTAAATATCATAAGAATAATATCATTAACAACATAAAAAATAATTTATTATTATCTTTATCAATAGAGTCATTGTAAATTTACTCTCCAATCAATGTTTGAAGGAAGCATTATGTTTGACTAGTAAACTTATAATAGCTAATCTAATAATAATTTTTGACTCCGGTAAATATCGAATCTAAAAATCTGGCTTTTTTTTTTTTTTTATGAGTACACCAAAGGAAGCTTTCCAAGAAAAAATATTTTAAAAAATACAAAAAATTTCTATTTGTGGCACTACAGATGTTCATGTAAGACCCTCCTTAGAAAATCTGCACACTATACAACAAATCCACTCTGGAAGTCGTGTACTAAATGAAATAATTTTCTTTGTCAAGTTCCAAAGGACAAAAGATAAGGCTCTTCTTCGGTTTTATCCCTTTTTGCGCTAAAGACGGGTCCATTTTACAAGGCCCACTGACCCACAGCTCACGTCCTTCCGAAATGTCAGTCGTGGGTGGAGGCTGTTAACTTGACGTCATAGAAGCCTCAAGACGTACGTTTGACACCACAATGGAATTTAAACATTTAATAATGTGTTGTTATTCGAGCAGAAGCATCTTTTGAGTAATTATATACTAACTAGAGAGAATATACCAACTGTTTAGTTTGATAATGTATAACAAAGAAGGAAAACGTTTATTAGAAAGTCAAACGTTTATTTAACACGTATTGTTAATTTATTTTATCACCAAGAAGAATTTAAATGTATAATGGCGATAAGTGGCATTTTTGTAAATACTGAATTATTGCACTAGATAAGTGTGTGAAGTGATATATTTTTAATATTTCCTCCTTCCATTCACATAAACGCAATGACTGGTTAATAACTAAGTTATATTATTATTTTTAATTAACTGCCTTAAAGTGGATAAAGAGGATTTTAATTCAGTTTTATCAGAAATCGAAAAATGTTGCTTATCACCTTCGTTCAGTTGGCCTTACAGTTTTCTACACCAAAACACTAAAATCTACGACACATTTTTCCTGGCTCTTATAAGCAATTCAAGCAAGTTCAAACCAGATTCAAATCATTGTTTAGTACTATAAATGTACTATCAATGACTGAAAATTATTGGGCTTCGACAGGGAGGGGATCGTGATTTGACAAGTACTTCCTTGTTCCTATAAAAGGAGAATTTAACATTAGCCAAAGGATAAATGAGGTGGTGGAGGCTAAGTACTTTCCTCGAACTCTCCCAGGAATACTAGAAGGTCTAAAATCATAAACCTTTACATTATATAGGGCTGGTTTATTATTTATTTATTTAATTAATTATCATTCGGCTTGGTATGATTTTATATCTATAGGTCGTTCACAATAAACTGTCATTTTAGATGTCCTAAGATTTCTAGAAGATCTTTTTATTTTTTCGGTAATCTTATAAACCCCACTTTCGGCACATAATCACTTTAGGTACTAAAATGTCATCACCACGCACTGTTCTACTCTCAGTTCTCTAGTAGACATGTATTTTTTTCTTTCGTAACTTACGGTAAATGGTAGAGAAATATGTATATTTCTAATCATAATGGATTACTTAAGCACACTCAATCATATTTTTTTTTAACTTCTGCTAACAGCGAAGTTCCCAAACCTTGTTCACTCATTTTGATGTTACTACCATACAAAAAATAATACTTCGGAGATAAAGCCTTGAAAAAAAGAAAACCGAGGGGAACTTTTTTAGTGTAGTGGCAGCCTTGAGCTAAAGGAACAGGCACCAGCGGCCAATGGACTTTAATTACGGAGCTTAAACTAACGAATTTTTCTCGTAAAATAAGTCGCCTACTGTTCAATACTGGGGGGCCCGTACATGCCTTATGATCGTTCTTGTATATTAAGAAATTAAGAGTTATTAATATTCGTGAACGTGAGATAAAAATTACGCCATCTCATGTTAATATATATTTATTGGTCATTAAATTGTTTCCCTGAAGGGGCGTTATAGTATCTGTTAGTGATCCAATTGATACTAATTAACTTAATTAATTGGTTAACCGAGATTTGGGGGTTCTCATATTATGAAGGATGGCTTATCTGAATAGACGTCGCCTTGAGGTCCCATTACATGCTTCTGTGTCGCGCCATCTCCGTCCAGAGTAGTGAGGCTGATTATAGTGAAAACTATAATCCAGATGCAGCTTGATCACGGCGTGATGCCTCTCTCTCCCGTGGCGGCCGTCTTACAAGTGGGTGGAGGGAAGCCCCTCGAAGAGATAAGCAATGGTGAGGTGGGGCTTAATCCTTGCCTATAGAGCGAGGGGCATCTGGTGACGCGTCTGCGGCATTGTTTGGCCACCATCGCTGTGGGGATGGATAAATATGAGACCCGAGGCCCCTAAAATGTACACAATAAAAAAAGAACCAGAAAATTGAGTCAGGTGAAGGAATCGGAGGCTGTAAATCCGACACCTACCTTTATTGCTGCCATTATCACGGCCTTTATTATTACATTTCCTTTTCAAATTATTTCATTCATTACAATTTAATTTTGACTACCATGAGGTGTCAAAAAGAAAGTTTGCACAAACAATTTTTTTTTTTTAATTTTAGTTTAGTAGAATAAATTAAGCTTCAGACAACTCATGTCATTGCCATGCCCGAAATATGAGCGCGGTAATGACAATAACTTTTTATTCAAATCTTTCTGCTTGTGTATTGTCTTATATAAATGTTAGCCGATTATTTTTTATAATATTCAGTTAATTGTTCTTCAAAAACTAACTTTTAGTAAGTTTCTAATTTTAGTTTTTCTTTGAAATAGTTTATGTCATAATTCAACAACGTTTCATGAAATCTATCTATAATGAAATACAGTGTTTTTCCTTGCAATCTTTTGTATTTTTTTATGATAATTTTTATGTATTATCAGGACTTTTAATGTAGTCTTTCATTAAAAAATAAAAAATAAAAACTGTTGAAACTTGCAGAAATTATTTATTTGTGTACCGTAATCTTTGTATGCTTATAACTTATAATCTAGTCTTGGAATTAAAAGCAGTAGCTACTTGCAATTTTCTGTAAAATAATAGAAACTATTTTATTATTTTTTTTATAATATTTGTAACTAAAAACATTTTGTTTAAATAGCTATTTATAATTGCCCATACTTAGAGGGTCCTAGTACATTCAATTCGTCTTCTGCCCAATTGCATTTATTTTCTTATATCTGAATTTTGAAAAAAAAGAAAAAAAAAATATGTATATTCACGCAGATTGTCATTATCGCGCTTTTGAAAATTTTAAATTTCATGGTCATCTGTTACGATCTGAGCATCAATAGAAGGTACAGGCAATAATATTTTTTAAATTTAAATTAAATTAAAATTAAAATTAATATAAATTAAAATTTTAGTCGAAATTATTTAAAAATTGTATCATGAAGATTGCCCGTTATCTGAGAATCACCCTTATATAGGATTCAAAGCTACTTTCCATTACCTGGATTTTTTTTTTCCAATTTTTGAAAGTTTAAATGGCTAATTAAAAATATCTAATAACCTATTGTTTCAGTCTGCTATCATTCTAATAGAATGACAAAAAAAAAGTCTTGCGTTTATCTCCAATAGATTGTATTAATCATTTGCTTTACAGTAAAAAAGAAAAAAGAATCCATTTCATTTAATTGGCTAAATTCTTCGAAGATGTAGCCTACGTTGTTTTACACCATGTTAAAGCAATTTAGTCTACCCCGAGGTTCTTGCCTCCGTAAAATTTTCTCAGCTCTACCCCTCCCCACCCCCTAGTGAACATACACTCTTCTTTTACGACAGCAATTCCGACGGCGGAGGAAATATTCATGGACGACCAATGGAAGGCAGATGGCGAAAGACGTAAACTGGTTTCAAGCGGGACAGAGTTCCGCCTCATGTTTCGTATACTATTTCCTTCACATGTCTCTCATATATATGTATACATATATACATATATGTATATATATAAATATATATGCATATATATTATAATCTGTATAAAATTTAAAAATTTGAACTTCAGTCCAAATTAATGTTTATTGGAGCTAGATTATTCAGAATTATTTTAATTAACAAACAATTAATTATAATTTTTTTTTTTTACCGATTTGTACATCTTGTTTAAAGAAAACTAATTCTTCTATAACCGGATTCATTTATGTTCTTCTTTTGAAATAGAATATAAAATTTAAACATAAATATTTTGGAGTTGGTTGTCATCCGCATGATGGTATAGAAGGATCAATCTAATTAGAGATTGATAAATTATTTGTCACTTCTATAAATTTGTTTTATTGAAAACTAGTTTCGAATGTTATATATTCATCTTCAGTTCTAAAAAAAAAAAAAAATTCAAAAATAACTAAATTTTGAAGAAAAAAAAACAACTATATTTTGAATTGCTTAATTTTTTAATTGTTTGTGTGTTTTTAGAACTTAAGATGAATGCATAACATTCGAAACTAGTTTTCAATAAAACAAATTTATTCAAGTGACCAATAATTTATCAATCCCTAATTTTGGAGTTGACTTGAAGTTTTGGTATAACACAAAAATAAGGGCGAACGATGAGTATGTCGGAAATCGATTTCAAGTTATCGAGTTGACTTGGGAAATTGAAACTGCCCTATCGTATTAAGGTGATAATTGACTGGTGAAGCAGGCGGCCCAAATTGGATCGCCCATCGGAGGGTCCACATCCTCATTCGTTATTCCTTTAGTCAACTGTTCTCCTCATTTTTATTAATCATTTTAAAACTGTTATCAGATGGAACTCAACTAAATATATAACAGCTGACATATGCGACTTAGTTAAAACAATCGATTTTTGAACCTTTATTAGTGAATATAAAGGAAACTTGAATTTTTATTAATTATTCTTTTTTGAACTTCACTACTTGATTCACATCTGTTGAAAATAAATACTGGCAACTATTGAATTTGATGGTTTAAAAATATGAATCCTAGAATATGGCATGGGAGGCATGATGGAGATTAGTATCCAGATTCAGCTCTTCTTATTTATTGCATTTTCTTGTTAGTAAAGGAGGCCCCTCATCCAGCTCCTTTTTAGGTTTCTATATGTGTTTCGGGTATGAGGGTTGTGATAACAGAGAGGTAGGTATGCCAATATAGGTTTACCTCTACAGACGACGAGCCATCACACAGTACGGTTTGACCATCAGTTGAGCTCATCACACGATAGTCGGTTTGTCATTATCAACTAGTGTAAGGTAAACTCCTAGTAATTACTTGAATGAATGAAAAATTGTTTAATATATTTATATAAAACCCAACAAAATTACCGGTTACAAAAAAATATCTGATGTGGACAACACATGGCTTCCTCGTATGCCTATTAAACTATAAGACGGTGGCTCAAAAAGTGATCCTGAATTTGCTTTCTTGTTTCCGAAGATTGCAGTATCTCAAAAACGACATTCTGCGGCGCGACAACTACGCGAAATAGTTGTTTCTGGAGGTCTCATAACTATGTTAACTAGTTTCCAAGAGATTTCTTCGTGTTCCGTGACAACATTAGAACTGTCAATTTCACTAGATAAATTATTGGAAATCGATAGGTTCGACATTTTAAGCGGAAGAATCCACTTAACTTATATCTTATTCTCCTGCTGCAGACTTGTTGATTTCACAAATGGGGAGGAAACCAGTATTTTACACTCAATGTTAACGCTTAAAACAAGTAACAAAAATGTTTAATTGGAGTGGAAATAAAATCGCATTTGTAACCTTTATTACCGAGCTATATGATCGCTGTATTTAATTTTAATATAATTTTTGATGTAAGTTTATTATGACCTGCAAGTAAAGTATCCTTTACGGCTCACTAATTTTAACCAAAATCTAGTAAATACATTCATATTGATATAAAAGTCCTATTTACTCAATTTGAGATGTTTTGCATTATATTTTAATATAATTTTTGATGATAGTATAATGTAAAGTAAAGTAAGTAAAGTACCACTTCCGGTAATCATGTAGTAACTAAAATGGGTGGTTCACAACTAAATTTTTCAGCAATCCTAAATACTAAATTTTAACATTCTACGGCTAACCGTTTTTGAGGTATGCGAGATACGCACATACTTACAGACGTCTAGACGAAACTAATCAAAATGGATTCAGGGATAGTCAAAATGAATATTTCCGTTTAAATCTGAAAACCGAAAATTTTCGCGATCACAATACTACCTTTACTTCCTACAAGGGATTAATAAAAAACAAATTGAGCGATTTTGGAAACACAACGGTACGCTAGACCCTTACGCTTGTCCAACTTCAATTGAACTGAATCCTGGGTTGATGTCGGGCGAGCCATTCAGACGTTTAGATATGCTCAAATATGCAGATAGAATAAATTGTTTTTTTATTCTTCCTGGCTCGCCTATTTTTAACATCACTGTGTTTTCTTCATCGGTTAGAGAACCAGCATTGTCATACGGTTCGGGATCACCATTTTATTAGTACATTTGTGTATTTCAATTGGCTTCCAATACAAATAAATGACTGCTTACATCCACACCTACCGATTTCCAAAAGGATTGATTTAGTACAAGGTTTTATACATGCTCGAACTTATGAGGATAAGGATAAAGTCGAGGGACTTTCTTCCATCCATCTTTAAACATCAGCAAAACATGAAAAAACCAGAGCGTGCGTACCACCCACTATCTTTGAACCTATAGTCCAACTATACGTAATTTAAATATTTTGACCGCTATCTTGATTTTGGATTTCTGAGTAAAATTACAACTTATCGTCATTGATATTTTTATTTTACAAATTATAGCGAAGCGATTGCCATTCTATCATCAAGGAGCCCAAGGGACTTAAATTTTTTATACATATCCCCAGATTTCGATTTAATGTTTGTTCCGGATGAATCTAATTTTAAAGTACCATATTTTAAAGTACAATTTGAATCAACTCCTATCCTTCGTTTTTTAACTTATACCGTTTTAGCACTTGACTGAAAAAAAAAGAATATTGTCCCAACCAATAAAAAGTCCCAAGAAGAATATTGGTTCTATAGCTTGATAACAAATAATTGTTTGTTGGCCAATGTTTATAAACAGAGGTGTGATCAGCATTCATGCTCAAACACCAGGCTTCGACCTTCCATTTGAAAGGTCGGACGACATAATAGAGGCTGGTTATGCCCCGTAAGAGCATTCCAATCTCGAAGTAAATCCCTGGACATTAGAAAATTTTTACTCAGGACGCCATTTTTAGTCTTGGAGTTAGAAAGAGAAAAAATGCCTTACTTACAGATCAACACCACTCCCTAGAATGAACAAATATGTACAAAGTCTAACACCAAATCAAATCTATAATAATAGATTTGATTTGGTGTTAGACTTTGTATTTGTATTCAGGAGTGCAACCAAAGTAGTGAAAGAGTATTAATTTACTTTCCTATGTATACTTAAGATAAAACATCTAGATGATCTGATGAAATTCCTGATTCACAAGAACAAACTTTGATGTCAGTATTATAGAAAGAAGAGGACTGCCTAAGATGTTTGATAGAAGCCCAATCCGCTTAGAGGGAAGGACCCGATCGTTTGCTATTGGTTCTCCCTCGCCCGCTCACTTGGACATAATAATATTCCAATACTATTTCGAATCCGGCTATTAATATCAGCAAAGGGGTCGATTCAGATTCATTTTCTTAATATTTGTTAATGGAATGTTCCTATTCGAGATTAAGATTACTCATCCAAATTATTTTTTTTGTAATTAAATAAATTATTAATACAAAAGGACAAAAATTCCAAATGAGACTTAAGAATATAATTGGAATATTCCAAACACAAAGCATTGAGCCTCTTAAATACCAGTAAACAACTAACCAGTTATCGTTTGGCCAATGCAGGGTTCATCAGGACACACAAACAAAACAAGATCGCATATATCCACAACGAATACAGCGCAGACAGGGTGAGAACGACTGTAAAATTTCACTTCAAAAAGTTTCACTCAAATATTTTACACTGTTATGAAAAATTTATGTTATCAATTTGCTTCCATAGGTATTTATTTCCTAGACCATCCTTATCGGTTCCAAGCACATTCTCAATTTTCTTCCTCATTATCCGTTATTCTATCTCAATTCCCTTCCTTATTATCCCTTACTCTACCTCAATCCCCTTCCTTATTAGCCATTACTCTACCTCAATTCCCTTCCTTATTATCCATTACTCTAGCGCAATTCCCTTCCTCATTATCCGTTATTCTACCTCAATTCTTGTCCTTATTATCCCTTACTCTACCTCAATTCCCTTCTTTATTATCCGTTATTCTATCTTGATTCCCTTCCGTATTATCCCTTACTCTACCTCAATTCCCTTCATTATTATCCATTACTCTAGCGCAATTTCCTTCCTCATTATCCGTTATTCTATCTCAATTCCCTTCCTTACTATCCCTTACTCTACCTTAATTCTCTTCCTTATTAGCTATTACTCTACCTCAATTCCCTTCCTCATTATCCGTTATTTTACCTCAATTCTTGTCCTTATTATCCCTTACTCTACCTCCATTCCCTTCCTTATTATGCTCTACCTATTCACTGTCAGATGCCTTGGAATAATTTTTGATCAACATATGTCCTGAAATTACCATTTATCCCAAATTGTCTGGAAGTCTATTGCTATTCTTATACTATTCTTGAGATTTCGTGATTCTATCCCTAAAACACGTCAGTCTCTTCTTGTCTCCTATCTCATTTTCTCCCACTTTTACTTTGCCTGTCTTGTGTATGGTGGACTGGTAGGCATGAGATGAGAATGAAGAGACTAATCAATTAATTAAATAGGATAAATCTACTATATTAATCAATTAAGTAAGGATTTAGTTTGCGCTCTTAGTCTTTATTTTTTCTATACGAATTTATTATCCTAGTGCATTATAGAATTATCTAAAAATAAAACATCGATATATACGTTGAATTATTTAATTAACATTCCAGGTGGAATAGAAATGAAAACAACTTAAAAGATCAAAAGAATTCGAAAAGTAATTTCTTCTACATTGAGAAAAGTGGAAACGGTAAAAATATCTGGAAGTTTTACGCGTGAGAAGTTTTGTGATTTTCTCCTTATAGCCTCCCTCGTTAGAAAACACTCCGGCTCAAAGGCATTGAAATATTTGTCTCCGGATTTTTTTTTTACAAAGTAAAAAACAATTGTAATTTTACTTAAATCGTAACTAATTGTATACCACATCATATTAAATAAAAACTGTAATAATTATATAATAAAAATTGATTTTTAATAATCATTAACAACTTGTAGAAGTTAAGATGTCAGGTTAAGTATTCATATATATTAGCTATTACAAGAACGAATTAGGATACATTAATTGCAGTTTGCCATAAAAAAGCTTTTAAGCTTTTCGAATAAGTGTAGCTATGGTTACCATCTTAAAGTATCATTTGATATTTACAACGGAGGGATCGTTATTATTCTTAAAAATTGTTATGAAACATTTACATGCATACAATGCATACTCATCATTTCCATTTTCATAATAAACTTCACGAATATATCAAAAGACTGATTAACGATATGGCTACGACTGACATGCCCAATAGAAGACGGCTAAAAAGGAGCTGGATAAGAGATCTCCTTTCCTGAATTAAATGACTAAATCAAGACCGGGAAGAGAAACTGCCGTGTACTGTCCTTCCCCATGCCTAGCGTGCCATTATTACATGTATTTATCATTATATTTTTGACTGTCGCACTTATCTGTAGTAGATGTGAATAAAGAAATGAAGTAAAAAACATGGGATGGGCTATGGGCTTAAAGATAGGGAATGATTGCCTATTTAATCTCCAGTTTGCTGACGACCAGGTGCTCATCGCTTCAGAAACAGAGGATGCAGAGTATATGATGAGAAAAATTCTCCAGGAATACTCATTATGGGGGCTAAAAGTCATCAAAGAAAAACGGTATATATGACCTTTAATAGCCTTCATTTGGTTTAATCTGAAGAGAAGTTTAAATATTTAGGAAGCTGGATAAATGTTATAGAAACAACAGACATGGACATTGAAAAAGGCTTAAGCAACGGGAAGATCATTATTAAAACCTTACATTCGGTGCTATGGAGCAAAACAGTGTCCTTAAAACCAAAAAAGATTAAATGAAAATCATTCCTGGAAAGTGTTACTCTCTACGCAGCGGAAGCCTGGACAATTAAAGAGAGTTAATCACTTAGACTTACAGCCCTAGAAATGGATTATTGGAGGCGATCATGCGGTATCTCAGGGCTTCAAAAAGATCCAAATACTGAATTAAGATGGCAAGTGCAACATTCTCCATACCATCGAAAAAATGAGGCTGAAATGGCCTCATGTGGTATGGGCATGTGGTGAGGATGAAAGAGGGGCGATGGCCTAAAAGAATTTTGAAATGGAGACCAGTGAGAAAACGGAAGAGGGATCGCTCGAGGAAAAGCTGGTCTGAGTGCGTCAACGAAGGAATGGTGAACAGGGTAATGCGTGAAGGAGACTGACAAGACAGAGAAAGATGGAAAAAATTTATATTTGGTGACGACATATGACCGAAGTTGTAAAAGTCGTTAAATAGAAAAAAAAAGTAAAAATAAAAAATAAATTCAAAATCCACATAAAAGAATTAGGATTCAAATATGTAGAACCTAAGATATTGTAAAATCTCAATATTGTGATACCATATTTAATATTTAATTAAATATTTAAAAAAAAAAAAACAGCTTTGACTTATTGAAGAAGATACCTAATTTGATTTGTTGGGCTCCTGATTTGCTGGGCAATGAGCCTTTGATCAATATATAACTATCTGGTTGGGTGTGCACTAATTAGAGAGGCAAGCCTGATAGGAGTGTATGTTAAGTTCACCCATAAACATTGTTCTCTAAATTAAGTAATTTTTAGCACACTCAAGGTTTCTTAAGCCAAGATAATTATTATTATTATTTATAACAATATTTCAATAAATTCTTGTCAAACAGAAAATTATTTTATGATATATTCGTAAATAATAGACTTTATAAAAAATCTGAGGTTTTTCTTTTAGTCTAGAACGGATTATTTAAATGAAAAATTCTTGTAAATCTATGTTGTGGGAATTTAATAATAAAACTAACTGCATTAAAATCGTACCATACATACGAGGTAAAAAGGACGAAAATAAAAACCAACTAAAGAAGGAAACAAAAAAAAATAACAATAAATAAAAATAATACTAAATAAATAAAAATGTGTACATAGTATGTAAGCACTCTTGCTATTATTATACAACCTTGATGTGTAAAATGTTTTACGCTGAATTGAAATCTATTATTGAAAACTCTTAAAAAAAAAATTTTAAATTTAAAACCAAAATTCAGAACAAAATAATTTCCACACCCATTTTTTTTTTAAATGTAAATATGAATAAAATATCTAAATCAATAAATATTTTATTTTATATGATAGATATTTTTAATCAACATTTAATATGTTTCTACGTTTACTCTGCTTAATTTCTCATCTTCATGTGTTTATCTTAATTTTTTTTTTAATATATTTAGTTTTACTATATTTTTTTGATTTGTGTGTTTGTTTTTAATGTTTCAATTCAGATGCTAGCTCTTCATTTCTTTTATATCAATGCTGTTTTGTTTTTTACTTCCTTGTACGCAGTAAAAGAAGGATTGTAATCGCGAAAATTATTGGTTTTCAGATTTCAACGGAAATATCCATTTTGATCATCCCTGAATCCATTTTGACTAGTTTCGTCGTGACGTCAGTACGTACGTTCTTTCGTTCATACGTATCTCGCATAAACGGCTAGCCGTAGAAAGTTGGAATTTTGTATTTAGGATTGCTGTAAAGTCTAGATGTGAACCTCACCATTTGGTCACTGTATGAACACCGTATATGGTACTTTATTTTTAGGTCATAATTGATTTCCATCAAAAATTAAATTAAAATATAATGCAAAACTATTCAAATTTGGTATTTATGATTTATATATTGATTTCAATAACATGCTAGTTTTTGGTTTAAATTTGGAAACCACAAACGGTACTTTACTTGTTGGTCATAATAAACTTTCAGCAAAAATTATATTAAAATATGATGCAAAACTCGTCCAATTAGGTATTTATAATTTATATATTGATTTAAATGACATAATAGGTTTTGATCTAAATTATAAAATCGCAAGGGATACTTTACTTAAAGGTCATAATAAACTTACATAAACAATTATATTAAAATTAAATACAGAGATCATATGGTTCGGCGATAAAGGTGTAAGATGTAAAAGAATATGCAGCACTTGTTAGATTCCTTCGTTACGACAAAGTCCTAATGGCTTTCAGGCTGAAAACCTCTACGAGAGAAATTACCGTGTATCCTGAAAATGCCGATGTATATCGCATGACTAGTGGCAAGTTTACGAAGAGGGGGTCTGACTTCAGCACATATCAGCTTCCAGAAGATAAAAGCTCCGAGTTTACGAAGAGGAGGTCTGACTTCAGCACATATCAGCTTCCAGAAGATAAAAGCTCCGAGTTTTCTAAAAAAAATTGCACTACGCTACACTTGCAGCAACTATAAAACAAGAGCTTGCTAACCATCCAACTGAGGCAACCAATATAATCAATGTTATCTCACGGTTTAAAACACCTCTCTCCATAATTTTACTTCCTCGTACGCAGTAGACGAAGTATTCAGTTTAAAACTTTTTTTTGTTTTTCTGTTTACCTCTAGCCGTCATAGAAGATAGGAATGTGAATTGTGCTAAAAATCACAATTCGAGATTTTCATGGATAATAACGTTTCAAGGTCCGTACAGTAAAGTTCTAAACATTTTTATAATTATATAGGTGAGTGTATGCGTTTGCCTTTATGTATGTGTGTGGGTCAATTAATGGATGTCGCGACGCCAAGTGTCATTTTTGAGATACTGCTATCTTTGGAAACTACAAACCAAATTCAGGATCACTTTTTGAGCCAGCAATTTATAGTTTAATAGGCGTACAAGGAAGTCATGGGGCGTCCACTTCAGATATTCTTAACCACAATTTATGATAAAGTTAGTATATACTTTCATTTTGTGTATTTCTATGATTTTCATCTTCGTTGTGCCTTTTTCTTTGTACCCCTTGAGATGCCATGGAATATGGACCGGATTTTCTTTAGCGTTAATCTTTTCAATCAAATCGGACAATCTTCTGACTGATTGTTAATAAGGTCTACTATTCGATATTTTTTGTGGTTTTTAAACTTATTTTTAAAAAGTAGCTTAAGATTACATCTCACCAACGATGAGATTTATGATAAACATTAATTAATCTATCTAAAATTTAATTATCATATGGTACAAACACGCTATGGTTGGGTGAACTCTGCAAAGTATATTAGCCTACCACGACAAAGTTAAATTTTCAACCAATTTTCCAGTCAGCTGCTTAAAAACAAAGATAGTTAATTGGATCGTCGCCGGGGATCTGATGGAATATTGCTGCAGTGAAAAGTCTCGCTCCCAGCCTCGGTTATAAAAATAGCAGCTTTTCAGAGCCCCTTCGTCCCCTGGAGTGGTGAAAAGTCATTAGCATTTTTCTGTAAAAGTGAAGCTGCCTTTCTTGCGGCCGGAAAGTACCTAAGTATATAGATTCATTATCCAACTTAACTATCTTCAAAAACTCGATTTACCATGGCTAAAAAAATTAAAATTGTATATATTCAGATTCTAATTAGGATACGCATGTTCAAAACATTTAACAAAGTCCGAATCGGTAATTTTTATATCGAAGAGTTTGAAGACTGTTCAGGTATAAAAAAGGGAGAGTCCCTTTTCCCAGTTTTTTTTTTAATTTAGTACTGGAATGGATTTAACTCTGAGTGGTAAAGTATCTGGGCTTGAGTATGCTGATGATTTGGTACTGTCAAGCGAAGAGCAGAAACTATTAATTTAAATATAACAACGTTGATGAAAGAATTACGTCTCGAGAATAAATAAGGATAAAATAAATGGTTTAGTAGCAGAAACAGGACGTAGAATACGATTGAACACGTAGAAAATTTAAGTATCTGGTTCTAAAATAGCTAGTAAATACAAAGTCCAAGAGAAATTAAAGGCCTGGATGCAATCGGGAAACCCTTCTTCTTACGTGCGAATTATATGTAAGTATCTAATCTCGGACTAATAAAAACAAGAAGAAACATAAAAAAATTGATGCAAGAACTGGGAAGACGATACGGCTGTCTTTCTCATATTCTTGGTCAAACACTCAGCTATTGGCATTCACAATTACTCAGCCTAAAGATTTTGAAGAACATTATAGAACGACTATTTGAAATACTTAAGGTTTTCTTGTTATAACCTTAAAAAAGAAATGATAAAAAAGGGATTACTTTGAATTAACAACAGATAAATAATTAAACAAAAATTTACTTCTAATTTGATGTTAGATTCTTTTTTTATTAGTCCAAGGTTTACAGATTTTAACCTTAAAAACCTTAAGATACAATTTATTGAACATTATATACCTACTCAATACTCAATGAATATTTTTAAACTGAAAAAGTACAATTGAACAAATAATTAAATAGCATACGTTTAAATAGGTTCAATTCATAATTGTGCCTGGCGAGATTCCATTGTGAAGTTATCCCATTCTTTAATTTCTTGATTTAATTTCATTCACTTTTTACTATTACAATATTATTAACTAACATAATTGTAACTTGTTACTAAAATTACTGGCCATTTGACTAATGCATATGCAGCCTCACTTTTTGTGATGTCCCTTTTTTTTTATTTGATCTCTCTATTTATTTTTTTAATTCATAGTTTGTTTTCTTAAATTATCAAACTTACATTTTTACTTTTCAATAAAACAAAGTTAATTTCTGCGTTACCGAGTCGATTTCAAAAAAATTATGTTGATATTCGTTAGAAAAACTATTGTCATCTTTAGTCTTCTTCCGACACTCAGAAACTTTTCACTGCATATTTTATTATAATAATTTTTTAAATCATTAAATTTCAACAATTTATCAGAACGTTTTAGGCTTTCATTTCCCGTCGTATATATTCTTATGAAAACTTGACAGTGAGATTTTGAGCTGTTTCGGAAGAATTATGAACAATATGGAAAGAAAGAAGTGCCATGTGATTGAATATAATAGAATAGTGAGAATATTGTCAACAATTGTAGGATAGATTGGAGGATTTGAGAAGTAGAATGACAAATAAGAATTTCCTTACACGAATATAACAACAGAACAATAATCTTACATTGACAAATAGGGATAAAAAAGTTGTAGATAAAGATCACTTGAAAATGGGCAAGGAAACCCCGAAACATGATAAATTGTGTATAATGCCAGGAAGTAGATAAGGGAATCTTTTCTAAAATTTAATAATTTTAAAAATAGTATTTATCCATATAAAAACAACAGTGACGTTTTGAAGGATTATAATAATAGATTTTTTTTAGGAGACGGTGATATTTCAAAGTTGATTTATTTTAACAAAGAATTTAAATTTCTCCTTTACATTAAATTACTATATGTAATAACGAAATATTTAAAATCAATCCCAATTTACCTTTAAAATATCTATGCATACAAACATATTATAATTAGGGATTGATAAATTATTTGCCACTTCTATAAATTTGTTTTATTGAAAACTAGACATTCATCTTCAGTTCAAAAAACACACAAAAAATTCAAAAATAAGCAATTTAAAATATAATTTGGTATTGTTATACATAGTAAATTAGAAGTAATATAAATCAGTATTATAAAACATTTACGAATTATGAATTTAATTAAGACAAGAAATTAAATATATGTTGGTACTCACCAAGGTTTAAATGGATTATATCAAACAGAAAAGTTTGTACTGGTTGTAAAGTTGGAATTGTAATAAGACAGAGAACTCCAACTTTGCAATTCATTTAAATGAAAAAACCCATAAATTCATCAAAGACTCAGGAGTTAAATTAATACATCGCGTTGAAAACAGCCACTAATTCAATATATATGAAGCACTTGAAATAATAATATCCTTAAAATCCAATCCAGAATTTTGCTTAAATTACTAAATAAATATCTCCAATAGTCCAATCTTAAATTGATTCCCATCTATAACAGAAAAACCAATTACTCACCGGCATTACTGGTAAAACCCTAAAACCGTTTAACTATAAACATCCTACCTACCTTTCGTTCATTGTTAGTTCAATGCGAGAAGAAACCAGCACAAACTTTTCTGTTTGATATAATCCATTTAAACCTAGGTGAGTTGGTACATGTATTTGATTTCTTGCCTTAATTAAATTCATAATTCATAAATGCTTTATAATACTGATTTATATTACATCTAATTGAATATCCATAATAATACCAAACCATATTTTGAATTGATTATTTTCGAATTTTTTGCGTGTTTTTAGAACTGAAGATTAATGTCTAGTTTTCAATAAAACAAATTTATAGAAGTGGCAAATAATTTATCAATCCCTAATTAGATTGATCCTTCTATACCATCATGCGGATGTCAACAAAAGATATATATTATACCAGATTCTGAGACCTGAAAGCAGACAAAAGGGGAAGCGGAGGCTGGTTAGCATTGATCAATAGATCCGATTCAATGAGAATTAAGAACGAATGGACGTGATCTGACTCTAAAAAAAGAGCGAGATTTGTATGGAAGCGGGGATCCCTCTCCACGGCATAATGAATATCCTCCGCTTTGGGATTTCGCTAGCGGAAAATATTGTCCTCGCTCCCCCATCCTCCGTCAGTATATTACTGCCTAAAATTAAATATGATGAGTCAATAATAAAGAAACTCATTTATTTTGCAAATCTTTTGAAGAGTCAATTTAACCTTAAACAGGAAACAGCTGTAGATTCAATGAGAAACTTAATTATATCGCTTGAGTTTTAACCCATTTCTGCCCATTGAATAAAACAATTAAAATATTTTTGTTTTCTATTGGAAACAAGTTGCTTCCTTTATATGTATAATAATTTTATTATTTCATTACAATCTCTCCAATTTGAATGAATTTATAGACAGTATTTAAAGAAATTTAAAGAAAGAAATTATTTTCCTGTACTTCGGAATTTTTTTAGTTTCCATTCCTAAAATATGTTCAGGAATAGATTTTACTGGATTTCTAAAGAGACACATCAAAAAAGCCTCATTGATCTATTCTAAAAATTAAAGATACATTTAATAACAGTATTATAATTAAAAATGAAAACATTGTGAAAATATTCCATTAAAAGTTTTTCGTTGTTATAAAAATTATAGTCATAGTTAATTAGTTATTATATTAGTTTAGTAACACTTAACTTGTTATTTAGGTTTATTTTTATTTAGTGAATCATAGATTCTAGACCCTGAACATGCTGTAACATACCCTTAAGGTTTTATAGAAAGTTGTTCAATCGTTTTAAAGAACGAGATGTTTATTTGCTTTTTTTTTAATTCGAGCTTTTTTATTCAGGGGCATTAAAACGTCTAAAATAGGCGACATCTTGAAAAAAAATTTGTCTGACAGCTATATTTTTTCTATCTCAGTATTTTGTTATCGGGGCCGCGTGGATTTTCATCAGCAATATATTTATCAAGCAGCTGATGATGACCAAAATATGTAATTTATCAGATGTTTCATATAAATATATATATATATATATATATATATATATATATATATATATATATATATATATACACATATATTTATATATATATTTGAAGAGAGAGAGAGAGAGAGAGAGAGAGAGAGAGAGAGAGAGAGAGAGATAGAAGGAAGAAGAGCGGAGAGATTGGCGCATTGCGGCCTCGGCTCCTATTAAAATAACTCCGGGAACCGCAGGCGGTATTAGCCTACATATTTATACTACAAACTCTTTCCACCAAACCACCTGCCTTATCTAAGAGGGATCTCACTTGTTATCTTCCAGCTTACGTTTTGCATCCACATGCATCTTAGAGTGAGCGACTAATTCATAATTTTTCTTCTAACAAGCGTTTTTGAAACACTAAATTCAATTTAGTGAATGACGTTTGAAATTAATTCCATAACTACCTAAAGTATCACTGGAGGATGGTAATCCGTCGAAAAAATGTTTTTGATATACCGTTCAATTTAAACCTTTTGCCTTGTCTCTTCAGTCCAAATAGTGGTTTGTAAAACCATTACTGTGTCGTTGATGTTTTTCACTATTCCGAAGATCCTCCCGTTCTCTAAAAATGCTTTGAATAAAAGTCCTGGTTGATTGACAGCCAAGGTCAATCAACTTCGGAAGGTGAAGGCAGCAGCATCGAATGCCTTTGAGCAATCAATTGATATTATTTCTCTGGCCGTTCTCCGAGTCACCGTTCTCAGTCTGGAGTTTCGCTAGCGGGTGGTAAACCCTTAAGACAAATATGATTATAATCTTATATGATATAATATAATAAACATGATTATATATAGTATGATAGTGGTAAACCCTTAAGACAAATATGATTATAATGTTATATGATATAATATAATAAACATGATTATATATAGTATGATAGTGGTAAACCCTTAAGACAAATATGATTATAATGTTATATGATATAATATAATAAACATGATTATATATAGTATGATAGTGGTAAAACCTTAAGATAAATATGATTACAATGTTATATAATATGACATAATAAACATGATTATATATATATATATATATATATATATATATATATATATATATATATATAGTATGATTATAATCATATTTTTATTAAGGATTTACCACCCGCAAATGGACAAATGGACCGGTAACAATTTCATTTTCTTTTTTGTGTGTGTTATTTTTCAAAACATGTCGAAATGAACAAATCAATTTATTTTTATTTACACGTTTGTTGTTTGCATATGTTTTTCCTAAAGTAATAAAAAATAAAAATGGTGAGGAAGCTATCCTGACCTAATTGGAGATTTATTTTTCTACTACATGAAATGCTTTTGTCTCGTTTATGCTACAACGAAATATTGCAATCCCATCAATACTAAAGTCTTCGGAAAACTTTTACGAACAATAATATAGTTATACTAAGTTTGAAAAATAACGCTATGACACATTACACATCACAATTATGGTCTTAAAAAGTAGACAGTTCTCGTGCATTAAATTTAAACTCGGTATCTTAGTGAAGGAATAGATACCTTTTAATAAGTATTTCAAGAGTGATTTAATATGGTTATAAATACGGTTTTAGGCCACAAAGAAGCACCCAAGACCTGATCTTTGTTATGAGACAGCTCTCCGGAAAGGTCTTAAAAAGAACCAAGAAGTGTATACTTGTTTTGTAAACCTTCGTGTAGGCATTCGATAGGGTCAGGAAGGCAGACATCGCAAAAGCACTAAATGAGCAGGAAGTAGATCCAGGACTATCGAGGGCCATTCTCAGCCTATACAAGAAGCAAAGAAATGTGGTGAGAGCTAACAACCACAATTCAGAAGAGTTTCAGAGCTGCAGCCTTAGCCTATTATTGGTTGTGATGTTGCTCAACGTGGCCCTGAAGAGAGCTAAAATGAAAATGAGACCTTATAGGCTTGGCCACAGCGAATTAAGACCAGTTAATCTCACCCTTCTAGCATATGCTGACGATATCGTTGTATTCGGGAATAATGGAAGAAACCTCCAACACAATCTCCGAGTCCTACAGGAAGAACTACAGCTGCTAAACATGGAAATAAACAGCAATAAAATTAAAGTAATGAGGATAGGGAGAGGAGAGGGGAGGGATGGTCGGGTACTTCGATTGAGGGTGGAAGAACTGGAGCATGTAAGATAATTCAAGTATCTGGGGTCCATCTGAACGAGAACGGCTGGATTGACGGAGAAATCCGGGAGAGAATTAAACTGGCCAGCAAGTGCTTCCACTCACTTAGGACAGGCTTTCTGGGAAAGAGAGAAGTGTCCAAAAAAGTGAAGAAAGCAGTTTTCAAAAACACATTCATCCCCATCCTGACCTACACCTGTGAATCCTGGACCACTACCTCAAAGCACCGAAGCCAACTCCAAGCAATGGAGATGCGATTCCTGAGGAGAATAGAGGGAAAAACCAGGAGGGACAAAATCAGAAACGCCACTATAGGAAGCAATATCAGAGTAAAGCCAGCTGAAAATATAATAGAAGAAAACAGGTTACGCTGGTTTGGCCACGTCAAAAGAATGCAGGAGGGATAATTAGCCAGAGTAGTGTATGAGGTAAGAGTGGAAGGAAGAAGAGCAAGAGGAAGGCCCAGAAACATGTGGGAAGGAGACATCAGAACAGCGTTCGAGAGAAGAGGCATGGACTGGAGCAGGCGACGACAGCTGGTTCAGGACTAAGAGGCATGGATCGGACTATATAAACGGGATCCTCAATACTGAACTACGGTAGAAGAGGATAGGACTAAGAAGAAGAAGAAGAGTGAACTGGAAAAAAGTTTCATAGCTTGTTTGAAAAAATAATTTTGGCCGACAAAGATGAGATAATGAAGTCAACAAAGAATTTAAAGAACTGATAGCTAACCTTTCGCCATGCCAAGCCATGCTCCACTTTGTGGGAGCCAGGTAAGAATTTCTTAGTTCATTGATAGATTTTGTGGATGGACCACAAATGATTGCTGCAATGATGATTGTCCGAATTTATTTTTTTACTAAAGTACATAAATTGCTTTTTGTCCTATTTTTTTTTTTTTAAATTTGTCAAACATTAATTCTAATGGCTGATGTAAATTATTAAATTGTCTTAAAAATAAAATTTGTTTGGCTATAAAAGTATCTGTTTTTTAATTTCACTCTTTGATTCAAATGTGAATTGTGTTTTAAGAATATAAAATTATTGGTCCTTTGCTGTAAAAAAAGATCGCTTCAAGGATTAGAGCGAAGTTTTTTTTTCTTACATAAAAAATCTTCTAACTTTCCTAATACAATCCATTATATTCTATGGTTAGTTGCGATCTAGAAGCCAGCTGTTTGATTTCCTGCCGATAACACTCTTTGGGTTTCGACTGGAAAAAGTCCTTCCAATTTTTACCTCCTCCAATGTTCGAAATGTTTTCCCCTTAAGAAATTGAGCCATTGATCGGTAATGATAAAAGTCCGAAGGCGCAAGATCAGAGCGATAGGGTTCGTGTGGTAGAAGTTTGGTGTATCCATTTCAGCAAGGTTTTTGCGGCAAATTTTCAGGCGGCGTTCGGCTTGCTGCAAAGTGGACTCATGTGGAACTTCTCTACCTGTTCTCTTCTCTTTACCTTATTGGTCTAAGTGACGATTCACACTTGACTGTGACAAACCGAGTTCGGAGGATAGCTGCCGAGTACTTTTTGTGGGATCATCTTCAATAGCGTGTCGTAGAGCCTCGCTGTCCACAACAGATGGTCACACTTACCCCGGCTGCCTTTCCAAGCTTGTATCGCCACTTTCAAATTTTGCGAACCACCTCCTCTCAGTCTTGTCATTAAGGTTATGTTCCTCTTCAACTTCCCATACCAAACGCGTGGTTTCAGCGGCGGAAAATTTCCTTTTCCAGTAATGTCCCAGAATTACTTGAATTTCATACCTCAACGTCACTTTGATTGAAAGAATGCCAAACTGATCTTCACAGAGAGACATCATGTTTACTAAATGATTAAATATAGTATTAGGACTAAAAAGATACCAATAGCAGCAGCAACATTAGAATTATCAGAGATGTAAGAAAAAAATAAACTTCATTTTAACCGCGAAACGGACATATTTTTTTACTCATTCCAATATTAAAATAATTTAAAGTAAATATCTGTCATCATGTTCATTTGTCAGCGATTTCAAAAGATCTCCAAACGTCTGTGCTGTGTTAAATCATATCGACAGGTTCTTTTGAACTTTAATGAATTAGTCCTTAAGATTTAAGTTGTTGTCAAGGCCCGTTGCTCTGGCTATATCGTTGACTAAGCATCATAAAACATATAAACACTCTCAGTACGACCATCTCTCTATTATTGAAGGATAGAACTTTAATCTACATCTACACGGTAGTTATAATCCTTGAACAAGAATAAGACTCAATCCCGGGAAATATTAATAAAACACAGAACTGTTTCTCATCTTAATCTTAAGTTTTAAGTAGTCAAGAAAGTTGGAAGGAGTAGCTGCAGTAATTGAACTGCCGGCTAAAGCTCCTTCGATAAACTTAGCCGATACTGATCTTCACCAACGGGTACAATGTCTTGCCTACATCCTCTAAATGATAATATTATAAAACCTATTTATACAGCCTCCCTGTTAATCATTAATGCTCGCTCAAAAAATTTAACTGGACCTGAGTTGTAGACTAACCTACCATATTCTATGTAGCATTCAACAGAGGATTGTGGAAAGTAGGAATTGGACTCGGGAAGAATCGGGGTTTAATGAAGCCCCCAAAGCGTAGTTCTGTAAATCCAAGTAGGCCTGAGTATACATATTAGGAGACTGTTTAGTAACCGTTAATTGAAAACTTAATACTGAAAAGGCTAATTTAATGAAAATAACACGCGTATCGACGACATAGTTTTTGGCTCACCCTTAGCTTTTATTATTCCTTCAAGAAATTATCTTAAATAACCAATTTCTGTTCCAACACATACTCGAGGAAAATTGAGGATCATAAACGGTATTAAGTTGAATTATAAGAAGGGTCGGAGGAAAAAAACAGGTAACTCGACTAACTTCAAAACTGAGAAAAACGCAATTTAATGTTTACAACTTAAAATTATAGCTATTGTTTTTAAAAATATAGTTTCATTTGAAAGTCAAGTTTTGTAAACAACGTTCAATACTGGCGCATCTGCTGTACGATACAACAATACTCACAAAACATCGAGATCCTAGCCTCACTAATTTTACAACATTACTTATATAAATTACACGACTGCTACGTACCAAGGAAAATTCGACTCAATCGTGACAAATCGAAATACATAACATTTACACTCAGAAGAAATACCTCCAATTTATTTTGAAAACAACAAAATTCCTCAGACGGACTCTGTATATCTGGACTTACTTTCGACAGAAGGATGGCATGGGGTCCCTTTGTTAAAATGAAACAACAGACCCTTAACAAACGACTCAAATCCTTTCTAAATCTTTAACAATGAAACTGCAACACTAACTAAATACATGCAACTACTTACTTAAACCCATATGCTCACAGATATTCGGTATAGTCAAAAAGACCCACTTACAAAAACTCCAAACTTTCCAGTCCAAAATATTGCGACTCATTACAGATGCACCTTGGTACGTGACTAATAAAACTCTACGCACTGACTTTATTACAAGTTGACAAACATATAAGGGGACTTTATCAACGATTTTATAATAACTTACACGGACATATCAACGTACTGATTAGAGATATGGTTACGGACGACGTGCCAATGACTAAGAGAAGGAGACTAAAAAAGTGCTGGATGAGATATCTCCTTTCTTAACTATCAAAGATGAGAGATTCAAGCCTATGAAGAGGTACTGCTGGGTACTATCCTTCATCATGCCTCACATGTTATTGGTACCAATATTATTAGCTCATTTTCTGATTTGGACGTACTGTTGATAGGTGCATATAAATATTTTAAGGAAAAAAAAAAGTTTTGTAAATGAAAATGTAAAAACAGATCAGTAGGCTTCAATAAAAATATTGATACTTGGAAAATTGAGGAAATAAAAGCGGACTCTATTTGTTTGGGTAAAATAAAAAGGCAAATCAGCTTAAATAAATGAAACCATTGTGTGTAAAATATTTTATATTTTTGTTTTAGTTTTTCCGCATTCCAACATTTTCCCCTGGATGAATGCAGTTTTTCATTCTGAATCAATTGAAACGAATAACTCAATTTTTTAAAAAAAGTGGCACCTGTTTTTTCCCTGACTCTTCATATATTCCTGAGGGGAAACGATTAATCGAAATTTATAATGTATACCAAATTGTCTTACAATAATGATTATAGTACAACACACTATTGTACTAAATTGAATTATGTGATGATTATTAGAAATTCCTTTTCAAAAGTATGATATTTTTACCAATCCTCTCCTGCAGCTGATGATTATACGTATCGGGCGCAATGACCTCGATGTTTTGCGCCTAAAAACAACCTAAACAACCAACCAATCTATCCTCTCTGTCATATCTGGACTTTTCTTTCCCAGCCAAATCTATTTATCTAAACCTAATTGTGGCATAGGTGTTCTTTTATAATATTTTTATGATTTTTATAAATAGTACTCTGGCTATTTAGTTGATTGATACGCTGTTATAATGTTTCTAGGGTAAAAGTGAGAGCCTAATGGTTTGATGATATTAAAGGAAACCTTAATATCTGCTACACATCGATAAAGCCATCAAATTTAGTTATTTCAGCTATGGCTCGCGTCTGGTCCGAATCTTCTGCTAGGCGATGTTTTATCTGATCCCCGGTCCTGGACGGTCCTGCTGGTAGATCTTATGTGGAACCCTACTCTAGGCTCAATCCGTACTGGTATGAGTGTTCCTCCGCCCATTCAATGCTTGCTGCAGAAGATGTGGATGTTTATCACTTACAGGTATTTTAAATTATATTGAACGAATATTTCTTCCAGTTGCCTGTGCACTTCTCAATGAGCATATTCCATTATTCGTTTGCCTCGGCTGCAGCCCTCAGTTGTCCGAATTTTATGAGAATTGATGTTGCCTATTGCCTATTGGACCTATTTTTCGTTTTTATTTGGTTGCACATAGCACTATAATAATACTATTCCCCTTATCGTTGCTGATTGTGTTATTTTAAGAAAGAAAATAGAATACCATACAAACAAAAATTTGTGCTACGCCGATCTCCATATTTTTCTCTTGCATACCCGTTTGGAATTAATTAATATATCCCAAGAAATGCAGCCATTTAAATTTTACAACTAATATATAATCCTTAATACAAACAATATCTACTTTTACTAGAATTGGTGTGATTCATACAAGCGTAAACTGGAAGATTCAAAGACTAAGACCAATCATTTCAAAGAGGACCCCACATAATTTTTTATATCTTTTTGTTTTAATTTTTATCCCAAACAAATTGAAATCACGGATTATTATTACCTGCAATTAAATCAATTAAGGACACCTTAAGAACATTTCAGACTAACTGGAGAAGAGATGACTTCTTGAGTGAAGGATGTAAAGACAGGATCAATATTACCATATGTTAATAAAGTCGCTTCTCCCCTCTCCCTGATACAATCGTTACATACACTTATTGAATAAATATAGGTCTATATGTAGAGTGTAACTAAGAGTAATAGATTATGAGAGAGCGGCGACAGGTGACGGTGTGGCTGGTGAGGGGGAAGGGGGGGGGCACCTGTTGCTGGCCGCAGATTGATCGGACTGGCCCGCGCCTGCGCAATCCGCGCCTCGACGTGCACTCGCTCCAGATCCATAAGGCGGTGTGTACAGGACACGCATAGTCACCTCCGCACACAGTCCTTCCTCCCCTCTTATTTATTATAACATTTGGGCATAAATAGAATTACTATTGATAAAATCAATTCAATAATATCTACTTGATTTTAAATTAAAAATTATTAATTTTTCCTGAAATTCTGTATGATTCTAGTGATTAATATTTGAAATAATGCTTATTGAAATTTCTAACCTAAATTGGAACACACGGTTTTATCACCGGCCGTCGCCAAGGAGGTAATAACGAGTTTATCAGGCTCCTCAACAAAAACTGATATAGTTTACTGCACAAACGCCTATGAATCTATGCTGGGTACTGGCTAGCATTACTGCTACCAAGATGACATGGAAGTCAGTTTTGGTTCCAGATCCCACCGCAACATTTTAGATTGATCTTAACGCGAAAAACAAGAAGAAAAAAACTTTAGCCCATGTTACGTATATTTCCCCTTTTGCTTATTAGTCTTAGCTATGATTTATTTCAATAACTTTTTTTTTTGCTGTAGTTATTTATCCAGAACTGTTAAAAATGTAGACAATCAGTGAATTTGTTGGAAAAAAATTGGGAATGGTGGCATAATAGAGTAATACCCAGCGGCATCTTTTAATTTATTGATTAACAATTTACTTTAACGCAAGGAGATCTCTCATCCCGCTCATTTTCAGCCTCCTGCGAGTGTTGTCAGGCATGCTGGTTATAGCTATGTCTTGTATGAGTGAGCTAAGATGTATAAGTTACCGTTAAATCGTTTGTAATGTGTCCATATGTGGTCGTTAACAGTTGGCATGTTAATGTCTGTATGTAATATTGCTGATGTACCATGGGGCTTTCGTTATTGTTCTAAAAGTTTTTGACTAAAAAATTTCAAGTTTTTTTATGTCTTTGTGGCCGATCCGTATATCTGTGAAGTATAGTTCCAAATGGATTAAATGCTATTGTTCAATTTTGAAGTTTGAATTCAATAAGTTGAATAAGTTCAAATTTTGAAAGTCTTGAAAGAAGTGAGTATGATAGTTCATGTTTAACTTTTTTCTTTTGTTCTTGATGTATGGGTCTGATGTCATTCTTCTGTCGAATGTCAGCTAAATGAATTATTTCTGTCTGCGGAATTCGAACATTATCAAGATATATTGGAGGCCAGGTTAGTTTTCGAGTGAAAGTAATGCGTTGAAATTTGTCTTGGTAAAGTCTAATTTTCCAATGTTTGCACCAGATAAAGTTTTGTTAAGTGATGTGGTAAAGTCTTTGAAGTGTGCCTAGGATTTTGATGTTTTGTTAAGATTGTTGCATCATCTACCTATATCACTGCCAGTGTTTCAAAGCTGTTTGGAAAATCATGTGCATATATGATGTAGAATAGTGAAGCAAGTACTGACCCCTGAGGAACTCCTTGTAAGGCTGGTCTAATGAAGGAAAGTTCTGAAGCTTGGCAGACACAGAAATATCTGTCAGAAAGTAATGGTAGAAGAATAAGTTAGTAGGTAGGAGAAAGTGTTGTCTTAAGTTTGTGAAGAATACCAAATATTTCATTTTAATTCTTAGTATTTAGGTCTTCAATTTATTTTCAGTTTCATTACATAGCTATTTAAATTATCAAAAACTAATATAAGACCAAAAAGATCTTCAAAATAAGAATTATCTCATTATTATAAGTAAAAAAAAATTGAAATTCTTAATTTTAATATTTTTCTCTCATTCTTTTCCAATCAATTTGCAATTTTGATGTTTTCTTAATTCAACAAAAATTACTTCGCAAATTGAAAAGTAATAGGTAAACTTGGGAATAGATGGTACATATTGGTTGACATTAAATATTTTTTCTTATTTGGATTAATTAAAAAGAATAGATGTAAATATTTTAGATGAATATACCTTTAAGATAATGAATCTCTTTTCAATCGAGGTTAAATAGTGCTTATGATAATAATGTAGAGGGAATATCTAATTATTCATTCTATTTGCTTCTGTTCAGTCAAGTTGCATCGCAAAAAAAACTTGTTTGGAAGTGGGCAGTAAATAGCGCTTAAGCACTTTTCTTAGCCACACTCACCAATCTTAGATACAGAGGTTAGATTGCCTACAAATGAGATTTTTAATATATTGTACACCAATACAGATGAGCATAAGTACAACCTTATTGAGGAACAATTAATCGATGAAGTGAGTGTAGGCATTGTAGATTTAAATAAAAATAATAATGTAAGGCATTCTTCGACTATTACTTATTTCTTGGCTCTAGCATCCAAAATTGTGGAATTTTCTGATGAATGAAGCCTCTATATAAATATAAATATAGTTATAAATTAAGAGATGGCGTAGTGCTCCTTAGCATGGTACTGTAGATGCATATTGTGCGGAAGGACACTTTATCGCTCCTGGGGTTCGAGGATTCCGATTTCCCGAGGGGTCTCCAGGTATCACTAATAACTAGAAAAATTCATGAGCTTTGTTTTCCCAAGCCCGTACAACTGGATAATGTTGGCGAAAAATGGTTATGTTGTGTCATATGTGACGGAAGGGAAAAATATATTAGCAACATCGCTCATCATTTATAACGCTTGGTTCATTTGTTTTATTTTCAATTTTGTAAGCCTTGTATTAATTAAATTGTATTTTCAAGAACTAAGTAAATTAGGAAAGAGGAATGGGTCAAGTGTGTATTTAAGGAAAATTAATCAATTTATTACTATTTGAAGAATTAATTACTTCATTAGGTCAATATATAATTAAATTTCTCATAAATATCGCAATTTGCAAATCTTAAAAGCACAATTTAAAATTACGAGATCCACTTACCTGACAGCAAACACAATTTACGTAATAAAATAATTATAGGTTGACAAAATAAAAAATTTGGTTCTGTTATTCAATGCATTTTGTGACGGAATAGTTCAGTTTCTAAATAAAGATTTTATATATGCACAGATAGATATGTAGAAATAGTTTAGATTTTGTATATATATATATATATATATATATATATATATATATATATATATATATATATATACATATATATATATATATATATATATATATATATATATATATATGTATAGATTTAATTAATATTTTTATCTGTTTTATGGATTAATGTTTAACTAACATGACCACCTTTAATTGGGCATTGTGCCTGTTGGTGTGCTCTTCGTCTAAATAAATAAATGAATCATTGAAAGTTTCACAAAATTATTAGGAATTAGAAATTCTCTGAGATTCCGCATTTTATATTATTGCACTATTTTTATCTGCATTTAAGTTATGAGAGATAAGATATATCTATATTCCTAAAAATATTTGAATTCTTGAAATAAAACTGATTTATTGTTAATTTCTACCAACTTGTGACTAAAGTGAATGAAGTGGTCGAAACACATTAAAATAAATAAAATTAGAAGTTTATAATGTGAGCGACTTGTGGTAAGATTGTGTCTCATTGTAAAGTCGGAACGGAGACGGAATGGAACGGAGATGGAATGGAACGATAATCGTCGGCCAACATCCAACGTGTCACATCACGAGGTCGGAACGAAGATGAAACGGAACGAAAAATGGAACCAGTTCCAGTGATGGGAGTGTTGTTTCGTTCCAAATGTTAGAACAGCCGATCCTTTGATGTAAGTGGTTGAAATGTAATTATAAAAGAATATGTATAAAGAATATCACGTACAATATTAATCAAATACTGGAACAATGAAAAGAGATACTGAAAATTCTGAAAAGACATACTTGATAATTGACCGTACAATTTTTACAGCTGTGCACTGGAATTCATTAACAAAGTAGAAGTAAACTAACTGATCAACAACCCTGCAGGTGTAAGAGCATTTTTTACCTATAGTTTCTGAAAAAATATAAGTTGCAAACAAAAATTCAAAACATCTTGTTTGTTTATAAAATGTGTAACCATTTTTGTTTTAATTATTTTGTTATTGTTAATTAAATGTCATCCGTATTATACCTTATAAAGAAACATACCTGAACATTAACTAATGTTCTTTCCATAAATTAAATATGGAAAGAAAACAAATAAAAATGTAAAATGTTTTTTTTTCTTGCATTGGAAGCAAACAATTTTAAGAACAACGAGCTCAAAGGCTTTTATCTTGATTCTCTCTTTTTAAAATAATTACAGATTTTAGTGAGTCAGTTTCATCCAACATAGTTCAGTAGAAATTCCATTTCTTTTGTATAAAGTAACTAGTTCTCCAATGTATTTTTTTTTTCAGATATATTAATATTACTAATTAGAATATATGAAAATATGTTTCTTTTCACTGATTAGGAAACTGCTATTATACTAGTGCTTAAAAACACATGTGGATAGCCATCTACGGACTTATCCTGATTAATGAGAGATCAGGCTAAACGGCTGTACACTGCCCGCACTGACGCCATGTCATGCGGGTACTGTAGTCCAGTCAGCGGAAGGAGCTAGCAAAAGATGTTAAGCTGCTTACACAATTTTTCTTTCTTGAACGAAGTAAAGGAAGTATTTTCTGTTTTCACATATTAACAGAAATATCCATTTTGACTATCCCTGAATCCATTTTGACTAGTTTTGTCGGACGTATCTCGCATAACTCAAAAACGGTTAGCCGTAGAATGTTAAAATTTTGTATTAGGGATTGCTATAAAATCTAATTGTGCACCTCTCTTTTTGGTTACTACTTCATCACCGGAAGTTGTACCTTACTTGAAGATTAAAATATATTTTCATCAAAAATCATATAAAAATATAATACAAAACTTTTCAAATTTTATTTTTTATTTATATATTCATCTTAATAACATAATAGATTTTGGTCTAAATTGGCAAATCGAAGGTGGTGCTTTATTTGAAGGTCATAATTAACTTTCATCAAAAATTATATTAAAAAATAATGTAAAACATAATATAATAGATTTGGGTTGAAAATGGTAAGCCGAAAGGGGTACTTTACTTGAAGGTCATAATAAACAAATATCAAAAGTTATATTAGCATTCAATACAGAGTTAACATTTAATATCACATTCACATCGGTGATAAATGTTACAAACGCGATTTTTTTCCACTCTAATTAAACTATTTTATTGCTTATTTTAAGTGTTAAAATTGATGAGTTGAGCGGGTTCTTCCCCTTAAAATGTCGAAACAGTCCACTTCCAATGCTTTATCCAGTGACATGGACAGTTCTAATATTCTCACCGAACACGAAGAAATCTCTTGGGAACTTGTTACCTACTAAAAGAAAACGACATGTAATAACGGAATGGGCCTTTCAGAAACCAGAGCTTGGTGTGTCATTTTCAGCCTCATTTTCAGCCTCCTGCGAGTGTTGTCAGGCATGCTGGTTATAGCTATGTCTTGTATGAGTGAGCTAAGATGTATAAGTTACCGTTAAATCGTTTGTAATGTGTCCATATGTGGTCGTTAACAGTTGGCATGTTAATGTCTGTATGTAATATTGCTGATGTACCATGGGGCTTTCGTTATTGTTCTAAAAGTTTTTGACTAAAAAATTTCAAGTTTTTTTATGTCTTTGTGGCCGATCCGTATATCTGTGAAGTATAGTTCCAAATGGATTAAATGCTATTGTTCAATTTTGAAGTTTGAATTCAATAAGTTGAATAAGTTCAAATTTTGAAAGTCTTGAAAGAAGTGAGTATGATAGTTCATGTTTAACTTTTTTCTTTTGTTCTTGATGTATGGGTCTGATGTCATTCTTCTGTCGAATGTCAGCTAAATGAATTATTTCTGTCTGCGGAATTCGAACATTATCAAGATATATTGGAGGCCAGGTTAGTTTTCGAGTGAAAGTAATGCGTTGAAATTTGTCTTGGTAAAGTCTAATTTTCCAATGTTTGCACCAGATAAAGTTTTGTTAAGTGATGTGGTAAAGTCTTTGAAGTGTGCCTAGGATTTTGATGTTTTGTTAAGATTGTTGCATCATCTACCTATATCACTGCCAGTGTTTCAAAGCTGTTTGGAAAATCATGTGCATATATGATGTAGAATAGTGAAGCAAGTACTGACCCCTGAGGAACTCCTTGTAAGGCTGGTCTAATGAAGGAAAGTTCTGAAGCTTGGCAGACACAGAAATATCTGTCAGAAAGTAATGGTAGAAGAATAAGTTAGTAGGTAGGAGAAAGTGTTGTCTTAAGTTTGTGAAGAATACCAAATATTTCATTTTAATTCTTAGTATTTAGGTCTTCAATTTATTTTCAGTTTCATTACATAGCTATTTAAATTATCAAAAACTAATATAAGACCAAAAAGATCTTCAAAATAAGAATTATCTCATTATTATAAGTAAAAAAAAATTGAAATTCTTAATTTTAATATTTTTCTCTCATTCTTTTCCAATCAATTTGCAATTTTGATGTTTTCTTAATTCAACAAAAATTACTTCGCAAATTGAAAAGTAATAGGTAAACTTGGGAATAGATGGTACATATTGGTTGACATTAAATATTTTTTCTTATTTGGATTAATTAAAAAGAATAGATGTAAATATTTTAGATGAATATACCTTTAAGATAATGAATCTCTTTTCAATCGAGGTTAAATAGTGCTTATGATAATAATGTAGAGGGAATATCTAATTATTCATTCTATTTGCTTCTGTTCAGTCAAGTTGCATCGCAAAAAAAACTTGTTTGGAAGTGGGCAGTAAATAGCGCTTAAGCACTTTTCTTAGCCACACTCACCAATCTTAGATACAGAGGTTAGATTGCCTACAAATGAGATTTTTAATATATTGTACACCAATACAGATGAGCATAAGTACAACCTTATTGAGGAACAATTAATCGATGAAGTGAGTGTAGGCATTGTAGATTTAAATAAAAATAATAATGTAAGGCATTCTTCGACTATTACTTATTTCTTGGCTCTAGCATCCAAAATTGTGGAATTTTCTGATGAATGAAGCCTCTATATAAATATAAATATAGTTATAAATTAAGAGATGGCGTAGTGCTCCTTAGCATGGTACTGTAGATGCATATTGTGCGGAAGGACACTTTATCGCTCCTGGGGTTCGAGGATTCCGATTTCCCGAGGGGTCTCCAGGTATCACTAATAACTAGAAAAATTCATGAGCTTTGTTTTCCCAAGCCCGTACAACTGGATAATGTTGGCGAAAAATGGTTATGTTGTGTCATATGTGACGGAAGGGAAAAATATATTAGCAACATCGCTCATCATTTATAACGCTTGGTTCATTTGTTTTATTTTCAATTTTGTAAGCCTTGTATTAATTAAATTGTATTTTCAAGAACTAAGTAAATTAGGAAAGAGGAATGGGTCAAGTGTGTATTTAAGGAAAATTAATCAATTTATTACTATTTGAAGAATTAATTACTTCATTAGGTCAATATATAATTAAATTTCTCATAAATATCGCAATTTGCAAATCTTAAAAGCACAATTTAAAATTACGAGATCCACTTACCTGACAGCAAACACAATTTACGTAATAAAATAATTATAGGTTGACAAAATAAAAAATTTGGTTCTGTTATTCAATGCATTTTGTGACGGAATAGTTCAGTTTCTAAATAAAGATTTTATATATGCACAGATAGATATGTAGAAATAGTTTAGATTTTGTATATATATATATATATATATATATATATATATATATATATATATATATATATATATATATATATATATATATATATATATATATATACATATATATATATATATATATATATATATATATATATATGTATAGATTTAATTAATATTTTTATCTGTTTTATGGATTAATGTTTAACTAACATGACCACCTTTAATTGGGCATTGTGCCTGTTGGTGTGCTCTTCGTCTAAATAAATAAATGAATCATTGAAAGTTTCACAAAATTATTAGGAATTAGAAATTCTCTGAGATTCCGCATTTTATATTATTGCACTATTTTTATCTGCATTTAAGTTATGAGAGATAAGATATATCTATATTCCTAAAAATATTTGAATTCTTGAAATAAAACTGATTTATTGTTAATTTCTACCAACTTGTGACTAAAGTGAATGAAGTGGTCGAAACACATTAAAATAAATAAAATTAGAAGTTTATAATGTGAGCGACTTGTGGTAAGATTGTGTCTCATTGTAAAGTCGGAACGGAGACGGAATGGAACGGAGATGGAATGGAACGATAATCGTCGGCCAACATCCAACGTGTCACATCACGAGGTCGGAACGAAGATGAAACGGAACGAAAAATGGAACCAGTTCCAGTGATGGGAGTGTTGTTTCGTTCCAAATGTTAGAACAGCCGATCCTTTGATGTAAGTGGTTGAAATGTAATTATAAAAGAATATGTATAAAGAATATCACGTACAATATTAATCAAATACTGGAACAATGAAAAGAGATACTGAAAATTCTGAAAAGACATACTTGATAATTGACCGTACAATTTTTACAGCTGTGCACTGGAATTCATTAACAAAGTAGAAGTAAACTAACTGATCAACAACCCTGCAGGTGTAAGAGCATTTTTTACCTATAGTTTCTGAAAAAATATAAGTTGCAAACAAAAATTCAAAACATCTTGTTTGTTTATAAAATGTGTAACCATTTTTGTTTTAATTATTTTGTTATTGTTAATTAAATGTCATCCGTATTATACCTTATAAAGAAACATACCTGAACATTAACTAATGTTCTTTCCATAAATTAAATATGGAAAGAAAACAAATAAAAATGTAAAATGTTTTTTTTTCTTGCATTGGAAGCAAACAATTTTAAGAACAACGAGCTCAAAGGCTTTTATCTTGATTCTCTCTTTTTAAAATAATTACAGATTTTAGTGAGTCAGTTTCATCCAACATAGTTCAGTAGAAATTCCATTTCTTTTGTATAAAGTAACTAGTTCTCCAATGTATTTTTTTTTTCAGATATATTAATATTACTAATTAGAATATATGAAAATATGTTTCTTTTCACTGATTAGGAAACTGCTATTATACTAGTGCTTAAAAACACATGTGGATAGCCATCTACGGACTTATCCTGATTAATGAGAGATCAGGCTAAACGGCTGTACACTGCCCGCACTGACGCCATGTCATGCGGGTACTGTAGTCCAGTCAGCGGAAGGAGCTAGCAAAAGATGTTAAGCTGCTTACACAATTTTTCTTTCTTGAACGAAGTAAAGGAAGTATTTTCTGTTTTCACATATTAACAGAAATATCCATTTTGACTATCCCTGAATCCATTTTGACTAGTTTTGTCGGACGTATCTCGCATAACTCAAAAACGGTTAGCCGTAGAATGTTAAAATTTTGTATTAGGGATTGCTATAAAATCTAATTGTGCACCTCTCTTTTTGGTTACTACTTCATCACCGGAAGTTGTACCTTACTTGAAGATTAAAATATATTTTCATCAAAAATCATATAAAAATATAATACAAAACTTTTCAAATTTTATTTTTTATTTATATATTCATCTTAATAACATAATAGATTTTGGTCTAAATTGGCAAATCGAAGGTGGTGCTTTATTTGAAGGTCATAATTAACTTTCATCAAAAATTATATTAAAAAATAATGTAAAACATAATATAATAGATTTGGGTTGAAAATGGTAAGCCGAAAGGGGTACTTTACTTGAAGGTCATAATAAACAAATATCAAAAGTTATATTAGCATTCAATACAGAGTTAACATTTAATATCACATTCACATCGGTGATAAATGTTACAAACGCGATTTTTTTCCACTCTAATTAAACTATTTTATTGCTTATTTTAAGTGTTAAAATTGATGAGTTGAGCGGGTTCTTCCCCTTAAAATGTCGAAACAGTCCACTTCCAATGCTTTATCCAGTGACATGGACAGTTCTAATATTCTCACCGCACACGAAGAAATCTCTTGGGAACTTGTTACCTACTAAAAGAAAACGACATGTAATAACGGAATGGGCCTTTCAGAAACCAGAGCTTGGTGTGTATCAATAGATGGATGGCAAGACGCCGAGTGTCACTGACGTACTATCTTCGGATATAGTAACCAAATTCAGGATCACTTTTTGAGCAACCGATTTATAGTTTAATAGGCGTAGAATGAAGTCATGCGGTATCCATATCAGATATTTATTATCAAATTTACTTATTAACATGTGATGTTTATTTTAATATTTTATCATAATTCTTTTATCCTATTATAATAATACATAATAATAACTTAATAATATAAATGACGTTTCATAATTTCTGAATAAATTACAAAGACATACATATATACATATATATATATATATATATATATATATATATATATATATATATATATATATATATATATATATATATATCATGGAAGATGTTGTGAGGATAGAGATAGAAGTTTCTGCCACTGGGCAGCAACCTTTCCAGAAATAACGATACCCTCGAGTGAGAGGTGGAAATCTCACTAAACTTTTTATGTTGAACATAAAGCGTACGGTGTCCGTTTATAGCATCGGTTTGTGCAGACCAGTCCTATCTCTCTCCGAATAGTGGCTACTTTGCTCAGAGATCCCCCTTTTATTACTATCCCGATTTCGAGATTTTATAGTTATTTTTAGTTTCCCAAAGATGGAGGATCGTGTTTCAGAAAATTATATTCTGTATTGTATAATTGATACCACATAGACTCCATTAGTGAGATGATAAATATTCCTCCCATATAATAAACAAAATAATTTAAATTAAACGCTTCCTCACTACTCTGAAATTGCTTCAAGTACTGATTAAAAAACTTTTGGACTGATTGTGAGCATCACTTTTGCTGTCTAAAATCACTCCTATTGGCTTACTTAACATATCTTTGTGGTTTTTTCCTAGCTCTCCTCCAGGGTAAGACTCATTGAAAATGTTTAAGTGTGAGAGATTTTGAGACCATTTCTAATTGTTTGTAAATGAAACGTCATAGGAAGCCCAAGTTATACGGATGTGATTTTGCTTCATGTATCCCTTTGAACCATAAATGTGTATATAATAACCCATGTTAGATTTTTTACTATTTATATTATTCCCTTTTGGGCAGAGTTTAGTCCGGAAGAATAGGCTCAAGATGTTATTATAGAAGAAATGATTTTCTCTTGCTATATAACTTCAGACAACTTCCTAGTCAAATATGCCATCTTGAATTTTATTTTTAACATTTTGATTGGTTTTAATTTCTTTCAAGCGCTTGCACTAATTCGTAAGTTGATTTTTATATCAATAAAAAATGTCTATTGTTTGGCGCATGCTATGACTATGAGTTTCTCTCTTTACGCCTTTGTAGTCTGTCCTGAAATCAAGAAACATCAGTGGAACTTTGTTTTAATTAATTTATAATTTCAAATAAACCTGAAGAGAATGATTATAAAAATATTGAACGAAATGCCATGTTTAAATTTATCTATAGATACATTTGATAAATAAATAAAAATGTGTACGGATTGACCTATGGAATCAGATAGCTCCTTCCGCTGACCACACTACATTGCCCGCATGGCACAACGACTGTGCGGGTAGTGTACAGCCGTGTACGCTGATCCCTCATCAATCAGTATTAGCCAGCCTTCTGTCTATTGTTCACTAGTAGTATCTATATCCATGCCACAAGTCGATCTAATTGCTTTACCTATTGCAAGTCAATATCATACTTATCGTCAACACCGCATTTAAGTAACGAATGTGATTACCAATAAACGACCATAGACGATGTGGTCGGGAGGCCAAAAAATAAGTATCAGTGTTACTAAAACTATAAGGTATCATTCTATATCAACATTAAATTCCTGCTAAAATGAATAATAGATTCATTTAACAATTAAAAATAAAACGGTTAAAAGTTTATTTATATGATTTAATAGCAAAAAATCCTTTTAATAGAAATAAAATATTGTATTTTATCAATTATTGATTGAGTAAAATCGGAAAAAGAATAGTATGTAGATAAAGTCATAAATGAATAAAGTCTATAAGTGTCTTAAGCTTATACTTAAGTGTTCAATTATTTTTTAAGTTTAACCCTAGAAAGATAATAGAGTTTGTGAATCAACCCAGAGATATTTTGAAGAAAGCTTGCGCAGAGTATGTCATACCTGTCTTTTCTTGTGCTGACTAGTCTCCTTCTTCGATGAGTTTATCCAATTGATAATATATTCACAGGTCTCCTACTAGTTGTTTGCCCAGTTCCTATTGTTACCTACCCCAGTTACTTTATTAGGCTTACTTTTTGCTCTCTGTTAGTAGTTTCAATACTATTAGAATTATGGATCAATACTGCATAAAAATAGAGACAAAAATATATCAACTGAAATTGACACTTTTCATTTGTTGATTTTGACTGATTTGATTAATAGTATAATAAAGTATACGAACCAAGAAATTAAATCTAAAATTTAATTTCACAGATTAAAGATATCCAAGAAATACGGTTGCTTTAGAAATATACATTCCAGTGTATTTCATTTCTATAATATTTCTTTAAAGTTCTTTTATTTTTTAAAAATAGTTCATTTGTACAAATACCTTCCTTTAAATGTACTTGAGAAAATATACTATTTGATTTGATATCACACGATTATTTTCATATGTATTTTGCTAATAAAATATGTGAGGTGATAGGTCACCTCTTTTACCTTAATGCAGTGGCTAGTACATAAAACTTTCATAGAGTTAATTAAATATTATACAAAAAATAAGCATTGAAAATTATTGTATTACTTGTCATCAATACAATGTGTATGTGTTAGTATGCAAAGTTGTGTTACTATTATACCAAGATATTTGTGTAAGAAGTCAAAATATTTCAATTGTGTCATTTAAAATCATTTTGTATGGGCCGTTTTTATGATCCCAAAAAAATAATTACAAACGGACAAACCTTCATTTATTTTTTAACAGACTGAACAAATTTCAACACAACAAATTTCTGATAAGAGTGGAAAATATTAAAACCAATAAACATATCTTACTAAGAAACGGAAAAACAAAAAATTTAAAACTAACTCAGTAACTTTATTTGATGGGGACTTAGGCATACTTCCTTAAAAATGGCAATACAGGTCACTTATATATGAATTCATTATTCTTTTTTCACTTTTTTCTTATTTACCTTGTTGTTGTTTTTTTTTTCGAAATTTGTTATATATTTCTAACAGTAATTATTTCATACCAAATTAATTATCTATCATGTAGTAAACATTCATGCATAATTTTTATAAATGTTCCTCGAACAAAAGATATTATTAATTAAACAATACTATGATATTTGTTTCAATTCCAATGTTCTGGATCATAAGTACTAAGCAGTTTTTCTTATAAATCTAATGTTTGATCATTTTTATAAGGTGCGTTAATGTGATGGCTTTAATATAGAATTTGTAAGCGAACTGTAGTTGTTGGCTAGGTGGAACAGTAATGGTATAAAAAACAATATATTGAACTGAAAATATAAATATGCGAAGGGATATTCCAAACAGAATATGGAAAGAATTGTATTTTAATTGAAGACATGAGTAAAAATACTAGATGCTATAATTCAAGACTAAATACAAAGTTAGAATAAATATTTAAAAAATATAACAAAATACATTGTCAAAATCATATTCTTCTATTTATTTATTTTTTTCACCTTTGTAAATAAACCAATTTTTTCAAATCATTAGTTGAGATATAAAATTCCAAAACCAACCTAATCTATTTTTCAATTTTTTTTTTCTTTTATATAAATGAAAAATAGTTCTATCAAAATATGGAGTCCCGTGCCAGAGCAGACGCAGCAAGTCTTCCCGGATGCAAAAGGTTACATTGCAGAGTTTACAATTTGACCATATTAATTTTTAATGTTAAAGATTCTGAGATATTGTATTCACTTACCTATGTAATCCTATAATATAACTTTTATATTATAGTAACTATAATATAGCTTT
Organism: Rhaphigaster nebulosa; assembly: GCA_948150685.1. Taxonomy (NCBI): domain Eukaryota; kingdom Metazoa; phylum Arthropoda; class Insecta; order Hemiptera; family Pentatomidae; genus Rhaphigaster; species Rhaphigaster nebulosa. The sequence continues at coordinate 21,668,421 of OX411309.1, forward strand.
TCTATCTAACAAAAAGCACTATCTTGTTGAAACATTGATCATCTAAAAGTATTCTATCATGTTTTGAATGATAACAAAATTGTTATTGTTTGATTTATTTATGAGTTTTTGGTGCCTAGCTTCCTCAAAATAAAAAAATTAATTACAATAAATATATGCACTTAAATAGTACAAAATTACATTCATATTTTTTTAATGATCTTCCAAAACCAGCCAACTCCAAAAAGGGTTTAGCTTCAAGGTGCATATAAATTTACTTTTATACTTGAAATATTTTTACTACTATGTATGGACAGGTATTTAAGTGCCAATGCATACAATATAGCATCGGCTGTGCATTGATGGGGTGACCGATCTATGACCTTTATCAGACAGCTGTGAAAAATTTACAAAAATAGACTTAGTTGGTTTTGGAATTCAACGTCTCAGTCATTTAAATACAACAGAGAAAAAAATTCTCATTTGTAATCCCCCGACTGGACCACATAAACTATTAGTGCTTGCAAAGTCGCCCATATTAAAAAATATCCTTTGTCCACTACTAAATTCCTCAGTTGAAAGCATTTGTGACTGTCTGTATACTAGGGCATCAAAAACAAAATTTACCCCAAACAGTGTGAGTGGTGGAATATAATCTGAAAAAAAAAAAATACAAAAACAATAAATTTTCTCCTACCCAATTTATATGAGCTGAAATTTAGTAAATTAATCTTATTTTGAAACAAATGACATGCAGCTAATAGATATATTAATTAATGACTATGTTATTCTATATTAAATAAACAGCAGTATGTTTAGAATACCATTATTTATAAACTGTTCTTACATGCAACTTGTGGGAAAGAAGTCAAAGTTCCATTTAAGAAGGCACAATCCTGTAAAGAGAAATCCTCATAATTTCATACAATTCGGAAACAAATACACCATCAAAATACTCACTGGTATATTAATTACAAGCCAGTTCAAGAAAGGTCCTGGCCCAATAAATGCAAAAGTATAATAAGTGCCCTAGAAATAAAAAAAAATATATTTATTTTTTAGTATATACTTCAGCAATACTGTCAAATATTTATAATCCAACTTCTTGTGCATTGTCGAACAATATTCTGGGGGCTGAAATAAAATCTGTAGAAGGAAAACTTCCATCACAATTATTTTCATTGACTGTTACCTGAAAAGGAATATATTGGCTTCAAATAAATTATTAAATTGTGAATATTATAAATAATATTATTTTAGAACGCTTTTTTAACTAATACTAGGATAATTAAATTTTCTTACAGCTGAAATAAAAACTATCGGAGACAGCTGACATGCATTAAAAGGTATTCCGCCAGAAGTGCAGTTTGTTGACTGTTCTTGAGACAGGATTCCTTTTAGCAGTAATGTTGACAACAACAGAAACTTATCCACTTAAACAAATTAATGCTTAAATTTAATTTTAAAATAATGATATTGAAATAGTGATATCATTATACACTAAAAGAAACATTAAAAATCACTCATCCGCGTTTCTTGCATTTTCTTTGCAAATATTCGGAAAACCTGAATAACCCAATTATACTTATTATTAACTACATTACAATTTTTTTATTTTTGAGGTCTGATTTCCTAATTGAAATTTCTTCTAAAAATATTTACTCGTACTATTCATTTAACCTTGAAGAAAATTCTAGAATATATATTTGATCATAAATAGAAGACTTATTTGACTTACATCATGTCCTACTTATGATTATTTTGTTAGCACTATACCCCACACATATGCAGGCATGCAATTTGATCAATCAAACAAATTGCCAACAGTGAAGCTGATTAATTAAATGAATAAATTAATATAATACTGGATATTGTACAATTATTATGCTCTTATTGCATTTATGAGTATTATACTTTTAAATTAAATGAAAATCAGAAAATTGTATAAATACATAATCATACTAACATGGACACTGTAAGATGTAGCAGCCCAATACATTTTGGCTGTACCACTGGATAAAAAACTAGTTAAACACTATATTTAGAAAATATTCCATGGCAAAATCAATCTCTACATAATTTCTTTGAGATAATAGTGCATAAAATGTCTTCCTTATTACTTTATTAAGCTTTCTACACAAAATGATAATGAAAAGCAACTGCATGTAACAAGCATTCCTTTTGAAATTTTAAATATTTTACTGCAATATTTTTGACGAAATATTTTCATATGGATAAAATGTTTAAAAGGAAAATACATACAATAATTATAAATGAACATTAATGTGAACTTATAATAATAAGATTGAATCCTGAAGATGAGACAAATGGTCACGAAAAATTGGCTCAATATAGAAATAATTCTATATTTTTTTATTTACTCAAAATAAAGAAGAAATTTTGTTCACTATTACCCTAAAGACATTATAAATAAATCTTCCAGTATAAATTAAATTATTATATAATCTCTACATATTTCTTAAAGTACCCTAGTAAAATAATTTTCAATATATTAAATCATCAATGTACTTACTTCATTGGTCAGCCAACATAGTATAATAATAAACTGGTTTGCTTGGAATAGTTCGTTAAAGAATAGGTTACTTTCAGTAGCTATCTCTAAGCAATAATTTACCTTTTATCTCACTTTTCACTTTCTCTCTCTCTTGATACAATCAGTCCATTTAACTTTCTCTGAAATTCGATTGCAAAATCAAATTTAGATCATTGATCTAATAATATTATGATAGAAAAATCTTCTATCTGGATATAAATTTCAAAATCCGTCAGAAAGAAATCAATGGTCTATTCAAAACATTATTTCTTCAAATTTTGTTATTGTCTTTTATTTAATTATAGAAAATTATTTTAAAAAAAACAATAATTCGTAAAGTAACAAACTTATTCATTTTTCAAAAACTATACATTTAAATTTTATTGAATATCAGTTCTGAATTTCTAAAATTATAAAAAGAAAATAAACTCCAAATTTGAAATATCTCCAAAAATGTAGATAATTTTAGGTAGAACTACTACTGCAATTTTGCTGAATGATTTATTCAATTTATCTGCAGGTAAGTTAATACAATATAACGGTTTTAATTAAATCCTTTCCAATGTATACAACTTGAATGTTCTTATATCTTGTGATTAATTATACAAATTATTTGTTGAAATTTTAGCAATAATCCAAAATTACTTTTGTATATATTTTTAATATAAATGTATAGAAAAATAACTGAGTTAATTCAGAGTATTTTTTATTTTTATTTTGTTCAACTTCAGGTAAACCAATCAAAGACTAAATATATGCAGCTAACCCTCCAAGGCAACCAGAACCGACCATCACATTTGGTGCCTACACATCTGATAGTGTTGACAGTTTTGTGTACCTTGTTTCACTGGTCAAAGGAGATAACTCAACCACCCAAGAAGTACTGAAAAGAATTTTTGAATGGCAAAAACAGATGAAAACAATTTACTGCTCTTCGAAAGAAAACTATTAAGACGAATGTTTGCAGCTGTTGGATGACTATGACTAAGAAGAGCAAGGAGGTCAAGGGGGATACAGTTGGCATTATAGGATCAAGAGCTTGGGGGACCCTGGCGCACGACAGAGAGGAGTGGAGGCGGTGGCTTGATACAGCCAAGACCCAAATTAGGTTGTAGCGCCTGTGTTGATTGATTGATTCTATTTTTTTGTATTTAATATAAGGAATAGACGAAGAAGGAGGAAAATATATTTTTTGTCATGTCAGATTTGATATTTTGACAACAATTCTTTATTAACTTATTTACAGTAGAATGAAATACATTTAGTACTCATACAACCATTTACTTAACAGAGTGATATACTTTTACTGTTAAACTACTACCTGAATGACTCAACTTATTATTTGTAATGGAACTTAAAATATAAACTAAAAAAACATACAGATGCAACCTAAAATAATATCTATAGAACTAATATACTATCTATAGAGTAATAACATTGTATAAATAATAATCTAGAAATAATAAATAAATTGTGCCATTTGTTCTACAAAAATGATGTCTAAAACAGTATAAATGTTCTTCAAATATAAATAATATGTTTAAACTGCATTAAGAAATAAATAAATAAGATATCCCTCATTTCATTCTTTGTTTTGTGAAGAAACTATCTAGTTAACAAGATATTCCTAAATCCTACTTAATTAATAAGGCCTTAGAGCAGGAAGTACATGATCTTTTTTCAAAAACAAAATAAACAACTTTATAAAATATATGATAGAAAATTAAAACTATCAAACTATAGAAAAGTATAGAAAAATAATAGCATCATTCCCCATTACTTTGACTTTGAAAAAATACTTACAAAAATTCTAACAAGATATGAAATATTCATTGATATGGTATCAGGATATGTTCTTAATAGCCATATCGTTTTGAAAATATTTCATTCAAAATGCGATATTATACTCATTTGCGATTTAAACATGGATAAGAATAATTTTAATTAAATGCTCAAGATTATTATTGTCTTCGATATCTTTTAATTATTGTCTTCTAAATTATTTTTAATTTTAGTTTTTAAATTACTTATTAAAATTAGAACTTGTTTCAGAAAAGTTCTTAAATGTTTTTGACAGCAGAACACTTCATAGAACACTTTCTGAATGTTATTATTAAAATTTCATTGCTGAATAAAAAATATTCTAAGAAGAAATTTCATGGATTTTTTTTATATATAATAGAAATCATTTTCTAAACATAATAAATGTCATTAGTATTAATCAGATAATTAATTAATTCAAATTATTTTTCCATGTTGTGGCTTTTATGCATATATATTATGTTTTATGAACTAGATATATTCACTGAACCTGATTAAATTAAAAAATAACAATAATAATGTTAATAATTGTACGTTTAGGCAATTTAATCACAATGGCATTAAATCAAATTACTCACATATAAAACATTTGATTTCCCAACATAAATATCTAATACATACATAAGTATCAAATTTGGAAATGTGGTTCTATGAATCAATTTGATCCTTGATAACTTAAAAAGTTCATGTAAGAAAAGGATACCTTGTAAAGATTGCAATAATTATTCTTTTTAGAACTATTCCCATTGATTATGTTACTTCAGGATAATTCCGATTCAAATGCCTCGTCTTTTATTTCAAAGCAAATTACAAAACTTTTTACATTTCTCTAAATTCAGGTATCTTCAGCAAATATAATAATATAATAACAATAGCAAAGTATTTGTTAATTGTCACACTTCATTAGTCGCTGAATTCTTTTAAATGAGTATTTTTTAAACTGCTTTGGATATGTGTTACCATAAATGGCAAATTTGCTTGTAATGTAGCAACTGTAAAATTATTTTTTCAAAGCTATTATTAACAATGTATCAAAGATACATTAACAGTGAAATTCTTAGACCTAAACATAACTAATTTCAGCAAAAGTGTGGAGAGGTTTGAAAAATTTGACTTGGTGTTTCGAATTGAAATCTTTTGATAGTGGTTTATTGTTTTCAATAATTGTTGTTTCTTGTTCTAATTATAATATTTTCCTCTAATATGTGTCTAAAGTTTATTTTATATTTTATTGATAATTTTAAAACCTCTGGTTTAAGTACTCTGTTACAAAATAAATATATTTAAAAAAAACTTATAATAATAAATCATTTGATACAACAGAATATCTTCTTTTTCCTACCCAGCTATTTCCAATATTCCCTTAATGTTATTCAGCTAAATTTTACATAAAATGTGTGCCTATCTACAACATAGAACATATATGTAAGCTTAACCATATTTACAGTTTAATTGACTATACTAACATACAATGTAACAATAAGTTGTTTAACCAATTCAAGTAAGTTATTAAACAACTCTTTAACATTTATTATTATTAATTATGTAACTGTTACTGAATCATCTCAATTAAACATGTTCCTATTGCTAATATGTTTATAACACTAACATTATTTCCTAAAACATAATAATATTCCTTATCAAATTGAAACTGTAAACATATATAAATATACATATTTTTATTTATATAATTATAGTTCCAATAACAATGGAGTGAATAATATTATCAGAACTTCAGATGCTGTTTTAAGAATATATTTTTTTTTTCAGCCTTCAAATTTTATTAAGTTGATAAATTAAGTTAAAATATTTTCAAGAGAGAAAATAAAAATTTCTTGAGCTGATCGTTGAAAAATATATCAGCTTGAAATTTTTACTACTCAGTAAAACATGAATTTGGATAAATAGTATCCTAATTATGGTGTTGAAGACTTGGAATAAAAAGTATGTATCTTTAATTATTGAGGTGATCACTGTTAGTAAACTTTTTTTTTAATCCACCATGTCACATTTTAAAGATGAAAAAAGTGAATAAATTTCTTTTTTTTTAGATTTTTTTTATTCCTTCCAATATTTTCATGGAATAAGTCAATTTGTGAATTTAAGAAAATAAATTTTTAAGGATATGTTCAGACCTACAGTCTGTTCGCTAAGAGAATGATCCTGAAATGTCTTCCACTACCAGTATAACTTCGCAACATTACCACTTAACTCAACTCAAATTAAGTTAACCTGCCATATAGTCATTCTTGTCTAGAATATGTGTGCACTTTATCTTGTTTCTTTATGTCATGTCCCACTACTCAGACTTATTTTCTTGTCGAACAGACTATAACTGTTCATTTCTAGCCAACTGTTGTTTATTTTCACTTTTAATCTTTTATTTCCAATAATCTTGAACGAAAAATTCCAAAAATTTTGAGGGAACAGTTTTCAATCTTTTGAAAGAATGTGTTTGTTTATAGTTTACTGTCAGGTACAGTTGAATTAAAGGCATTTAAGAGAATTGTTTTGGAAGTTGTATTCTAATAATAAAGTAATTGTTTACTTTGAATAAATTATTTTTATTTATTTTTTTATTTACCTTAAATTAATTCTATGGTAATAAACAAATGCTGCATGATCATTTATCATAAATTCGGGCTGTTTTCCGAGTATATTTTTTATTCCCTTCCCAGTTTTATCTGACATTTCATTTCCTATTAGAACCATCCTTAAATGTTCTCTTTGCTATTCCAAAGATTTGATTCCTTCCACCATCAAACCCTTTAGGTAAGATTTCTATTCAGTAGTATCTTATCTATAAGCACATCTTTTTCTATTATCTTTTAGGTTATTATACTTTCTTAAATATTTTTAATATATTCTGTAGTGTATTATGTTATTTATTCTTATTTATATTATATTATTTATTCTTTTCCTTACTATTTCTTTTAATCTCACCTATTATATTGTTGCCTTTCCATAAACTCTATACCATCATCTATATTGTGGTCTCTCCATAAATCTTCATCCTCCAATTCGCTGTTGCCTAGTATTGAATTTTATTTATATTTATCTACCTGTATTATCTCGCTGAATTTGCATGAATTTTAATTTTTTTTTGTTTTCAAAACCAACTTTTTTTAAAACAGCTTATTTTTCATATTTATTCTCTCATTTTTTTTTTTTTTTTTTTTTTTTTACTATACTTATCACCATCATTACTTTTACATTAGGGGAGAACACTGTGCCTAAGGACAGTAGTATCTAAGGACATTTGATTTTAAAATTTGAAGACAGGAAGAAATATAGGATAGCAGTTCGTAGTGGAGGTAAACTGGTGATAATCTGCTGTTTGTGGAAAGCCATTTCTTAGAAGACTCAAGAGAAGTGAATATGGGATTTTTACTCTTTTCTGAAGGTAAATGTAAAAAAAAGAAAAGTGCATCTCATCTTTATTTTTTGTATTTTCTTCTATTTTTTAATGATTATTTTGGACAGAGGACTGAATTAGGAAATACAGACATCAAGATTTCAAAAATTTATTTTTTATTTTGAAAATATCCTTTAAAAAAAAATGGCTTGGGTATAAACCTTCAGACACTGTTAGGTGATACTTTGAGGGCACAAATCATTTATCAATTGAATTTTTTAACATTTTCTGTAAACTTTGCAGGCTTTAATTTGAGTTCAATTCTATTCTATTGAATGAGTTCAATGAATTAACTATATTTGTATTCTAAGTTCAAATGTTAATGTTCGTTTATCAAGTTTTTATTTTTTTTATTTTATAGGCATACTGATATCTGAAACATTTATAAATCAATAAACTGTTTATTTACAGCCTTTGTGTTTTTTATTCATGAAAACTGTACTTTCTATCTTATTGATGCAGGAACATTAAGGTGTATCCATAAGTATATCATGTTGTTGTTCTTAAGGAAAACAATCACATCTCTGAATTTTCAATTTTCAAAAATATATTATTCAAAAATTAGAATTATAAAAAAAGTTATGATTTATTCTCAAGGATGCAGAGCTTCTTATTGGGTGAAAATGTGTTTCCCAACTGCTGAGAAAAATAAAAATATAAATTTTTATATTTTTGTCTGTAGGTACAACAGTCCTTCGTCTGATTACGCTACCTTGGTTTGGCAAGGTTGTAACTGACATTTTTGGCTTTTGGTGATTCTGACTCTCCTTTATCTAATGCACCTGGGAAACTAACACTATCTGAGATCTGTTGAGAAATGGCCAATTTACTAATTTATTTATTTATTTTTTAGGATATTTTATTTTATTTTTTAAAGACTACATTTTGACATATTTTATATAAAACCAGAGGTAAGGCATTATTTATTAAACCTACTTCAAAAGTTAAATTAAAATCATCTAAAGTAACGAGGAGAAAATTGATAAATTTTGTTGAAGAAGAAAAACATTTCAGCCTATAAATTTTCAAACTTTTTTTTCTTTAAATTAAGATTAGAACCTCGTCAAACCAATGTAACGATTAGTTAATGATTTCCCTATATGTGTTCATATCTATATCGCACCTCAAACCAACACTTAAAGGTTGGTAAAAATAATGATGGAATAAATGAAACAAATCAACAGATTTTTATTAATTTATGGTACCATTTTAGTAGATCAGTAAATAGAAAGCAAAAATGCCATTCGGTCTCCAAGTAAAATAAAATAAAAAACTTGGTGACCGAATGGCCTTTTTGCTTCCTATTTACTGATCAAATAAATAGAATATGTTTTATCCCCTTAATCGATTACCGATGAACATATCCTGAATAAATAATAAATGTATTGGGCAAATGTGATTAAAATAATTTTTGTCAACTATTTTATCAATATTTCATGATTTTGACGTGCTGGAAAAAAAAAAAATTATTAGTTATCACCTCTGAAAATAAAAATGACATTTCAATCAAAGTGCATAACATAAGTGAACATTTATAGTTTGTTGATAGCAACCATGACCCTTTAAAATATTAAAATGTTAATGTGGCAAAATAAACCCAAGATGCTTTGAAAAAATGAATGAAAGTGAACCACTGATACAACAGTGAGAATATGAGGGATGGCATCTCATCTTTGAAAACACTATTTTATAAAACTTGAAATAAGTCTAAGACAGGCCATGAATAGATAGATCTCTAAAATTATTGTCAAATAAAAAAAAATATTTACAATCTAATAATTATGTTTATTGTCTTAACAGTTTAAAGTTCTAATGCTAATGTCAGTCTAACAAATACTAAATGGTAACAAAATAGTATTTAGCAGTTTGGAACTTTTTATATGGTGAACGTCCCTTTCATTTTTCCATTTCTAATTTTATAATTAACAACTTTACTTTTGCTCTCTACAATACTATCTTCGGGCTCCACTGACTGGCTCGGAAAATGCTAAATTTGCATTTCTAGAGCCTTGCATGGACTCATGAGCGTCTGAACAATTGGCTAAAATTATTTACTTTCCTTGGATGGTAATATGTTCCGAAACTAAAACAATACCATTGTGACGGACTAACTTTCTATAAGAGATGAAATAAAATTAAGTCTATTTTACAATAAATATATTTAATTTATAATTATACTTTATTATACATAGAAGATACTATTCAAACTTAATGACCAATTTGCTCACAAGATCTAGGAAAACTATTCTCTACATCATCTAGTAGTAGTATTGTCCACAGTTACTAAACAGACTAAAAATTATTGTCAACTGCAATTCTTCAGAGGCATTTTGTTGCAATACTTATGCTATTTTAATTTTAATAATGCTTTTTAGTTTTATTTAAAACATTATATTTTGAACTAAACCTTCATTTATATGATTTTCCTTTACAGATAAGGATTATTTAATAAGATTCCGTTACATTCTGAAGTAGTAAATATTTTCTTAGATCTGTAAAAGTAAATTTGCAGTATTTTATATGCAAAAAAAAAAATCAGCCTCTTTTTTTCGTTGTAGTTTGGTATTGTAAATTCAAGTTATAACATTGAATTTAATTGGGATTTATCCATTATTTCTAGACATAAACATCAGAGAAGTCATAAAATGAAGATTTGAACACCTTAAGTATAACATTTGCAATTGTTTTTAATAATTCATAATTCAGTCGAGAAGTAATTTATTTGATTAAAAAATGGCTTAATTATATTATTCTTCAACCGTTTTCATCATATTTTGAAATAAGCACATCAACTATGCTAGCATATATTAAACTATGCACGAATGTTTGGTATTTGTTTGCCAGAAATTTAGCACTCATTGGCAATAAACATAAATAAGAAACATGTATATATATGGACAGATCATGAGATAAAAGTATTTTGTGCTAAATAATGCAAACACTCATGTAAAACAGACAAAATGCATTAGTTTCAGCTTTTTCAGCTTCATACTCATGTAACACAGATGTATTCAATACCTGCCATCTCAGTCTATGTCACATAATTATATCTAAGCTATTTACACAAATTACCTTAGTATAATATACATACTATTATTTTATAACGGTTCTAGATTAGTCTTCTTCTGGTGGACTAGTTGGGCAGCAAAAACCTTCACTTCCATCTGGTCTGATGCAGAACAGGAGTGTTTCAGCAGTTGTGACTTCATGCTCCACAATACCATGGAATTCTTTCAGATCACCAGATGGAAACCAAGCTTTCTCATTGTCATCTATGATGACTATGCTGAATAACCTTTTCAAAAAGCAATAGATTAGCTTTATTAGTAATTAGAAACAGGGAATTATAGTAAAAGATCAATTAACCGCCTTTAAAATTTCGGCCAATTATAAAAAAAAGTTTTTTCAAATAAAACTTAAAATAGTCACATTCTCCATTATACCACAATAGCACTTCAATCCAATTTTCAGAGGGACCTATTTGCGATCCAAATCCAAGCCTTATTGATAGGATGAGTTTTCAAGATGAATAGAGAAAACTTTACTACAATCTCTGTAGGAATTAATTATTGTTGTGATAAAAGATTATGAAAATATCTCTCAAAAATTTTAACAAAACCTTAATAGGTTTAGTTACCAATTTTGTGATTAGGCATTTAATAATTAAATTATTTATTTGGTAATATATTAATTACTTGCTCTTTAACAAATATATATAAACAAATATAAATATTGTAAAGATAAAATTGGTTTACATTTAATTTTTATAATTTTAAAAAGTAAAAGTAAGGTTTAGAGTCCAAATTGATCTAGTTGGTTCTGTTAATGGAAACGTGATTGAAACTTTCATTATAAATTAAAACATATTCATATTTTATTTGTGAGTAAATATATTAATTTGATGTATAAGAATGAGACCAACTGACAGGGTCTGAAAAATAGTGATGCCTCACTGCAGATTCGGAGGTGATACAAAAATGGACTACATTTTGTATGTATTAATATCAAATTCATTAATAAATGCAACATAAAATAAAATTTGTCGGTGTTTACATGAATAAATAAATTGGGAAAATAAATAAACAAAAACTCAGGGAGTGAGAAAATAATAAATAATAATGGAATATTTTTTAAATAATTAATGGTCAATTAGTGTGGATGCACTGAATATAGTGTGCCCGTGGGTAAGAAAGCACACATTCATAATTAGGCAGTCGTCGTTTCATTAGACTCATGGTCAGAATTAGTGGTAGTGCTACCAGCTTTTCAAATATCATCTTTACTACTGTAATTTTCTTAAATAAAGCCAAAATATTAATGATACGAACATTCTGCAATATATATATATATATATATATATATATATATATATATATATATATATATATATATATATATATATATATATACTATTTCACAAATTTTGATATCATCTGGTAAATTATAATACTGAAACCAAGCCTTAAGAAACAATTAATTTCTGCTGTAATTTCGAAATGGTTGATAATATAAATACCTGATGCTGACTAAATGATATGTTGTATATTGTGTTGTATTTATGTGTTATATGTATGTGTTGTTTGTTGTATAATATGTTGACATTAAGACAACATAATACTTATCAACAGATCAAATCTGACAATATTTGGTGATTGATGTATCCATTTTATTTGTATTTTTCATTATGAAAAATATTTTTAATTTGTTTATTGTGAAGATGGCAAACTCATCTACACCAGAAAGTATAAAATTAGCAGAATTCAAGCAGAATCAGAATCAGCAGAATCAGATTTCGAGGAAATATAGGGCATGGTTTTCAGCCTATTATTAGTGGAAGAATAAGAAGCTGGAGGGCTGGGGTATGTGGATACCATGTTCAATTTAACAGGTTGTACTACCTATGCCCTGTTAAAATCAGTAATCAAGATAGTTCTGAACCTGCAACCATGCTATAATTTCTTTACCAGCCTACCCTAATACAAAATTAATTTTCTTTTAACCTTATTTTTTTTATGCACAATCCATGTTCCTTTTTTATCATAGTTTATTGATGGTTTTACAGTAAAGTAATGATTCTTTCCACATACTCACCGGCAGATTGCTACTAACGGTATCCATATCACCGCTACAGTTACCAGGAGACAGGCGACCAAAATAGCCCAAAGAGGCCACTCATGAGGCACAGTTTCCCCGATGTCAGCGGCCCATGCTGGATAAGTGCTACCATACATGAAGAGATCTGCTATGCTAGCTGCCAAGATGAGGCTCATTGCCAGCGGAGACAGGTACTTCCAACAGATGAGCCAGTACAGGCCTGGCCTACTTCCAGTCATCAGTTCTATATCATCTGCAAACCTGAAATCATACCATGATTATGTAGTCATAGAGTCATGCTAAATGGAGTCATACCATTTAAAGATGGATAGGGAAAGGTATCTTCACAGAGGCAGCCTAAAATTACTATTGACTGTAAAAGATATGTAGATGGAGATAGAGTGCATGACATTGATGATATTAATTTAAAAATAATGGTTTGATAAAAAAAGAAGAGACATAAAATAGGTCTTAAAGATGGAACAAGGTTATTTATATGTCTAATGAAATTTGATTAATAGGAGATGGTCTTAAAGAGGTCCATCCGTTTGAAATCACCCAATTAGAATACATTTCGTTGCTTGACATTTTTCATTTTTATAGTTTATTTACCAGTTGTCCCCATTATTTAGAACATTTCTCATCATTATTACTTTAATACATCTTTACTAAAAGCCTCTTTTTATGTTAATTTTCGTTCTATAGCTATGAATTTTTAACCAATATCCTCATTACTTAGATGATGTTTTGTGAAGATAAAAAATATAGAACACATCACTATCATAATTTTAATTTTTCTTATGTTTTGATATCTGCAAAATTACCAGAGTTAGAGAAATTTTCTCAAAAACTTGATTTCAGCAGTGAAGCAAATTTAAAATGTCACAAAAAAAATTAAAAGCCTAAAATATGTTTTAATCGTAGATTTTAACTCACTAAATGATAGTAAATAACTGGTAAAAAAACTATAAGAATAAAAAATGCCAAGCAACATGGTCTGGGTGATTTGAAATGGATTAGCACAAAGATGAGATAGGTGAAGGAAGGAATGAAATTTTTCCTGATAGTAAAATACCACAAGGTAGATGTTCAGACAAGCTTGAACTGTCAAATGTTGTGATAGAGTGAGCCTAATATGGTATTTCATAGTTTTACCAGTAACTATGTATATAGTGGCTCAAAAGATAGTATACCGGTAGGTGGGTTGAATATTGATCAAAAGGTATTAGAAAATAATATAATTAAGAAATGTGAATAATTAATATTAACTAATGATCTACAAACCTTTTCAGACCATAAACGTATGCCACAGCGATGCACTCAAAAAGAGCTATGATCAGAAGTGGAAAGTTGCCAGAAAAGTTATCAAACAAAACAAATATATAACTTCCGGCTCCGTGAGCGAAACACATAGATATCACGCAGCAAGCCAGGCACATGACTCCTGAAATGTAAACGTGCGAGATATAGCTAGTTTGTTAGCATACAAACAAACAAAGGAAGCTCCCAAATCCATTTCTATACCTGTAAGAATTTCCTTTCGCAAATTCGGAAAAAGTTTCATATCTACTATAGAAGTGATGACTCCTTCTAGCGTGCCAAACTGTGAATCGATTCCAAGAGTGAAGAGCATCAGGAAAAATAGAACTGACCAGAACTGGGCTCCGGGGAACTGGTTAATGGCTTCAGTAAATATTATGAATGCCAAGCCGGTACCTGCTTCGCACTGCAACGTATACAAAAAGTAGTGATTGAATAACTGAATAATAACAAATAGAAAAAGTGAATTAATATTAAATAATGTTAAAAAAGGGACAACTCACATTTTCTAGTTCTTGCTGCAAATCGCAATTAATGACTGACCTAGTCGCATTTTCCAAAGTAGCAGTAAGATGCCCCAGGTGGTGTGTTGGAAGACCACTATTTTGTTCCTCCAAACATCGTTCATAATTCAGAGTCGCTTTGAAACCTGAAACAAAGATTATCTTTTCATCATTCAATAATTTGAGATCTTCAAATTTCTCAAATATATATGTAATAGTTTTTTGGAGAAGGAAGGATGGATTTCAAGGAATACTTTATATAATTCAGACACCATTTTTCAAAAGCAACTCCCTCGGAGAAGAATGAGTGAACCCCCTTTTTGACCTTATACAAAGTCACATTTAAACAAAAACAAGTCATAAAGCCATTGTATCACAATCCGATCTTAAATTGTGACGTAATTACAGAACAAAGGGGTTCAAAGCAATCCATTTTATATTTTATTATAAATGTATACTTTAAAAGATTTATAGTTATTGTACTATTGTGGATGTGAAAAAAAAAATCTCTCTATAAAAAAACATGTATATAACTGAGAAGAAACAATAATAGAATAATTATTTATTTTCCCAGCACTCTGCAGTGAACATCTAAAGTGATCTTGGGGTGGGAGGAACCCTAGCATGCAGTTTGTGTCTGGAAGTTGATATTTACTCTTTCAAGGTAAGTTAGTTTTATATTTGTATTTTTTTATTTTTTATTGTATGGTACTTGTTAAAGATTTGTAGATTTTTTTCACGTTTATGATGTAAACAGTTTTTTTTTAAGAAAAATAAAAAAATAGTAGGTAATAGCGTTTAAAGACACTACAAAAATGATTTTAAACAATGGAAGTCGGTCAACAAATTTTTGAAAAAAAAAATTAAAAACCGCGGAATATGGCCATTTTTAGACATTTTATTACAGGGCTTGTAATTGTTGCAGGACCTTAACTCGTGGCTTTTGTTAGTGCCTATCTACAATAAAAATAATTATTACATTTTCTCGGAAATCGAGAAAATGTAATTACAGGTATTTTAAAAAAAAAAATAATTTGAACAAGGGCAAAAATGGTCCTAGAGCGATTTTTCAAAGCATTGTTTGTCTCCATGGAGTTTCTCCACAACCCCATTTTCATGAAACATGTGTGAGGTTCGATTAAATACTTAAAATGCATGTTTGAATATTGGATCTTTCTTGCTCCGGCCGCTAGAGGCGAGATAGCGAGAGTATGTGACAAAGTGCGGGGGAAGGCTCTCTGACTCTCTTAGCATTGGAAAGTAATGAAGAGAGCCTTCCTTTGCCTTTCGTCATTTTCCATCCGCTGCCTCGTCTCCAGCGGCCGGAGCAAGAAAGATCCGATGTTCAAACACGTATTTTAGGTATTTTATCGAACCTCGCATATATTTCATGAAAATAGGGTTGTAGAGAAATTCCTCGGAGAAAAATAGCGCTTTGAAAAATCGCATTTTGGCCCTTGTTCAAATCTTTTTTAAAAGCACTCGTTAGATTTTCTTTAATTTCCGGGAAAAATAATAATTTTTTTTTGCATAAAAGTTTTATTGTAGTAGACACTGGAACAATCCACAATTTATGGTCCGAAACAAGTCCTGTAATTAAAAGTCCAAAAATGGCCAGGTTTCGTGGGGTTTTAATTGTTATTGCGAAAAGTTGAAAAAACACTTTTCGGAATTTTTTTTTCACCATGTTGCTATATACCGTTTTTATCTAAAACTTATACAGTTTGTTTATACTCTTTTTTTCCTAATTATCACGTTGAGAAATTCCATTGAAAATTTATTTTAAAAATGAGCTATCGCGCAAAGACTATAATACCGACCCCCACCTTCTAAATAAAAAAAAAAACTTCTTTACACTTCTAAAATTTCTTCTAGTCCCGATTGTATAATAAAGTAAGTTTCCCTTAGTTAAAATGGACGAAAGCCAAATAACATTCTTTAAAATCACTTTTAAAATAGCGCTCAAGGGAAACTAAAACGTTAAAGAAAACTTTTATATTATTATTATTTTATTTTATTTTATTTTTTTGGATCACCATACTTTGTCTACTTTAGGTAAATAAGGAAGTAAAAAAAATGTACATTAAAGATCGAAATTTGATTGAGTGTGAAGTTCTGTACATAGATAGATTAGTTTTTAAAGCACTCTAACCGTAATCAACTGAAACCCGTAAGCCCCATGATGTTTTATGATATATGATTTAATCAAATAGGAAACTGGAAAGATCCATCATCCCTGTCGAGATAGCTAAGTTTAGACACCCAAAGCCCAAAGCTCTCTCACGCTAAATACAATATATATAATGTAAAAAGTTACCTAACTTATAATGTTCTGAACCATACTTTATTAGTACCTCAAGAAGTATTAATTAGTTAATTAGTATTAAACGTTAAATTTCCACGTAATGCCATGCGCTATTAAATAAACTACAGCAAAACATAACAACATTTTTTAAATAATTTTTATTAATTTTAAATATGCCCATTCTTCATTCCCTCCTGTTTTTTATTCATTTATATATCTCAATTTCTTCCCAAAATTAATATAAATACAGATTAATTTACAAAAATGTAGTTGAATCATGAAATAATTTAATATTTGAACACTATACATTACATACTTGCTCCTCTACTCTACTTTGCATACCCTCATTTGGTTCCATACAGTCATGACATTTTAACTGCCACATATACAGATGACACAGCTATCATAAAAAGTGATAAAAAACCAACATATGTCTCACAGAGCATACTACAGTAAAATCAAAACAGCATAGCTGGTTTACACCGGAAAACCCGATTACATCACGACAAATTACACACAACAGATTTACTCTTCGACATGAACAGTGATCTCTAGTTTACCTTGGCTACTCATATATTCCACAGAAAGACTGTGGTCTGACATTTGCCCGGAGATAGACACGTAATCTGCATATCAAGAAAAAATGAAAAACACGATACCAAAGACTAAGATTTCTATAATCACATCAAAACTTAGGGAAATAAATAATCGGCTTTGTTGTCCATTAACTGTTAATAGAAACAATAATTTAAGTATGAATACAAATTTTAATTTTAAAAAAACAACTAAAACATAGAATATGTAAGTGAATTTCTCGAAATTAGTCACGTTTTAAATGAAGGTGATTTTGATGTCCTTCATTCCGATGTTTTCTTTTAGCATGGATTGTATACAATTTCGTAGATGTTTAAAATATTTTCTAAATTTTAGGATAATAATACTTACTGAGTACTTACCTATGATGGAGAAGACCACAATTCCAGCGAACATGGAGGTGAAGCAGTTTGTGAGGGAGACCATGACAGCGTCGCGGTAGCAGTTGTTATTGACAGGGTTGTAAGAGGAAAAGGCAATGAGGCCGCCGAAGGCAAGTCCCAAAGAGAAGAAGATCTGAGTCCCGGCCTCCAGCCAAACCAGGGGGTCCGATAGCCTCGACCACTACAACAACAATAGAGGATCTTAACGCATATATATATATATATATATATATATATATATATATATATATTATATATATATAGTGAAACCTCTCCTAAGAAGAATTATTAGATGTCCCGGTCTGGAAATATAGAAATTTCGACCCCTTTGCAACGGATACCCTTCAAACTGACGTGGACAGCCAGATTTTCGTCACCGAGAGATAAAAATACCCTTTTTGAACAGATACTTAAATATGTTCATATCTTGAAGTTATTATTTGTTATTAAATAAAACGGATGTCGTCTTCAGTTTTATAAAGTATGATAGACTTTAACGAGAGAAAACACAGAACTGAAAAAAAGGTAATAATTTATTACACATAGTGATGGTTTGTCAAGAAAAAGAAATTGTTATTTCAAAGATAAAGAAACAAATAGAAAATAATATTTTAAAAAAGTCTAATTTGTCAGTTTTTAAAATTAGTTATGTAAATACCCACTTTGTTCACCAAGTTTATTTTCTGTTTTTTAAATATGTTTATACTTAAATATTTAATTCTAAAAATATTATAGAACTCAAAATTGTATTAACGATCTTCATTCATTCAAATTAATTAACTTATTTGATTCATCCATTTACGTATCCATTTTTTAATAAGCACTTGTATACCCCTTCTCAACGGACACCCTTCTGCAATGGACAAATCCATCGGATTCATGGTTGGCCATTGTATAGAGGTCTCAGTGTACACCTTTATTTTTTTACTATTAACAAACTAGATCTAATTCCTGACACTTTTATAGAATTATCACTGATACATTTCGACTGTCCATTCTGTCTTAACACATGTGTTAAGCTGCTCATTCACGATCCAACTTCGTAGGACTACGCTGTAGGACTCCTGTTGGATTCATACGTCGACTCACGGTCCTACAATGGATCCGATCAGCTATTCTAACCTGAACTCATAAGTTATCAATGCTTTCAAAAAATAAGAAAATGTCGGCAATTTGTCTTGCTTGCTATGGCGTTATTGGAAAAAAAGTAAAAAGAAAATTTATGGGTTAAAAAAAGTTTATTAACCGAATTAAATATAGTGATTTGAAAATGTTTAATGAAATAGATCGGAAGGATTATAAAAAATATTTAAGAATGAATAACAAAATCATCTCTGTGGTATAAGATAAGGATAAATGATAAAAAATGTACTTAAGGTTTATATTTGTATTGTACGATTTTATCAACATGGTTTATAGATTTTCATATTACTTTAATTCAATATAACTTAAATTAATTATACTAGTTCAAAGATCGGATCAAATTAATCATTACAAGCAAACTTAAAACAACACAAAACAAGTCAAATTACAGACGAAAATTCAATTTACAGCGATAGGATCCAAAATTATTAATACAAAATTGTCACTATTCAGGTTTGATCGCATTATTTATTTAATATTTTAATTCAGTCCCAAAAATATAATGTCACATTGACGTTATTTTGGACATTTTGACGAAGAGATTTTGGACATGTGAACTTATTACGCTGCATGTTTAGGAAATACGTGTAAAATAAAGTAATAAAAAATACTAAATATGTTTTTTCAAACCCATTTTTTTCTAATCATCCTGATTATTACTTTCTAATTAAATAAAAATGATGAACGCATTTAGTAGTTGATATAAAAAAACAAACAAAAAAACATTCTAACCATAAAAAAATATAATCTAGGGAGGAAACTCCAAACCTGGCAGTTGTTGACTAATAGTAAAGAAATATTGATAACAATTTAAGATGTAGTAGTAAACAAGTGGAGTTTGAAGGGCGATAGCCCTACTCACGATCCAACGCGGTAGGATGTTAGGTGGGAGGAATGCTTGTAGGACGGTCGCAGAAGCCGAAAAACACCCTAAACGCTTTTTTAGTCCTACACCACCATTCATAGTCTAACAGTAGTCCGATATCTAGTACACGATCTCGTGTATAGATAGATAGATAGTGTAGTCCGATATAGTAGTCGTCCTGCATATAGGACCTTGAATGATTGGCTTAACAAAAACCATAAATTTCAAAATACAAAAATGATCTTAATCAGGTACTTCCTGAGACTCTTCGTGAGATTCGCTTAAAACACCAACAAGTGGAAGAACATAATTCGGAAAGATACAATGGAGTGGATTCAGCGGTGGAAATGGGTTCTCCAAGACTATAATGTTTTTCATGAATTATCGAGTTAAGGTATAGAGCGTTGTTGATCCCTAATGCCCTGCGCTCTTGTGACTGCTAAGCATGTGATCATGTGATAGGATCATAGGATCCTAGGATCATAGGATCACTGCATTCGAGGCTTTAAGAGCCACAAACCGCGGGAAAATAAGTTATCACTGTTAGTGAGTGAGGAGAGATAACCGTAGTTCAAGGAATTCATTTATGTTTGGAAGACGGCATTGTGTTCAGCCCACTAAGGAAGCCACTCTTGACCGGAGAATTGAAAATTAGAGAAAGAAAATGGAAATGGCCAATAACATACGGGGAATGAGCATCAGTGCATCAATGCAGATGTAAATAAATAAAAATATAACCTTAAGGAATTTTTCAATACAATTCTAGATTTACAAAAGGTAATTTCGATAAATTTTTAGTCGGCCAATAATGACCATCCGATGAACTGATTGAACGCCACTCACTCCCCCAAAAAAAGGGTGACAGAATCTGCCGTAATTCAAAAGTTTTGATAACTCGCTCTCCCCTCCCCATAACTAAAAGGCAGTTAGAGGCTGATTTAACCTAACAGTATTTTTAGTCGGTTTATGTGAAAAACAAATACAAAGTTTTATCAAATTAGGTCTGGTCGTTGGAAATGCGATTCTGTTCTCGATCCATACCTATAAGACGCGTTTCGTTCAGAAGAGATATGTAAGTTAATTTACCCATATAATATTTCTAGGAGAAACATCGATACCCCGTTTCTTCAATAATTAACTCGGCAGCACAAGTGTTACAATTATTTGTGACAACTTTTAGTGAGTTATTTTTTCGGTCTCATGCTAATAAACTTATCCTCCGTTAAAAAAAAAAAATCATTAGAAATTAAAAAGCGGTTCTGTCATAATACTGCTCTGCATTTTGATTTTTTTTTGTCTTGATATTTTGGTTTATAACGTCGTTTCTCACTATTTTTAGGGTTCTGATTTCAAATCTATAATCGGTTATCTTTTATCACTTCCAATTTTCTATTTAATTGAAAACAAGAAATTCATATTCACCTATTAAAGGTGTACATTTATAACCTAAGCTGTGTTATATAAACGTTGCTTTTATGAAACAAAATCTTGACTTTCCCAAAAACCTGGCGTGATAGAAAAAAATGGATTGCACCATTCAACTCAACGCAAAAAATCCTTTTAGGAACACTCATTCATTCGAAAACATCATTTGTGATGCAGAGCAGTGTAAAGTGGCAGAACTAATAAGTTATTACGGTTAAAAATTTCGGAATATAAAGAAAACAAAAAATATCTGTCGAAGAAGCAGGCATGTTTCTAGATTAAACCCCAAATACAGAAGAAAGACAAAAGATTAATCATGAAGAGTCTATCCTCAACAGAAATAGAACAAATATGCCTAAATCATCCCCGAAGAAAAAAAGAAGCTTGAAGATGAATTCGAGCAGAAAGATGGGAAGAACCATCTTGTTCATTATGAGCGAACATATTAATTAAAATATGATTTTAAGTTTATATTAAATGTTAGAAGTATTTGATCATGTTCTACTATAAATCTTCATTCACCATGTACAAAAATGTTGATATCAAATCGGTATTTAAAATATTACGCAAAGAATTTAAAAAAATAAATACTTCTAGTTGAGATAAATGAGTAAGGTTTTTTACCAATTGTGCAGGGAGTGTTCTAGAATATTCACCAAACAAAATTGTTTGTCATTTTAGCTTAACCGTTCTCCTTAATTCAATGTCGTAAATCTTTTCATAAGTGTGATTTTGACATTAACATCGCTGAATGGGAACTATTAAGGTACAGGTTCGATCCTCGCAATGATTTTATGCAAAAGCGTTGTACTATCAACACAGTCTCGTGACAATATGAGTATCGAAATAGTGTTTGGGTTTAGAAAATAAATAAAGGATTAGGAAATCTATTTTGTTTGAGTATAATACAACCCCAAAATCCAACTAGTCAACGTTTCGCCTTTTATATAAATTTTTCTTAGATGTGTTTTTGTAAATCCAACCACAGATTGTAAAGAATGGCCCAATTAAAACATGTAAGTGTTCATTAGATGACTTATGTATTTCGTGAAATAGGTGTGGGGCATATTTTAGTATAGCTGCCATAAACAATTATTGGACATAAAAATGTTTCACCAGCTTCCACTCAATATCCTTCTCTCCCTATAAATGGAAAATAAGTAGGTACAATACGAATCATATACACGGCTGGGAGAAGTTTTGTACACACTATACAAAGCTTTATGGCATATAAAATGTTAGTTTATAGGCTGAACATGACACATTATGGGTTTAGAGTATCAAATAAATGGCACCTAGATAGCAGATAAAACCTCTCATGATTTGGCGATTTCTTTGTTGTTGTTTTTTTACTGTAATAGTACTATATTAAAAATTACAACAATTGTATACAAATCCCTATTTTTTTTCAACAGCTTGAGGTAAAGAAAGTAATTTTTATTTTATATATATATTTATTTTAAGCTTTCGCCCGATTTATAAATTTTAGAATCTTCCCCCAAAACACTTCTTTGCCTCAACTCTTATATACCATCTAGATCTATATACGAGCTAAAACATAAGTAAAGTTTCATAATCATAACTTCAATACATGAAAACCTGTTTACAGCAGCTTTGTTGTTATGACTTATCGATTAGGGTAATTCTCAAGAAAAGGGAAATTTTGTTTTAGCAAGTAGGTAGCTTCAGAACTGTATGACCCAGAATCCTAGAGTTTTTACAAGAATTTTCAAATATTTATTCAAGTATTCAGATCGACCACCATTTGGGGTAATTTATATTATTTAAAGGCTAGTTCCTTTACATAAACATGGACTCAGTAGTTAAATCCACTACTGCTCTCAGATTTCAAAACCCTATTCTTGGCTAAAAAATATACAGAAAGTTAGAAAAGGTTTCTGTTCCAGATAATAGGCTACTGGTGTGATATCAATGGCAGTTAATCCATTTATTACAATAAAATTGTATTTATATATGAGCTCCACGAACTTTATATTCAATAAAAAGTCCATCGCGTCATCGGATGAAAAAGCTCTGTCCTCTTCCTTCAATGGGACGAACGAGGAATTTTAGGTTGTCTTTTTGCTTGTCTTGTTGTCTTGTCTTATTAAAACCTTTATTTCATGATCCTCAGTTTTCAGCCAGTGTTGCAGGGTCACGCAGGTAGGGCATTCTTTTAATTCCCATCCCATGCTTCAATGTTTCAGTTAATCAAACTTTAATTTAATTTTTTTCTTCTATATCATTTCATTTTATTCTTTGGCTGAACAAGAGTGCAGTTATTCTTAAAAATGCACTAATGCTTATCTTCATTAGGCATTATATACATTAAATACTAATTATGCGACTTCAAAGCCAGAGTTATCCGTACCACGGGTCTCTCCCATGGAAATATTATAATTGCACGGGGTGGACAATAGGTCCATGAAACCGATAACTAAGGTGGTAATTGATTCTTAATTTCACCGAAGGATATTAAAGCATTTGAAATCCTTTTTTAAGTTAATTTTTCAAGTTTTTCTTAAGTATTTTCTTCAATTTTATTTGTTCAGATATATTATTATTATTTATAATTATTATGAATAGTGATTATGGAAATGGTTTATTTCCTTAATCGTTGAACATAGAAATATTTGAGTCTTTAAACCGGACAAAATTAGTAAAAACTTTTTTTATTTTTTTATAGCTGCAGATGGAAGCATTTGAACCTTAAAACCGGAAAATAAAGTCCGAATCAGGAAGTTTATGAAAAACTTCATTAAACCCATCAATCACCCTTCAAGCTTGATAACCTATTTTCATCTCTCTGAATTGCTTTAGGATATCATATAATTCTCTCCTGATGAAATTCCGGTTTCCATAAAATCTAGGAGAAAATACCCCCAAAAAAAATTACTACCTTCAAAATATTATTATATTTTTTTAGTTTTTATATTGGAAATAATAAAAAATATAATGGCAGAAGAGGGCGGAAGATATTTTTGTATAATCTCGTTAATATTGGCCTACATTTTATGTTTATAATCAACATTTAATCCGAAAAGGTCCGACAAACAAACAACACCTTTATCCGATAACATTAAGCAAATAAAAGGAATTATCCAATAATCTTCATAAAAATGGTACGTAAACGAGCAGTGCTAACGGTAAATCAATGAAATGACATTTTTGAAATAAAATACATAAATTTACACAATACTAGTATGGGGTACAGTTATCATGGAAAAAAAACTGATACTATGAGACGATGTTTTGATAATGTCTGAGTTCCGGTTTTACAAGAAGTGGCAAGATTGGGGGAAATTTATTCCATTGCAGTTAGATGAGCCGGTTATTAAGCTTGAAGAATGGTGGGTTTAATGGAGTTTTTCACAAACTTCCTGTTTTTTAAAAGTCTCAAATACTATGTGCATTCATGTTTAGGAAATTCCTCGAATTTTTGTTTTTGGAGACCTCTACTTCCTTGAAAATTATCGTCACTGAAAATTGTCTTTTTCCTGTGAATCATCCATAAACTGATTTATTTTTGTTGATTTTTGTTCGACATTTCTGGAAAATTGTACCTTAACAAAACCTTTTTTTTTCTTCTTTTTTTCGGTATCATGTAATAACTTCTTTCTCAGGTTATAAAATGGACAATATAATATTACCAATACCGTCTCAGAGTGTGCGCTTTTTCATAAACATACCGAGCGAAATTCGACGAAAATTTTTAGAGCTAATTTAGAAATAATTCGCAGAAAAAAAAAGGATGATTATACTGTAATTTGAAATTTTAATATTCTCTGCTGACTGAGAAATGGTGTACCTAGCACAGATGAAAGTTTATATTGAATTTAAGGTTGAATATAAAAGATTCGTTGTAATGAGATTCTTGAGATTAGAAAGAGTCCATTTATCTTGTGATATTTCCAGAATTAAACTCCACTAGTTTTTTCCAGTATATTGTATGAAATAAAATATCAAAGTTATAATTTAATGCATAATGTTGATCCGTAAAAAAGTGATTGACAAGGGGAGTGCACGATGTGTCCTTGTGAATTTTGATCAACATTTTTTGGGTGATTCTACAAGAGTTAAGAATAAAATGCATTAACATTCTGAAACTGCTTTATTTTATATCACGTGTTTTAAGAATGATATCGACATGATTTTTTTAACTAATCATTTTTATTTTCATGAAAAAATATAAACATAAACAAATAATTGATTTTTGGTCAAATAAATTTAAAAAAGTGTTTAAATAAATAAGTAAACTAGCGTTAAAAATTTTTCACACCAAAAATGATTGCAGATTTGGATTTAGCACATCAAAAAACCGTGTTGAAAGCATCATCGAAAACGAAAAACATTTTTTTTTTTTTGCAGTCCCGATTTCAAAATGTTCATAGCCACAAAATTATGTTTGGGTTTGAAGCTCTGTATCTCCTTTTCAGTTTCCCGCTATCGACGTTCTTGGGTTTATAAAAAGAGGGTAATTTCTTCTTTCCATTCATATAAAAAACTATTGCATTGTCTTAAATGGTCTGGGTAAGAAAAGGTGAAGTAAAAACAAAATTGAAGTTTTTTGCGGATACTTCGTGCACTCTCCTTATGAGTCAGAGACACTTGTAAAAAAAAAAGTTAAGCAGATGCCACCGTATTTGAAGCTACCAAGTAATTGAATTTCCCTCATTCCAATCCGCACATAAAAACAGATTAAATCAGAGCCGACTCAGAGAGAGACTATCTCAAATAAATGGGAGAATCAATATCTACCGGTTCGGCCGGCTCTGATATTCATTACTCCTTTGGCCACGTGTTGTTATCAAGGAAAGTCTTCTTTTGGACGTCTCTATTATTTCCATTTACTCGACTTTTGAAGGATTTATACAGCGTAACTTCATCATTAATATATATACAGTGTCTATAATGATGACATTATTTTAGATATAAGTATTTTTTTCGAATTTATCATGTTGGTATTCTGAAAAAGTTTAAAATGAAATGGATCCATATCCATTAAACTTGATTTTTCTTTAATAGCCATCTATTAAAAAAACTACCCATTAGCAGCTGTTTTAGGCTATAGCATTCGATAGTTTTTTCTCTCCAGTTTTCCTGTACCATCGTCTTTTCATATACATTAGATGATCTTTAAAAGGAATTGATTCAGAAACAATGCTATGAACTTATGGGTTGGTGTGGGTATGGGGTTTAAGGATCGAAAGCCAGTAAAAATAATCGAAGCAATTATATATGTTTTTTTTTTTATTTTTTGTCCAGTAGATAATAGCCGATTAACAATGACATTGGAAGACGCCATGAATTATTTTTAAATGATAGATCCCATAGCCTATTCCATGTTACTTGATTGACGAATAATTTCTTACCAGGCATACACAGAATATTTTATCAAAATCTCAAGTTTTGTAGAAAAATTAAAATCTTCAATAGTATAATATTACTATAAAGTAAACGAGTATTGACTACGCCAGTGTGTGATCTAGTTGGGGTGATATAATTTATTGTCTTCAAGTGACAAATTGTAATATTTTCCAAAAAAATTAAATAAAATAATAGACTCCGGCAGGCGCTGTCAGGTATGCCTTGCCGCATAACCGACCACCCCTTCATCAAGGAACAAGGTATGACGTAGTAATTTTCTTTATCTCAATACAGGATTTATTAATGAGGATTTTGTGGATCTAGTTATCTAGAGTGCGACGTGTGGTATTGGCATCGAATCTTTAGTTAATAATATAAATATTAATTAACTTAATATGCAGGCAAGAAAAAAAAAGGAGCGAGTTTTAATTTTTATATTAAAAATTGTTTTCCAGATGTGACCGAAAACAGGAACTGCTTATTATGCTGAAACGGTTTCTTGAGTTACGAGGGAGTATGAGTTGAGAATAATGCATACTAATGTACATTAGCATACATCGAAGGGAGGGAAGAAGGCAAATGCTGCTCTGAGAGTCATCACGTTGTATCGCAGGCAAAGATGTTGCGGATTACTGAGAGGAAAATTATTCGGAGGCGAAATTATTTCAATGATTAAAGTTTGAACTTTGAACGGAAATGAAACGGATGTTTTTTGTTCTTCTGAAACACGTTTTACAATGTTGTTGACCATAATTTTTTTTTAAATAATGAAGTTATAAATATGCACTTTATGTCTGTAAAAAAGTACCTACCTGTAAATGAGTATTAAAATTTAGATCTGATGCTAACAACCGTTATCAACGCCAGTTAAGATTCTTTTTACGCAGGTTAATTTTTAAAAATCTATTCCCTTTTTACACAATTTTGCATAAACAATTAATTGTGATATAAATGTTCAATAAGTATTATTCCATTTTATTAAGTATTGAGATATTTTCAGTATTATTATTCTTCAGCTTATATTTTTATTTACAAACTTCTTAAGATTTTGATATTATTAAATATTCCTTCAAGGAATTTAGTCGAAAAAGATTTTGTAGTTGTAAAAAAAACTATTTTACGAAGAAAACTTATGGATTGTGAATAAAAAATATCATTTCATTTATTTAAATTTTAAAAAATGACTAAGAGCGTAAAGTTTGTCATTTTTCATTACCGAATTCCAAGTAAGATAGGTAACACCTTAACACGCTCCGCCAACACAGCCTCAAAAAAAAGAATTTTTAAGCTATTGGTCGATTTCAAATGAAAGCATGAAGTTTCTGCATGTAGTCCTTAGTAAAATTTTCTCTGTTGAAATATCTTAAGTTTTATTATGTACCTTGGGTATTATTTGAAAATTTAAAGCAAATATTTTACCCTCTCAAGCAGTTGTTAATTCCTAACCAATCAACATTTCACCGAATCAACAGGTTTGAAAACCACAATTGCTTCAGACAAGGGATAGTATATTTCTTATCAACTGTCTGATACAGACTAGACTAAATCGAAATAGCATTCACAGTGTTGCCAAGTAAGTTATGTATTTTTTCCCAAAACTTGCCTAAATTATCGCTTTAATACACCAACTTTAACTCTAAAAGTTTAATTCTTATGTTTCTATTAATGCAACCAAACTCATTCCCCTAGAATGAGGTAAATGATAAAAAATATACTTAACGTTTATTAAACATTTCTATAATACTAAAAACTTAATATATTTAATGTTACTTATATTAGTTATACTAGTTGAATCAGGTCAAATGAATGATTAAAAGCAAACTAAAAACAACACTAAACAAGATAAATCAGAGATGAACATTTAATAAACAAAAAAAAGGATCCAAAATTATCGTAATTTAGTTTTATATCATTATTTTTTGAATATTTAAATTCAGTCCCAAGGCAACAACGTAGGGCTGTGACGCCATAGTGATGTCACAATAGGGAATACTAGGTCAAGAGAACGTCTTTTTAATAGTTTATTACACTACACGTTTAGTAAATATGTGTAAAATAAATTTATAAAAAAAATTAAAGGGGTATTTTTCAACCATTTTTTGTTTCTCATTCAGATAAAAATGGTGAACGCTTTTGGCAGTAGATATAAAAAAAAAAATCTTTCTCACCGTCCAAAAAACCCAGAGGGTGCTGGCATCAGTAATAGTGGGAGAAGGAGTCCAGCAAGTGGGCCTATTGGTGCTTTTTTCCTTCTCCAAGAAATTAATATTGTAATGAAATTCGTTTAGAAAAACTGGTAAAATTGTTACAATATCAGTTTATCAAGTTTTAGTGCCATTCTAAACATCTTCCTATTAAAAACTGTTATCTGAGTTTGAAAAGGATTTATGGGAATCTTTGTACTGTTAGATTGGTAAAGAGTTGGCATTTTGTTTACAATTAACAGTAGATGAGAGTTTTCCAGGCCAAGTTTAATTGTAGAGAAAAAATGTATGAAAACCAGAATAACATGGTCAGTATTTTAATTCATTTTCATGACTGTTGCCCTAGTATTTTACTATAAATGTAATGTTTTGAACATCCATTCAATTTGGTAACCATCAGTGGTCTCACACAACTAGCGCAATTCCAAAATGCCAAACGAAATTGTTTGCCATTTATAAAACGTGCAATCCCAATTTATTGGGAATCCTAGTGGTCATGAGTATTGCCTTCAATGAGTAAAATTTCAATGAACCTGCATACGAAGCAATAGAGTGTTGAAATGAAGACATTTTATTAAATATAAAGTCCTAGAGGCATTCACAAATGCAATTTACTTAAATGAAATATCAGAAACAAAATATATATGAGTTTAACTCAGAGAATGAATCTATAATGTAATAATTCAATCGTACTACAATGCCTTCTTAATAATTAATAATTTAAGACAAGTTATGGTATTGTTCTAAATTATTTATGAACTATGAAAATATAAAATTGCATTTGTTCAGAAAATGACTCATGAAAACCAATTTTCCTCTGTGTCGGACCTTCTAATTTTCCTAATGAAATTCGAAAGGGACAATAACAAAAACCTCAATCTTGCCATGGCGGACACCAATGTACGTACTTACGCATGCAAAGTTTGTTATACATAAATGATATGAGCCGAGAGAGACTCACTAATGGTGAGGGCATTATTTCACACACATCTGGGTCGGTCCTTAAGCTAATGATGACTCGTTTTAACGAGGAGCAGATAATAGTCGCTCGATTTCATGACGATATAAAAAAAAAACAACAATAAATTTATATTAAACGACAATTAAATTTATTCCCGATGTAGTAAATATTTCATCCATTTCTAGTCGATTCTTAAAATCATTAAAATGACTGTAATATAAATTCAATTATCTGAAATGTGCATATATAACTATAATACAATTAATTGTACTTTTAATTAAAGTGAAATTGTAAAAACAAAAAAGTAGCTGTACTTTGTTTTGATTTGGTACAATTATTATACATTATAGTTTTAAGCCACTTCACGCTTATATTCAAACCCTAGGGTAACCAGTCATCGTACAATTCGTTACCTGCATATAGGAATAAGAAGAGATTTAAGAATGAATTATAATTGATTATAAATTATAACATTAATATCAATAACTGTTTAAATAAATATTCTATTAAAATGAAGGAAAACAAAATCAACTTTAAAATGAAAACATATCCAAAAGTAACCTGACATCTTGTCGGAGTCGAACGCACTTGATGTCGCCGATACGCCAACTTAACTCGCTTTACTTTCTGATTTAAAACAATGACTTTTGAATCTATCTATGAGTATCATGTACAGTAAGGCATTAACTCTCTATTGTGTTATATCATTTTAGCTTATACGCATATTACGCTCACTACTTAAACTATAAAGCATCATTTTCAATTACTATAACCCATCCCTGAGTAAGAAATTCGATGGCCCTCCTCTACTCAATGATTGGGTGCGCATCGGACGAGACTTACTTTCGAGGCTCCTGTCACCTTCCTTATATATTTTAAATCAAACTTGCCCGGTATCTGTAAAAAAAAAAAAAAAAAAAAAAAAAACGATCCCCCTCCCACCACTCTTTTGATGTCTGGAACGGTGATTATATCTATCTTTATGTTAATAAAAACACGAAATATTAATATCAATCCAGTATTTAGTAAAATTTTAGTAAAATCACTCCACCTTTCGTTTAATTTTACATTAACTTAATTTAAAATTGATATTCAATCAATATTTATTGAATATTTCTTTTGGGGATAGAGAAAAACTATTTTTTTCTTGCCTGAAATTTTGGAAGTTTTAAGTTAAAAAAACGCTTCTTTATTAATTTCACTTTTCGACCTATAAATAAAATGAGACCTTAATTCGCGAATAATTCAAAATCCTGTCATAGAATTTATTTGGGCCAACGGAGACTTTTGCTCAGAATGAAAAAAAAAAAAAAACTCGCTCTCTGCAAAGTTCGGAGCATTTGGTTGAAACCACTCTTGCTATGAAATACTGCGGTTTCTTTTCCTGTCATATCTCATACAAGTTTTGTCTAAAAAGTACTTCTGTGGACTAGATGGACAAAACTCACAGAATCGCACCCTAGTAAAATGCATACAGGAAGTCCAGCTGAGTGTAAATATTGTTGAAATGTACGTAGGTGATTCAGATTTTTTTAAGATATTCATTTATTCCTTTTTATTGATTAATTGATTTATTTCTTTATTATCTTGTTATTCCCCAGAAGTTCCTTTTGGATTGGAAAGGACAGTTATATTGCATCAGAAAGTAATGAACTGATGAGAAACTGAAGTTCATCAACAGTTTCTAGCGGTTGCCACGAATTTAACTCAATACCTAGGAACAGTCGTGGAGTGGGAAATTAAACTCTATTTTACAGATAGAGACTCTAGTAAGACTTGACTATTGGCTGAAGTGAAACTGCGATAAACTATAGCAGTCAGTTGGGCTTTGAACTTCGCAGAAACTTGTCTATTAAATTCCAATTGCGGTCTGTTATCATATATTATATCATGCAAGTTATAAGTGTATTTAAACCATTATATCAACCAATAGTTCAGAAAATAAAATATTACAAATCTGTAAAGTATTTTTCATAAAGGATCTCGCAGTATTTTATTGGAAAAGTGTTTTCTCAACCGTAAACTTCATTAAAAAGGACAAAATATAACGAGAGAGAGAGAGAGAGAGAGAGAGAGAGAGAGAGAGAGAGAGAGAGAGAGAGAGAGAGAGAGAGAGAGAGAGAGTGAGAGAGTGAGTGAGTGAGAGAGAGAGAGAGAGAGAGGGAGAGAGAGAGAGAGAGAGAGAGAGAGAGAGAGAGAGAGAGAGAGAGAGAGAGAGAGAGAGAGAGAGAGGAGGTCTGCAAGCACTAATTACAATATTTCAATTCAAGATGAACTACAACCTGAATACAACTACAAGTTCTATACTCTACTACAAGTCCCTTACATCTTTCATCTTTTTTTTTTGTTCTTTCTGCTACACATCAATAACGTAACATCAACATACTCATCCGGCAGTTCGACATTATTATCAATTGGCCCAGCAATCAAAATTTCATTAACCCATAACAATTATTATTGTTCAACTTTTGTCTTCCCGATTCCGCTTATTTAAATCAGAAAATATATTAGTTAATATTATCTTTCGCTTTAAACAGTCTTTTCATACAGTCCGCTTTTCATTTTTCATACAGATTAAATTTCAAAATGAATTAATGTTCATGAATTAACGTACATCAAATATGTGCTAAGAATACGATTTTTATTTCAGATGTAAAAGTATATCGATATGACAAAGCAAAAAGTTCCAAGCAATGAAAGCTTATTCTATCCCATCTGTTCCGTATCTCAGAGGAACAGGGTGCTATTAAGCAGCAAGTAATGGAGCAATTACTCTCAGCTAAAGGCAGATACTCCAGCACTTCATGACTCTGATTACTCAGCAAGTATCGATATGGGCGATAACCTCAGTGATTATAAAAATTCTTGAATGAATTGAATATTTTTGTTACCTTTGGGGTAAACAGATGCTTGAGACCATTCGACATCCCAGGAAGCGTCACTCCCCTAAAGAAGAAGATGATGAGGACAATGTAGGGGAAGGTTGCTGTCACGTAGACCACCTGCAAATGATTCGATTATTACAACTGCATTTAAATAATCGATTGTTTTAAATCGAGAGAGTTACCTTGCCAGATGAAGCTATCCCTTTTATCATGCACATGTAGACCAGGATCCAAGCAATGACCAAGGCAATCGCTATCTTCCAGTTGAAGGAGGTGGGGCTGTTGATGTCCTCCGAGGCCATCAGTGTCGTTCGGTACCAGAAGTATTGCGTGGGTGTACTAGCCTGGAATTCATAATTCCTTCATGGTTAACATAATAGGTTATTTTACTTATTATGCAAATAGTAACCCATCAAGCCTTCAGAGGTCAATAGTTGGTAAAAACCAAATCAGACGATTAAAATAGTCTAGAATAGAAAGTTACATGCATCAAATTGGATAACAATAGCCCAAAAAAGAGTTAGAGCAATTAGATATCTACGTTTATCGAAGCAAAATAGCAAATTTAAAATTTGAAAAATCAATTCTAACATACGTTCATAACCTAAGTTCATAGTCTATTTTTGTTCTCAATTCTAAAAATGTATGCTTTTTATATTCTGATTTAAAATATGTTCGTATTATTGCTCATTTCTAAAATACGAATGAAGATAAATCATGTATATTTCAAGAATAGGATCTTACTTATTTGTTTAAGATAGTTAAGAACGTGGCTATGTGTGAGTATCAGGTGCAATAATCTCTTTATATAACGATTTGTCCAAGTTTTTTCTTTAAATAGTGTAACAATCTATCTTCTACATTGCTCCATAATTATTAAGTTTCTATATCCTACTAGGTTAGTTAATTATGTAAGTTAAATAGTTGATGCTAATTAGGGAATTACTAGCTTACCGTACACTCTGGTTCTTCGGCATATGATCCATTCGGGAAGTACTTCTTGGGGCACTCTGACCAAGGAAGCTCCGCTTGGAAACTCTGAAGCAGTAACAAAAATCAGTTTCATGTTATAAATATATAACCATATCTTAATTAAATATATGTAATATACAATTAAGAGTCCTACCTGGGCAAAATAGAAGAGACACCAGGCTATAATGGTGTTGTAGTAGAGTGCTACATTGAAGGACACGACTGCACTACTGATGCCTATACCGGCAAGGAACGGTGAGACCTGATTCCAGACCCCGATGGCTCCCTTTCGCAGCCTCTGTCCGATGGCCAGCTCGAGGTAGAACATCGGGATGCCTTCGATAGCCAGCATGATGAAGTAGGGAACCAGGAACGCTCCTGCAAAACAATGCTTATTCAGGAATATGTCTGACGAACAAATATACAATAAGTAAATGAATTGTATGATTAATATGAAATAATATTAATATTTTGAGAAATTGTTCGTAAATAGCACTGCAATGACAGTTTTAAGTCAGAAGACCCCGAAGCCATCTTCTTTTAGAAGCTTTCTGACTGACTATCTCTGGGAGTTGTAAGAAATCGGTTGGTAAGCAAGATTAAAAACAAATGGGCAAGCAGTTTATATTGGAAGGATAAGTAGGTATCTATTTCGAACATAATCTATAATAAATGAGGCATTAAGGTTATCACGGCTAATTAAACTTATTGTAATAAGGATAGAACGGATTGGGAGGAATTTGATGTTTTAGCAGTGCCCAAAAGGTCGAATGTTTGTGAGATTTTTGGTATTCCTGACTCACACCCTATTTTGCATATATATATATATATATATATATATATATATATATATATATATATATATATATATATATATATATATATATATCTAATTATGTAATTATTTTACTGTTATTTATTAAAATGTACCAAGGTAGGAAGATGAAACTTGTCATATCAATGACTTTTTAAGAAAAAATATAACTGTTATTATAATTACTGAGTGTAATAAAACAAAAAATGTATCATAATTTAGGAATAAGAGCTTAAATTAAAGAGAGAAAAGGGGCAGGTAAGAATTCATTCAGTGCTTGGAAGTTACAATAGCATGTGGATTACCAATGGGAGCTTTAGAACTGATTCATAAATTACGAAACTCTGTTCGCAAAGCAGAAGAAGACAAGTAACAACGACTCTTGTAGTTTGGTTAGGACTGTCAAGGAAAGCTGTAATCGAATGTTTTTATCGACAACTGAGATGCCCCAAACGTTTATTTAGACTGGCTGGCACCGGTATTTGAATTGTTTTCAAATTCTCTACTCTAATCCTGGATAAAAAAAAGATTTTTTGTATTGGAATGTTACTTGGCTTTTCATTTACTTCTCTATTTTTATTAATAAATTTACATTAAATAATTTTTTGTTATACATTTATTGCATGACGAATATGGATTCTAACTCACGATATTAGTTAGCACGTAACAAAAGATACTTTAAGGTAATTTAAAACTTATTCAGTGGCAGATATTACAATCTATAGTAACGCAATGATGGGCAGTTGATAATAATGATGATTTTGCTAATTCGTAGAAAAAATTAATAATCTAATAATAGTAAGGAAGACTATTTTCTCGATTAAAGCTTATAGTAAGTTATTAAAATGCACCAAGCTAGAATGATCGATCATATTCCTTCAAACTTATAACACCTTTATTCCTAGATTGACATTTCCGACAATTCGTCCATTATCAAAATTCATTTTTCTTAATAAATTATTTTTCCTTTCTACATATACTTTATTGGCCATTTGAATGCCCATTTCACTATCCTTAAATTTTAAATTTAATTCATCCTAAATTCGGGAATCAAAAAGATAAAGAGATTTTTGCGTACTAAGAAAAAATTTGTCATATCAATGATTTTATTAGTTGAGAAAATATATAACTTTTATCATAATTACGTAAGCTTGTGATGCGACGATATACACTTTGGCATGACAGAATTTAAGCTCTTATTCCTAAATTATGATACATTTTTTGTTTTATTACACTCAGTAATTATGATAACAGTTATATTTTTTCTTAAAAAGTCATTGATATGACAAGTTTTATCTACCTACCTTGGTTTATTTAAAAAAAGTAATAGTAAAATAAGCATAGATATAATCAATAAATTGAGTAAATGAAAAATAAGGATAGATCAATTAATATAAAATTAATTTGAAGGAATGAGATAGTCCGGGAGGCGGTCAAAAAATGGAACACAAATAGTAAAAACTATTTATTAATGATCCGACGTTTGCTTTGTACGTCTTCTTCAGGGCTGAATAAACAAGATACAAAAATAAGAATAAAACAATGGTATATACAGTGAATGAATTAATAAATAAAAAAGATTTGGTGAGAAAAAATGAAAACAGTGGTGAATTTGTAAAATGAAACTGGTAGAGTAATGACAACAACTAAAAATAAATTAGTGGATGTTAATACATTAATAACACTGGCTATATAATAATAAAAATAGGTAAACTAAAAGAGAAATAACATTAACTAAAAAATTAATAATTCTGCTAAATAAGTAAAAAAGGGGATACAAATAAATAAACACACAAACAATAGTACCTTGAAGCTCAGAGGAAGGAAGAATGATTTCGCAAAAAGCAAAGTAATTAAGGAATAGTGTAGGAATAGTAATTAGAATGTAATTAATAGTATATAGAGAAGGCAGTGGGGAGGAGTTTTCATTATAAGTGCTATCTGTTGGGGATGTAATGAACAAAAACAATGTACATACAGAGGCATACTGATAGAAAGTTTTCAGTATTTTGAAAATGCTTATATATAAGAAAAAAAAAAATATATATATCTAGAAAAATTTTCTACAATGCCCTCTTTTAAAAAATTTTCTACATATATATATATATATATATATATTTTTTTTTTTTTTTTTTTTTCTTATATATAAGCATTTTTAAAATACTGAAAACTTTTTTATCAGTATGTCTCTTTTACTTATATTAATTTTTTAGTTAATGTTATTTCTCTTTTGGTTTACCTATTTTTATTATTATACAGCCAGTGTTATTAATGTATTAATATTCACTAATTTATTTTTAGTTGTTGTCATTACTATACCAGTTTCATTTTACAAATTCATCACTGTTTTAATTTTTTCTCACCAAATCTTTTTTATTTATTAATTTATTCACTGTATATACCATTGTTTTATTCTTATTTTTGTATCTTGTTTATTCAGCCCTGAAGAAGATGTACAAAGTAGGTCGAAACATCGGATCATTAATAAATAGTTTTTACTATTTGTGTTCCATTTTTTGACCGCCTCCCGGACTATCTCATTCCTTCATAAGTTCTACGGTCAACCATTGATTATTCAATAAAATTAATTTTTATTTTTTTAGTAATAGCATATACTAAAATATAGGAATAATGATAAAAATAAATCACACCGGTCTGATAATTCTCTCTCTCCCTCTAAATGTGAAAATTAAAACTAGGCTCTTTGATATCCAAGAGCAATTCTCTCGCCACTGAATCGTATATTTAGTGCCAATATCACCAAGCCAGTGGCACTGAAAGGCAGCTGAGGTTGAGCGCGCTAAAACCGCAAACATTCTGGGCATTAGTGGAGAAACTGGTCATTACCACAACCGCAATTGTCAAATTTATTTTACTACAGATTCTTTACCACTGCCGTTTCAACCATCGTGGATTTTTGGGATGAGATGAAATCATGAAAATTTGGTCGTTATTAAATCAAGGATATAAAGAATATGAATGTCAGATGTAGACTGTTGTTGGATATGTAAAATGGAGCTTTAACTATGGTAAAGTTGGTGGTAGCATTTTGAATTGAAAATATTTCGTTTGATGTTCAAATGTTTTGCTGTTTACCGTTGTTAAAGTCCGTAAATCCTGATATGTCATCCTGATAAGATTAAGTAGAATGTAACGGGTGGACAGCCCTTAGGTGGCGCATGCGCAGACGACAAAAATAAATAAAATAATAAGTTTTGATGATTATTTTAAAAGCTAATGCTCAACTTCTAGTAAGAAAAAAATTTAAAACAAAAATACAACTTCTTTTAAATTTTTTAACCGGATCTATTGGTCTTCACGATACAGATCTGGATTCATCACTTCCTTGTTAGCTCACTGGTTATAATTCAGTACTCACTTCTTTCAGGGACAAGTTGTTTTCTATTTCGACTAGAATACCGATTTCTAGAAGTGTTCTTTATAACATTAAGAAAAGACAAGGAAACTTATCAAATCATAAAAATAGACAAATGCTTCACTATATTTATCAATACACTAAAATCGTTCGGCTACTTTACTGTCATGGCTTTCAAATTTGAATAGACCTCGACTTCTTTATTTAATAGAAATAGAGATAAGTATTAGTTTATAAAAATAATAATATAAAAATGGCAACATCAACCATAAATTTTCCTCTGACATATAAACAATACGAAGATATAACAATAGCAGATCCCACACTGCTATAGTCCCTAGACTCACCGGCAGAAACCATAGATCACCCTATAATGGGACAAACCGCCCTCTAGTGCTTTCCATCCCTTTCAACAGGAATATTACCGTCTCTGTCTTCCTGATTTATAACAAGTTAGAAGCTTCTCCGATTCCAATTTCATAACATCTTCAATCCATTTTTAGATACCATAACCATCCATTTCAGAAGATTTACCGTATAAAATAATAAACACGCAAAGAAAAGTAATCATATTCAATTAACATCAAAGTTTTATATCGATTGTACTGAATAGGGTTGATATTCAGTAAGACGGAAAAAAAAGTCGAATTTCAGTAAAATAGAATAAGAGAGTCGATATCTTGAGTTTACTGATTGCGTACTAACGCAACAATCTTGTGTAGGTTACTCAATGAGGTTGACCATAAATGCAGAAACACACTCATGCTATTCTAAAATGCGAAAACATTGAGGTTATATATAACGTTGGTGGAACATATTGAAGAATTAGGTCTGGTAGTAAAAACAGATAAAACAAAATGTAGATATAGGTTTTAATAGATACGGCGACAATTTCGGTGATATGGAAGGAGATACGTTCAGTATCTGGGTTCTATGGTTTAAAAGACACGAAATTCAAGAGGACATAATAGCAAGGTCAAAGGAAGAAAAGGCTTATCAAATATGTGACAAAAAATTG
The DNA here is from genome assembly GCA_948150685.1 of Rhaphigaster nebulosa. Classification (NCBI taxonomy): domain Eukaryota; kingdom Metazoa; phylum Arthropoda; class Insecta; order Hemiptera; family Pentatomidae; genus Rhaphigaster; species Rhaphigaster nebulosa. Next base: position 21,707,419 of record OX411309.1, read on the forward strand.
CTCATTAGGCTTCCGGAAACTTTAAACTAAGAATTTACAATAATTCCGAAAATATAGTATTGCGTAGAATATTTGCCCCAAAGAATAATAATAATAATAATAAAAAGAAAGATCTTAATAATAATCTACAGAAAAGATCTGTACAGACTGGATAAAGTGATTGTGAGGGCTATAGTGATCTCCAGCAATGGTCTGATACCAGTGTCCACTGTTGAAGCGACTGAACGGCTGAGTCTCTCGACGGCTGTTATAAATGAAGCCCAGAAAGCTGTGCTGTTGAATACCTCAAAGATCGTAAGGAGTTTTCTAAATATACAATAAAAACGACCAAACAAACACTGACCTGAGTGATTGGAGTTGATTCTCCCCCTCTCCAGGAAAAAACCTTTTTCGAAAGTGTCGAAAATTAAATATATTAATAAATTCTTTATTTATTCCGGGACATGTCCCTTTAGAATAATATTACATGTAAAATCAGTAGACCTTTAGATCCTTAGAGTAGAAAAAAAAAGAATACGATAATGAGTAAATAATAGCATAAATAAACAAATAAGAAAAAAAATGAAATCATAATAAATAATAATGATATAACTTTTAAACCTTTAAGGAAAAATAAACTCTTAGAGTTTAGAATAAAAATAAACTTGCAATATTAATACATTAAAGATAAATACAGTAAAAGATAATAAATAATGTATTTTTTATTTAATTTTAATCTTCCTGCTTCGCCTTTTGGCAAACGGGGATTCGATTTTATTATATGAAGCAAATGAATTTTTCCCATTTTAAATCAATATCAAAAAGTCCGTCCATGAGTATATCCTACACACTTTTTACCCTAGAAGACAATAATCATCAGTTACCTTATTATATTTTATATTTATTAATAAAGTAAATGAAGAATGTAGAAAGCTTCACTACCTAGGATTGCGCGATTTGAACCTGGTAAATATAATTGAAGCATTGCGGCGATTGAATAGTTTTTATACTAAATATAGAACGGACCATTGAAAACATAATCACCATTGTTAGATTTAGGTTTTGCTGGGGTTCAGCAGAGGGAGGGATGTAAGTAATCATTGTTGACGAAATTGGCACTGAACATCCGGATAAGTAGCACATTATTGTAATTACTATTACACTGGTATAGATTGAAAACCTTCAGTTGAAGTTATAAACCCCTGAAATAATATTTTGAAGCATATGATGATGTTTTTTTTTTTCTATTGTAATAATCGACTTACTTTATTTAATTCATGGAGAGAACTTAAAGAACTACATTCAAATTCATAAATTTATATAACTTTTCGATTTCAGCTTACCTATTTCTTATGAATAATAAGTATCAACCTAGTGTTCAGAAAAGTAACGATGCAAAATAATTTTGTTTTTGTTTTATTGCTTTTATTATTTTCGAAGATCTATCAAACTACTTCCTAAGAATTAAAGCAGAGTATTAAATGGATTTCTGTCAGAATCGGATAGCTATATGACTTTAAGACTTTACTTAAAATTGGACATTTTTGTGACTCATGATGTTTATTTCAATTAAGAATATCTTAGGACTCTGAGCCATATATGTTTCTAAAACAGACTTCTTATAAATACTACTTCAGATATTAAATGTTTTAAAATTATATATTCATATGCCAAAGCATACCCACGAAGGAATGATCAGATTCATACCCCCGTGATGTCCCAAGCTCTGAGTTGGTTGACCACACAGGTTCTGTGCCTGTCTACTATATCAATTTAAAAAACGATTGTATGTTAACTGTATTTTAAATGACTCTCAGTTTCAGAAGAATTTTCAAAGTCTTAGAAAAAAAGGATGCTAGAACTGAAAAACTAGTTTCTAAACTGTCCCATTGGCTGTTGTTCATTCCCTTATCAAGCTTCGAATCTAGATTACCATCAACAAGCTAGAGAGGGAAAACAAGTAAAAACACATAGTCAGAAAGTTGGATCCCTTCCCTATCATCCATCCTGTCAGTATAAAACCTAATATTCCAAAAGGAGGTGATCCATAAAAGTGTAATGGCTATATTCATTGATTTTCATTCCCCCGAACCCTACTGTGTTTTCAAGGTAAGAATTTTCTTAACTTATTTATTCAATTACGAATCCTTGTATAGCATTGTATAAGTTTTGCTAACCCCTCGTAACTTATTTCTTTTAAATGTATTTGAAAAAAGCTTTAAAGTTCATTTCCATGTGTTAATGTGAATCAAAAATGGAGGGAGAATTAAAACACTAAAATGGGGATGAAACTTTGATATCCAGCGAAAATTTCACAATGAAATATGTCCCTGAATGACAAACATTTATTTTAAGTGATAGTCAACAACAATACACTCTTCATACAGCTGTTGTAAATTACAGAAAAATCATCAGTGTCCCAGCACTTCATCAGGACATCCAGATCATGGACCTCCCCTGTTTGTGCATTTTTGATACCTGAACTCGACTTCATCAAAACATCTCTAATTCAAGTTTTGGTCAGATGGATTTTCAGTCTGGAATGTATTGGTCCCAGTTACTACTGCTTGCTATAGATAGCTGAAGATATAATATAACATAAAAAAAAAAATGAATAAGTTTTTATTGTTAAGTGTTGATTTCAGCTATTTATCTTCCCGCCCCTGCAAACTAACTTTAATTACGAATATAAGATATACCTCCTCCGTTCTTCTGGGCCAGGTAGGGGAACCTCCAAACGTTACCCAGTCCAACGGCGTATCCGATGGTTGCCAAGAGAAAGGTCAACTTCGAATCCCAGGATTCTCGGTCATCCTCTCCACATTCCGGTTTGAACGGGGCTCGCTCCACTTTTTCTGCGCATTTCAGGGCTGCCTGGAAATCAAGATTTATGTAAGTTTTATTTTTACCTTTTTATTATTCCTTTGTTATTCTGTTACTTCGATTACCTTGGTGTTGGGACTGGAGTCGTCGAAGGCGGAGTTGGTGGCCCCGTAGCTGCTAGGCGTGCCATTCTCCAGGGCGACCAGACGCCCTCTCATCTCCTTCAGTTCGAGCCGGTCCAGGGACTTCTGTGGGGCCAAATCTCGGGAGCTCTGCCTCCGCACCAGGTGGGCTGTGTTCGCCATCACCTCATCCCAGTCCCCAGCCCCTGTCGGCAACATATAATAATAATACTGCGTGGAATTAAAGTTAGTATTCATGCATCCACAATCCATTATTAGTCCCAGACCATCAGAGGCAAGACTAACAACAGGCATTATAGAAATAATAAACATTTTTTAGTATGGCGTTGATCACAAACACGCTAAACATATCGTCGTCGTTTTTAGAAAAAGGCGTAAACGTCATTTAGTCCACTTTACAGAAAACACATGAAACGATTTTCCCCCAAATAACAATATTTTTTTTTAAATTTTATTATTTATTATATACAGTTGGCGTTTATTAATCTGGCAAAATCTTTATAATTGCAATACATTTTTAAGGCTTCGAGCATTGGTTAAAGACAGAGGGACGACTGAGAGTGTTTACGTCATCACATTAGATTTTTAGATTATCTCTATTTTTTTTTTCGATATATCGTGAGCAAGAATCCCTAGAGGTGGTACGCCTCATTATCAATTGAAACCTAAATTTTGAATTTTTGGCGCTTAAACCTTTTTTTAACAAAAAGCGACGTCGATATGTATTACACCCAGTTGGGGTGTATCGGAAACAGCCGTTATTTAAGTGAGAGCCAAACTACTGAGGAAGACAGGGCTCTACGTTCTGACGGAAAGCGAGTCCCCCCAGCTGATGACCAACTAAAACTATCCGCACTTCAAGAAGTTTGTGTGGTTGGATGACGATGGAGGCCCAACACAGTTTTCCTTGGGAGGAGAGAAGGAACTGTGCCAGGGAGCCGTAGGGCAGAAGGACCAGTAGGGAAGGAGATGGAGATAGTGGCCAAACTGAGGAGTAAAGAAGAGCAGGCTGTGTACAGCATCTGAGAAAATTGTAATCTGATCTATATGTAGTGGTTATTGTTTAGCATAATGGAATGCATAACATCACACTTTTATCCTTTGCTTACTGTACACCCATATGAAGATTTAATAATTTATAAATAACTGTTTTTCGTGAGGATTGACAACTCAAATTCTGATCCTGAACATCTTATTCTGACCTGTCTTAACATTTATTCACAAATTTTCAAATATTCCAGTGTTTTATGATATTAGGTGTTAATTATGATTAGTTTGATGTTTTATTAATAGGTATTTAATGTTATTGAACCAGAATATGTTTTTTTTATATTGATTCATAAGCCAAACAATTTGTGAATTGAGAATTCATAACCTTTAAAATGTATTTTTAATATTTGAATTTACAATGGTTTTTCAATTTTTAGTTTTCGCGTACAATAAATAATCAGGTGTGTACTCGTATACTGGTAACCTGAAATTTTTTTTAATAGATGTCAGTAGGATTTCTATATTATTGTACATTTGGCCATATTTTTTGTGGAACGGTATTGAAAATACGGATAGCAATTTATGTAAAATAAGCCAAAAGAAAAAAAAGTTTCTCAAACAATCGTCAAGGAATCTATATAAAATATAATGCAGAACATCCAATAAACGTCTTTTAGAATCTGGTATAACCTTATCCTTAGACCAAAATCAACAATAGATGTAATGAGTGTCATTAATCAAGGTCTTGATAAACTCTACAGGCACTGATAATATAAATATAAACATAAAACCACACATGAAACTCCCTAAGACGGCTGAAAAGGAGTTGGTCATGGGATCTCCTTTAATAATATTAATTAAACGTGATGTTTGTATTAGGCACTAATTGGTAGTGACCTCCTAATGATGATAATTCCAATTACAATCACATATTAAAGATATCGTCCACTAATTGCCTCAGACTGAGCTACAGGTGTGCACAGAAATAGTGGAAAATGTGGTAGCTCCGAGCACGCAATCTGTTTGGGCATTCTTAACCGAATCACGCAACTGCGTATTGATAGAGCAAGTATTTCTGAACATATTTCTTAAAATATTACGCTAAGAGCCACTGCCATTTTTTTGTTTTCCTGTTTAACCAAAATGGGTGGTATTCCTCTTTTCCCAAAAAAATCCTTGCATTTGGCTCACTAAAACACAATTAAGAGACAACACACTACCTTTTAAAAAGTTTATTTGAAAACTTTAAAGCTGTTTATTGCAACTTGACACCTGCATAGTGAAACACATTCGAGTTTTTGATTTAGTGAACTAAACATTTTCTCAAGGTTTATCCTTAATACAGGTGTAGAATGGTTGTTTGGTGGTCAATAAAAGTGTCATTCACGGATACAAAAGTCTGCTCCTACACTTCAAGTTGGAGAGAAGCGTGTTGTCGTGACCCCTTTCAAGACCTTTCATCATTTAGCCTTTCAAAGGATATTATGTATCAGATTACCTCCAGGGTTCTCGAAGGAATCAAACCTCAATTACTATCGGTGCACAGCACCCAACAATGGAAAGAACTCCAAAAATCAACTGTTTGCTTTTATCATTTGAATAATTCAGAATAATTTGCTATAAGGTTTTATAAACAATGTCAAAATTAGCTTATGGGATTTGAAGTTAAGTAGAATAAATTTCATGATGACATTCTTCAATCAGGAGGAAGTTTTACAATTATTTTATGATTAGTATTATTAGTTTAAAAATATTTTTATATTCAAAAATATCATTTTTAATTGGTAACATTTTACTTTAAATATACCACAATAGATTTTTATTTTTTCGCATTAAAAATGCTTTTTCTCAAACAAGGTTGCTACGATAAAAACGCTGCGAATTATAACAATGGTTTATTATTTCCAAATAATAATATTTCAAAGACATCTGCTCTGTCAATTCACTGGACTTTCCGTATTGCTTTGATTTAGAGTTTAGACAATTAGATTATCTTTCAAATTCATTTGGAGTGTTTCGGCGAAGAAAATATGTGCAGAATCTACCAAGCAAAGAAATAAAGCAGTAGGCACCTAAGGAGCAGAAATTTGAAGCTAGTTCCAAGAGGATCGCCGTGAGAGTGCCGAACTGACAGTGTTAAGAATAAACTGTGTCAATGCAAGTAGGCTGAGATGTTTAGGACATGTAATCAGAGGGTAAAATGGTACAGAGGAAAGTGCTAGATGTATACTTCAGTGGGGAAAAAAATGAAAGACCAAGAAAATGAATAAAGTACAGAAATAATCCAAGAAAGGATGAAGTAGAGAGATGCGAGGAAGTCAGATGCCCAATTGATGAGTCAGGAGACCTGAGTCCATGATGACCTACAGCGCCGAATAATTAGTCTACAAAGTCCATTACGCTATATCTCAGCTAATACAGAGAATTTCTTCGCCCTGATTTTTTTTTTTTTATTCGATATTCGAATTCTTGAAACATAAAACATCAAATTTTGAGGAGGGGTTAAATCAAAATTTCTTGGTCGATTACAAAGGTCTATTATTGAAAATAATAATCCAAAATGAATAAAATTGTTTATTTTATTGAAAGATTATTTTTAAAAATCACACTCTTTGCAACTTTAGTGACAGTGATTTTTTAATAAGAATTCACACTTAATAATGGACTATCTTAAATTAGGTGGATGCTCCAATGAGGTTCGAGCTCTCATTGAAAACTTTGGTGAGTCTAAAATATAGATGTAAAAAAAAAAAAAGAATATGGGAGATGCTGTAATAGTATTTTATCCATATTTATCATTGAACATGAAAATTGCCTTAATGTTTATTTCGTTTCAAATTTTGATTTATGTTGCTGAACAGTTTCTTTTTTTTTAAATTGAGTGTTAATTTAAGAACTTATTTTTATAATCATACATGCTTGTTCCAACGTAAAATTATTGCATTTATTTACAAATAAGCTAACAAATTCAAGGTGATATTTTGACTACAATGCAAAATTAAACGAAGGAATTGAACGATTTCATTATCACCAAGATTTTAAGATTAACATTTAAGAATCCACGGGGAAAAGGGGAGAGTCACATTTTTCCGAAATTGAGTAGAGTAAGATGGTAAAAAGAAACATTCCATAATGTGGATGATCGGTTTGTTAGAAGCGTTCGAAGAATACCCGTACGCAGAAGAAAGGAGGAGCTTTAGCAAGTTCTAAAACTGGATTTTCAGGAAATGCATTTCGGAGGAATCTCCCTGAAGGAATGTCCTTCTACTTTATTACTTTATTACTTTATTACTTTACTGTAGACTTTTCATATATTTTATTGCTTAATTGGTTTTCTGCTTATCTTTTAACATATTCTTATAAATTTCGACTTAATTTTATAACATACGAACCACTCAGACCTGTGGGACAAACTTGAATGTAAAATAATGAAGAAAACCGATCAAACCTCATTAAAAGAAATATATTTTTTTAATAAACTGTTCACCATAAATTATTTTATTTTCAATTTTATTGTCCCAAATGAACTTTAGATTATTAAGAAGACGGGGAAGTAATTATAGATATTATATCGCACATCCAAAATGAAAGGGATATAAAGTAAAACATTATATTTGTTAGAACGAACATTAGACAAAGGTTAAGTTCTAAATAGAAGCCCACAGAGTATTTTCTCTAACGCTTTTTGCGAATAGATCACGTATTGTATCTATTGGTCCTGATATTTAAGAGCTGGGTACTCTTTGGGATGATAGGGGTACAACAATCAAAATTTCTGAAGTTAGATATTTTGAGTTGTACCTTTTCTATTCCGTCATAAATGTGTTGTAATTTTTTACATTTTTATTGCATCGATATTGTCGTGTTTTTTACAAAGTAGTAAAATTGTTGTTAAGTACCATGACTGTACAACGTATATGTAAAACTATTGTATTTTTTTCATCGAAGTTAACTCATTAAATAAAATACTTTCCGAGCATAGCTCGGTCTCCAGGTACTAAAATAAGATATAAACCCACTCTTCTTTGTACATACAGATGTGAGATATTTTAAAATTTGGATTTTTCATTATTCATATTCATAACGAATTCTGAATACAAATATTCACCTTTCCTACACAAAACAAAAGCTAAGACTGGAATGATAAGACGCCCGGCCGTGGGAGTAAACTATCGGAGCAGAGATATGAAAGGATGGAGGATACGGTGCCCTAGATATCCTGCTGCCTGCACCCTCCTCCCCTCCCACCCACCATCCACTCCCTCTCTCTCCCACAACAACGGCAGGATAAAGGATATCTCCTCCCCGGGCCAATTAGTTCTGTCGGTATCTCTTACTCGGCATCGTCTTTGTTCCTCTGATTCCTTCTGAGAATGATCCTAATAAGGAAAAGTAATTTCGGGAGTCCTTGACGCCATCCAAATTAATTTAGAATTTTTGTTTTGAACTATAGATCAAGTTTTATAATCGATTGGTTTAATCTTGTTTTAATTAGTAAACAAATTCTGAATATATATTAATATATATATATATATATTATTCTTTTATCTCATAGTTTCATGAGTAATTATTATTTTACCTTTATAATAATACGCATATTTGTTATTTAAACATGGAAACTCCCAACTGAAAGATGTTTTTCCAAATGAACCTGCGATTTCAGCATTTTCTAATTCAGATTCGTAACTTTACTTCAGGATGTATCAACCGAAATACTACCGAAACGTAATTTAAAAATAAAAATTTTCACTCTTGTAAGTTTAACAAGGGACCGATGATATTTACAAATTTTTATTGGAATGAAAGAAACCCTATTTACAATTCTTTTGGAACTGGATGGACAGAGAGTGATTGAATAAACGGGATTTGAAGGTGGGAAGAGTATTGGAGTGACGGATGGAAGAAGGGATGAAATTCAATAAAGATAAGAAAAGATCTGTCTAAAGATCTGTACTGAAGGCCGAGAACAGGTATGACGGGAATTGATAGAGGATTTGAATTGAAGGAGGATTTGATAACTGATATATATATATATATTCATAGTTCAAAATTTTTTTTAAATATTTTTAAAAATTCAAATAGTTTCAACAATTTTAATTAATTTGCGTTTTGGTATAAAAATATCGAATTAGCTCAATCACGACGGTATAATCTCTAGCAAGAACATTTAGAAAGGTTTAGTAGTATTTGATCGAAATATGCTTTCTAGCATTTACTAAGCACATTTGGGTTCGCTGCTTGAGTTCTGTTAGAAATGTTAGGAATGTTCTAAAAAATGTAATCTTTAGTAAATTGAGAACCATTGAAAAGATACATCAAAGAAACACCAAATCTATTATTGAGGGAAAATGAGTTATTAATTGGAAATAACTCTTTCCCTTGTACCGCATGTAGTACATTTAACTGGAAAGTTTTTGAAAAGTTCTGAACATTTACTCATTTTCATTTTCAGTGTGCTGATTACGAATTTCAACTTTTTTACTTCCAATTTTCATGAAAATAAAAAAAAAATAATAAAAAAAAATCCAAAAATTAATCTTATTTCCCCTACCATGAAAACCATGGATTTCATAGTAACACCGTCTTGTACTAAATTAAACAAAGCCAAATTCCCAACGTTTTTTTACTTAATGACTATTTTCATCCATTCTTAGTCTAATGGAGCCCTGTCAATATAGATTAAAATAATGGCCTATTAGAGAAGAAATAAACTAAAGGAGAATTTAATGAAAGGCATGTTGTTAGTCCAAAGCAAGTCATCGTTTCTATTATTAGGATTATAAACTATCAATGAATAAAATAAGTATCATGCACTCAAAATAGATAATTGAACCTGAACCTAATGCTCTATGCGTCTGCATAATTACTTTTTGGCAATCTTAATTACAGCAACACGGCTCCTTTTTGGTTGCTTAACATTAATTTGCGCCACAGAAAGAATTACGGTATTCAATACTACGATATTTCTTCTCATTGAGACATGCACCTTTTTAAATAATAGGTCAAGTTCTATACTAGTCAATCTTTTTGCTGACTTTCAGTTATGTTTTGAATGAAAACAAAATACTTATAGTGTGGTCTTCCGAATGGAGCAGCCCGGGATCAGGAAGGGGAGGGGGGCGGGGCTTAATCCCGATAAGAGTCGACTAGAAAAATCTGTACAGTCAAAAAGTTTGTTGAACAAATAAAGGCAAATAAAAAAAATCATTTCTATAATAAATTATATCACTTTTTTTTTTATCATACTCTGACAGTGTTGCCTAATTTATAAACATGTATGCTGTCTATAGTTTAAAGAGAATAGAAAGTGTCGCCTATTGAATCTATGTTAGCAAGAACATTGAATTTTGGCTCGATTATTCAAATTTTTGAAGAAAAAAAGGCAAGAAGAGTGTTGAGTGAAAAATTGTTGTAAATAAAAAATAATTCAATCTCAACTACTGTTATTATGAACACTTTACATAAGTAATTAGTATTCTATAATACTATCATTAATAAGTAGTTTTGTAAAAAAAAAAAAAAAAAAAAAAAAAAACCCGTGATGTATTTTATATAAAACGATAAATCTTGTCATTATTATGTAATGATAAGTTTCATTTACATAATATCTTATCTTATCCATATATTAATATTATTGGCAAAAAATTTGAATATTGAGTAGGAGGCCATGTGTATTATTTTGTCCGAGGCCCAGAAACATCTGACGGCGGCCCTGGAATGGAGTCAATTTGATTGTCACATTTTATATTGTTATTAATTTCATTGTAATTTTAATTTTTTTATTACAAAAATATTCTATGACGCCCAATTCGTTCAGTATAAAATTTTAGAATGATAATTTTATGCGAGAAGAATAATTGTATTATTCCCATTATTAGTCGTGTTTCCCCCGAAATAGACGTTTGCTTTGTATCGAAGATCATCCGAGGGGAGTGGAGGTACATTTTAAGTCTGTTAATTAAATCCGTACATTTTAAGGTCCCGTTATGGCCTACAATTGTTTTGTATTTTTTAATGTTTGTATATATTCATCCTTTGAGGCGGCAACCATTTTTAATTTGCATTGCATATTTATAAAGGAATATGGAAAGGATGATATGCAGAATTATGTGATTATGTTTTCTTATCCTGTTTCAGGATATCTCAGTAATTAATAGTCCAATGAGAAATGGTACAGTTCAGACCAATTTAAAATTATTATGACCTTGATTAGGATCCCATTTATATGAGTACAGCGACTTAACCACTGGACCATATAAATAAGTTTTGAGTTTTCTTCAGGTTTAACACGCTTATTTTATTAAAATAAATAAAAAATATAATCACGATTGGCAATTATATACATAATTGCATTCAACGATTGATTTCTCACAAGGTGATTCGAAGTTAAATTTCCTCCAGCCAAATGAATGAAAATTTAAATTTAAATTTTTCAAAATAAATATAAAGAAAAGAGCATATTTTATACTGATTAAAATGGGATAAAAGTGAACTTTTGGAGGTCGAAGTTGAACAAACACGAAGGACACGAGGTCCATGAGACAAAGCAACGCTGGAAAATCCTTTGATCTTTTCTACATCGATCTATACCTCCTCCTCGTCCTCCACTTCCAGAGCAGTCCTTGGCGACCTCTCCTTCACTCTCCCCTCTCTCCACCTCCTCCCCTTCATTCTCTCAATGGCCCTCCCAGCTTTACTTCCTTATACTCTACCCATTTCCGGAAAAGATCCGATTAGTAACGCCCTACATCCGCTCTTCTGTTGTCCACTACCGTTTTATTTTCTTTAACACTGCATTTCAGAATTTCCAATTAAAAGAGTAAAGATATACCCAATTCAAAATTATAGTTAATTGTTCAAAGGATTCGTATTGCCGATAGGCTAGAAAACAGGAGTAGTAAACAAAATAGTTCGATCCCAGCCATCTTATTCCTGGTACAGCTGATTCCTGTGGAGACCTCTTCATTAGGGTCCACAAGTTGTAAAGATTCATAAAAAGGCAATATTAAAATTATAATTTAACCATTTTATATTATTGATTTATTTTTAATAAGCCATTCAGTTCAAGAATTAGAGAATCTTAAATTTTAATAGGACACAACTTCACAATCGGGTCGCACTATGACTGGCTGCCCGTGATATTAGAAGTACCCGAAGGTCGCCGGACTAGCACTCTCTAGCGCCTTTCGTGCTAACAGCTTTTTATTCAATTGTAACATTCATATTCTTTAGAATCATTAAAATTATTACTTTTATAAAATTTACAATTATTAGTGCTGTCGATTTCCGATGGTCTGGAAAATTTGTAATAAATCAGTCAAAGATTTGCCATTTCAGGCAATATCATGACAGAAAAAGTCAAGAACAAATAAATGCAGACCAAAGACAGAATATATCACATCAACAGAAAGAACCCATCGACTAGAGACATATCACTCTAAGCCATCTATACACATACTGAGGATTCGAGAGACCTAAGTTTTTGGAACCTTGTGATTATATCTTAAACAAATGATTTGTACATCAATCCCCACTCAACTTACAAAATAAAATATTAATACGATATGAATTATAAATTAAAAAATAATAGAGACCTCTTGTTACGATGTTATAAGTGTTTTCATTTTATATAATTTTAAATTATCAATTTGAGAATTAATTTTAATTCTAAATTTTGTCTCATAATTTGATTGGCTACTCTTTACGTCGGATTGAATAAATCTGTCCACTGACCTCAAATAACTTTTATTTCGATAAAATTTTAATTTTCTTATATTTTCCAATAAAACCTTCAACAAACATCTGCAAGTTTTGCGACAAATAGTTTTCAAGAGATTAGGACATTTCATTAGTTCGCTCGATCCACACGAGTATAGTAGCGAATATGATTTTAATTATTTAAATTAAATTCACCACTACGCTTCAGTTTTATTTTAATAAATAAAACCATTCTTATTTATATTATTTATTCTTAACATTGTAATTTAAAGAAATTCTTCTCGGAATATTTATGTAAGTTTCACAAGACTGAGTAGAATCTGAATGTTTGTCAAGCAGAGGCAAAAGGTTTAGCGATCTCTTTCTTCTTGAATTATTTCGCTTGTCGATCAATCTCTGGTTGGGATAAAGCAAACGGATCGATGGCAACTTGAATCTGTCTATAGCAGTTCCACCTCGCCAGCCAAATACCGTCGCGTTTAGTGTCAACTTGACTGACTGATGACTTGGCTGTTGCAGGCCCCATATCTCCCTTTTATTCGACATCCCCATAGTCGGTTCTACAGTTTTAATAAATGCTTCCTATTTTCACGAAAATATTCTTATAATTCATTTATTATGTGAGTGTATGTACAATTTATATTTAAATCTTTTTTTTTTTTTTTTTTTTTTACGGAACGGCCTTAGAGACCACGCGAATATCATTACTTTCACTTCCCCTCATACTCCTTCTCTCTTTCTTTCTTTCTTCCCACCTTTTCCTCATTCTTTCCGAGTGTTCTTTCCTTCTTTCTTCGGTCCACGCCACTCCTTTTCTCGCATCTCTCTTTCCCAAAAGGACCTTAATTTCTTTTAGCCTTCTCTCATAGTAATCCCTATTGAAACAGCCTTGTTCTATTATTTTCAGTCTCTCAGTTTCTTCCCTCATCTCTTTGATGTACTCCCCAGCACTCTTGTATCCTCTCATATTATAGAATATTTCTCTATTTAATCTCTTTGAGTGCATCCTCACCATATGTCCGTATAACCATAATCTTCTTATTTTTATGTACGTTTCCAAATCATTTACCTCTTTGTATATTTCCTTATTAGGTTCCTATGTCTTCTTTGGACCGTAAATTCTTCTTAGTATTCTTCCTTCTATCACTAACATTTTCCATAGGGGTGGGAAGCGGTTTCCATTCCCTACAGTATCACCGGTTTGACGTCCGTGTTGTAGTGTCTTATCTTCGCGTTAGTTGAGAGGCTTCTTTCATTATATAAATTGCTTGTCGCGAAGCTTAGTCTTTCCAATTTAGTTATTTTCTCTTTTACGTTTTCTTTCTCTGACCCATAACTACATATAATTTCCCCCAGGTACTTGAATTTATTTGTTACTTTAATTCTCCCGTACTTTGTCTCCACTATTTTCTTTTGAAACTTTCTATCTGTAGTCATTAATTCCGTTTTCTCAAACGATTTCTGTAAACCTGTCTTTTCAGCTATTTCCTTTAAAGTGTTCAACTGCTCTATTATTTCGCTTTCAGTCCCCGCCGTTAGGACCAGATCGTCTGCGTATACCAGGCATCTTACTGCTTATCATAAATCTTTTATGATTCATATTTAATATTTTTTTAATTTATCCTATCAACTACGTTTTAACTATGGTGGTGACGAAAATGGGATATTTCAAATAGCCCTCAATCATTGTTTAGTTTATCGAGTATTAGAAAAGATATTGAATTCTGACAACTGAAAAAGGCCTGCTGGGCCTTTAAAACTGGAATGAGAATCTAAACTTTTTATTAAATTTTCGAAAGATAATACAAAATGGTGCCCAAATTTGAAACGGAATGAACTGGGAACAATATTCAGTGTTCTCAGGGATCACTGCCAATTTGATGGGAGTAAAGAAGGCTTTCACGATACGTCCTTCATCTTCAAATTACGTGAGAAAAATTATGCTTATTTTTATGAACTTTATTTCTTAAGACATTTTAGGATGATATTATAGCCGAAATCAACGATGCTTCAAAACTAAGGAATCAATCTAAATAATCGAAAAATGCTGAAAATTAGTATTATAAATTAATTCAGACGTAACAATTTTATAAATTTGCTTAAAATATTATAACTTGTATATAGTGATCGATAGGAAAAGTTTACAGGGACGGAGAAAGAGTACTTGAGATGGGATTTCAATATCCGCTGACTATCGACTTGAAGGAGAAGAAGTCCTGAAGTGAAAATTGCCATTATTTTTCACTTGGGAGTTGTTGATGGCCTCCACGTGAGCAGGTTCCGTGAGCACCTTATTCGGGGGTTTGCTATTGTAGGAGGTTCTTCATACCACTGAACCATCCTGACTCCCGAACACGTAGCTTTCTCAGGACGTGTGTATTCGCAGGCTGCAAGGAGCAAGATGTTTTATGCAAAGAAAACTCAATTTATTAAAACGGCACCAGTCTAGTCAATAAGTTTTGAAACTACTGAAATTCTTGCACTGAATTATCACTTTTGAGTTCTTCATATATAGAATAGGGTGATCAGCATTATATCAACTTCAGTTTAAATCCGCATGATGGTGTAGATAAATCTAATTATGGATTGATAAATTATTTGCCACTTATATAAATTTGTTTTATTGAAAACTAGTTTCGAATGTTATACATTCATCCTGGGTTCAAGCAATTCAAAATACAGTTTGGTATTATTATATATATTAAATTAGATTAATATAAATCGTTTTTATAAAACATTTATGAATTATGAATTTAATTAAGACAAGATATCAAATACATGTTGGTACTCACCAAGGTTTAAATGGATTATATCAAACAGAAAAGTTTGTACTGGTTTCTTCTCGCATTGAACTAATAATGAACGAAAGGTAGGTAGCATGTTTATAGGTAAACGGTTAAGGGTCAGAGTTTTTCCAGTAATGCCGGTGAGTAATTGTTTTTTCTTTTATAGATGAGAATAAATTTAAGATTGGACTATTGGAGATATTTATTTGGTCATTTAAGTAAAAATTGGATTTGAAGGATTTTATTATTTCAAGTGCTTCATATATATTTAATTTGAGGCTGTTTTCAACGGAAATACGATTAAACCCTGCATTTAAAATAGAAAAAACCCAATCCTCATATTTCTCTTCTCCTAAAGACAAAATAGGCCCTTTCCAAAAAAGCGAAGTATACGAACTAAATTGTAATTATTGTGCAGCCAAATACACGGGAAAAACTGGAAGATCGCTAAATCAGAGATTAAAGGAACATATACGTGCATATAATGATAAGACAGATAATTCGAACTTTGTAATTCATTTAAATGAAAAAATCATAAATTCATCAAACACTCAGGAGTTAAATTAATATATCACGTCTTAATTAAATTCATAATTCATAAATGTTTTATAATACTGATTTACATAATTTAATATGTATAATAATACCAACTATGTTTTGAATTGCTTATTTTTGAATTTTTTGTGTGTTTTTAGAACTGAGGATGAATGTATAACATTCGAAACTAGTTTTCAATAAAACAAATTTATAGAAGTGGCAAATAATTTATCAATACCTAATAATATCAACTTCCATTATTTCTTCTTAGTTTTATTGAAGGCATATTTAGACATAGAAAGGTGCGCTTTATGGCTATTCTAAACTATCTAATCTTCAATAATCCCCAATATTCCTTATTATACCATCAATAAAACCATCAAAAATTTATGCCTGCTATTCTATTATAACCTCCATATACCTACTCAAAATCTTAAGTTTCTACGGTCTTTTTGAACCTTCTAACGTAAAGCTGTCAATAGAGTATTCCTAAAGGGTCTTTTCTTCAGAAGTCGCTGTAATGTTTCATTGATCATGGTCGTTGTATTATAGTTAATAAGTCTTTGTAAATAAAATCTCAGATACATAATATTTTTTATATATAAAAAAATGTTAAGTAACATTCTCTTACTTTTTTCTTATTTTATCAATGAAACTCTATAGTTTATGCATATATGTATACTTCTATCGTATATTCTACTGGAAAAAAAAAATATTCATTTTCAAAAACCCACATATTCTTCGTAAGTTTTAGGCTTTAAAAATGATAAAAAAATTAAATCCTAATTATTTCCATTTCAAAATGTTTAAAATGGAAACTTAATGGGCAGAGGACATGCTGAGAATTATTGAGCTATTTTCATGTTAAGAACCGAGATTCGATAGACGCATCCTGGGGCTAGTCAGAACTAAAATTATTACCCGATATTAAATATCCTATTATAAATGATATTATGATATCATGATATTATTATATCATTATTTTTCATTATCATTATATATCATTATCATTATATCATTATTATATCATTATTATTATCATTATATCATTATTATTATTATATTATATAATATCATGATATTATTAAAGTAAATATCCTCTGCCAGGATGCATCCTTGACATTTTCATTTAAATCAGAGGTTGCAAAAGCGTAGTAATTTTATACTCCGTTACATTAGGAATCAGACACTACTACCAAGGCCTGTGCTTAGAACTGTCTTTGACAGCCGGGGAAACGAATAACAGACATCTTGAATGGTTTTGTGGTTAGTGCTATTTTTGTTCTAAACTTCAGTTTATTATTAATTAATTTAATTATTGATGTTTAATTATTCTTGGAGTACACCTACGCGAAAACGAATTTGTTGATATGGATCTAACTGAATGAATCGGAGCTACGGGCAAGATGTTCGCAGCTGTTGATAGAGGCTATCTGAAGAGTAGAGAGGTAGAGGAGAAGACGAAAGTGGCAGTATACAAAATTATGTTTCTTCTTATCCTGAATGGAATCTAAAGAATAGCAAGTCAGGTCTATCAGACTAAGGTTAATGAAAAACGTGGAAAGTCTTCCTTTTCCTCGTTTTTCACCAACCTTAGTTAGTTAGGACTAAGTAGGAGAAGGAGGTGAAAAGGGGCTTTCAGAAAGAGGACTGAAGATGAACAAAAGAGGGCAGCTGGTGGAGAACCGGCAAGGGTGGATTGGTAAAGGCTCTGTTGGCTTCCTAAAGCAGTAGAGAGTTGACTACGTTCATAATGAAGTTTAATTAATTATTGCGGTATTAAAATAAATTAAGAAGACCATAACCAACGAGGCTGTGATCTCTTTTCTCTTCAGTTCTTGTATTGACTTGATGAAGTAATTTATTAATCAATAAGTTATCATTATAAAATTATTAGTGTCCTACCCCTCCTCCCACCAAAAACTGAGGTATCATATAATGGCTGTAATTACCATTTACCATCGTACATGTTTAGCAGCCATTTTTTATGCTGTTGAAGAATAATGTAACGGAAATTGGTATTATAATATCTTTGATGGTTATGATGTATCATGAAAGTAAATACGAATATTATATGTACTCCATTATAATTATATATATACCCCCAATAAACCTCCTTCCTCCCGCCTCCTACTAACATGTGGTGTTCCTCAGGGGGCCTCACTCTCATCAATCCTTTCCTCTGTCTGTATTAAAGATCTCCCTAATTTCATTCAGCATTCACAATATCAATTATATGCCAATCCTTCCATCCTACCGAGGTGCTTAAGGCTATCCGAAATGTACAAGAAGATATAGATTGTATCAACGGTTGGGCAGTACGCAATGATTTGTGGCTGAAAGTTAAAAAAAATCTAGACTATCTTCGTCAGTTCCAAGCATCTTCACAATTCCCTTCCTTATTATCCCTTACTCCACCTCAACCGCCTACCACTGTCAGAGACCTAGGAGTAATTTTTGATCAACAACTGTCCTGGAATACTCACATCTCCCAAATCATCCGAAAGTCCATTGCTATCCTTAAACAGTTCCTAAGATTTTGAGATTCTATACCTGCTAAAACTCGTCAGCTCCTTGTATCCTTCCTCATTTTCCCCCACTTTGACTATGGCTGCCTTGGTTATGGCCGACTGTCTGGTAGGCTTGAGATGAAACAGAAGTGACTAATGAATTGCTTCATTAGATTCATCTTCGGAATTATATCATATAATTCCTACACTGAACGGCTAAAGTCCATGGATCTCGGTTAATGTGTTTGCTATCAATCAGAGAATTTGTAGGTCATTGGGAATAAAAGCCATAGCCAGCTGAGTGAGGTGGTTTACTCCCTTCTGGTTACAAAATTATAAATGGCTAAGGATGAGGTGTAGTTTCAATAGATAAATCTTTACTGTTCCCTTATTTAGTTTTATTGTGTTATTTTTATTTTAGGTTTCTACGCGCCTTTGAATATAAAACAATAAACGGTAGATAAAAATAGAACTCAATAACTCTGAAGCACATTCAACTAAACTAGTCCCACAGTATGGCTTTGGCAGATAAAGACTGACCTTTAAAATGGGTAACTATTATTTTTTGTAGCTCAAAAGAGTTCCTCTAGAAAGGATGTGGCGAGGCTATCAAAGTCCACCATTGCTGTATCACATACTTGAAAACATGAGTGGATGAAAGTGTTTAATATTGATTTATTCCCATAAATTAAGATGTTATGTGCTTATTATGTGCCTTGTAACATTAAAAATCCAAAATTTTTGGTTAATCGCATGATTTCTCATTTGATTGAATTTATTATGTCGTCAAAATATTACATAAAACAAAACTTTCTGTAATTTAAATTTAAACTTTCTGTAAAACAAGGTTTCCGTTTGCAATTTTACTGTTCACGTCGGATCCGCGTTAGTTTTAATTTTAAGTGGTTAAAAGTAGGAATTTCGGGGTGAAAACCAAAGTAAAGGTATGTTACGTCCCGACTAACACTTGAGTTATTTTGGTAATGTAAAAAAGTGAGTATTAAGTTGAATATTTTCATAATAAAAGTTGGGTTTCGCTTGGTCTGGAATACTGTGTTCCTGTTAGAGTAAGAGAACTTAGAGAGTAAAAGTTGGATTCTTTTTAGGTGTTTCTTTTTAGTAAAAAGAAACATATTTATATTAATATTGACTAAATTACGTGGAAACTAATTAAATTATCCATTACTTAATTACCATTATTTAATCGAAATGATTTCCTTCCATCCCAGTATTCTCAATACATTGCAGTTATTACTTTCTTTTTTTTATATCCAACAGTTCTTCACATTTTAATATTGACATAAATCCGATTAGGAAACTACTTCAAACATTGAAGCTATGTTTTACTTTTGAAATAATTTAATTTTCCTATACAATATTTAAATGTTGTTATTTTAACTCTCCATATTCTTATAATATTCAAAATTTTTAGATATTTCAGATTTTTTCTTTACTAACAAACAGGTTTCTTAAATTTGAAAATATTGATATAAATCGTCTCAATATTTTTTTTTTAATCGTTACTTTTAATAATTTAAAATAATGATGTTCTCCCTAAAAATGTTCACTAAAATTTTACCAGATAATACAGTTCTCCTTTCAACCTCAAAATTGACTAGAAAATTGATAAGGGTTTGGAATGGTAGGAGAAGTATGTCAGTAGCGAATTCCTCTTGGGCCCCAAGCCTCGCAATGGTCAAACTGTAGGACTGTTCCTAACTTGCAATCAGTTAGTCTAACCTCCGTCAAAGAAGCAGGCTATTCGAAATAGTAGTTAATAGTTTTAGCTCATTACACCCTCAATACCAAAAATAATATGGCATAATATAAGCATAGTCCCCGAGTTAACTACACACCATTTTTCTAGTTAAGATTCTCTTAAGACAGTCTTGTGAGCAACATTTCTTAATTAAACCATTTCCTAAGCTGGATATACGATGGCTAAAAGGCGTTGGATCAGAGAACTCCCAGATCAATCACATTAATTAATTAGCTGCATGCCAGGAGAATGGATCTGATTACTGTCTATCTCAAATATTAGCATAGCATTCATTTATAAACTAATACGCAGAAAATAATATTTATTGGAAGCTGGGATTCGACCAAGAGTTCTAAAAAGTTAATTAACCTAAATTTAATTTCAATTATATCCCTTATATAAGCACCAAAGGTTATTATTAATTTTAATGTTTAACAAAATAAAATAGTATTTTGCTAATATGTAATGTATCCAATCATTAAAATTAAAATTAAAATTTTTTTCGACTGATTTTTTAAATTTTATTTTCTACTGAAATATTCCATAATTTTTTTTTATTACATAAAACTAGAACATTGATATAATTTTTTTACGTTTGGGAGTATTGAGCCCCATCTCCAGAACTGAAACTGATCTTTCCCTCTCTAAAATACCTCAAACAAAAGACATCTATAAGTAACATTTTCTGCAGTTAGAAAAAGTTTTATTAGAAATGTTTAATGAATTTCAATAATTGGCATAATGACACAAATGTTGACATGACGAATAGATTATATCCATATATGCATATATCAGCATCATATATATATATATATATATATATATATATATATATATATATATATATATATATATATATATATATAATATATATATATATAGATATGTAAATATATATATCAGTGGGAATATAATTTACTTAATGTAAAAGTAATGGCATTAAGTAAATTATACATCGCACATTCAGATGTAAGGAGCAAGACTCAGAATATCTATTTTGTTAGAACGAACATCAGACACAGGTTATGTTCTACATAGAAGCCCCCAGGGTGTTTCCACTGACACATGTTGCTGGTAGATCAGCTATTATTTCTATTGTTTTGGCCAAATATTTGAGGGTTGGCTGCTCTTTGGGATGATGGGAGTTCAACTATACAATTTTCTGACTTTAAACATTTTGAGTTATACATATTCTATTCTGAATGTGCGATATGTCTACAAAAATTGTGAATAAGTGTGTAAATAAAATTTACGTAAGGCCATGGTGTCATAGGAACCATGTGATTTCAATCTTCATACCACTTTCATTCCTGATTTAGAAATTACAGAAAATAGAAGTTATAAAGCCCAGTAGCAGACCACATAATTCTACTTACACACAATTCTGGCACATAAAATTAACTGCAGAAATCAAATTAATATTATTTTTTCAAAGAAAATCGCTTATAATATTTTTAAAAGCGTTTAAAAAGGAAACATGATGAAGTCCTTTTTGATCGTTTTCAGATCTATTAAAAGTTTTTAAAAAATATATACGTGTTTATTTTATTTTCCACTTTTTAGTTTTCAATACGAACAAAGAAATTTTTCAACCTTGTCGTTCTGAAGATCTATAATCCTTCCCTCTATAAGTATTGACTAACACAACCTAAGGAATCCTTAGCAGTCTAAAAAGAAACGTCTGTGCCTCAAAATCAGCTGAGTCGTTCTACTGAGCTGATCCATCATCTGACAATCTCAATGACACCATAATATTGCATTGTCATCGGATTTAAGCATTTTAATTTCAGCTTGGTCGGATAATCGTAAATGTGCTAAAATTCGATAACAAGGCGCGATTGACAGCTCTGCCGTCATAAGCTAAAAGGCCCTATCTTCAAATCGCTTTTTAAAACAAAAAAAATGTATTGTACCCGAATTGCTCTAACACCAGACTTTTTATGACATTAGAAAGCTCTAAAACCAATGATTAGGATCTAACCATTGGACTTAAAGCTTTCTAATTTCCTAAAAAAGTGTAGTTTTAAGAGCAACTCCAAAAATTATTTGGAGTTAGGGCATTTTAACGTATCACGGCAGAGCAGTGAAAGTGGATAAAAGCATTTTAAAAATAAGAATTCTATTAAAATTTAATGATAAAATAATTATGAGAATTTTTTTTTAATTAATATTAATCAACACATGGAAATATTAACCATGTAATGAAAAATTTAAAAAATTTGGCATTCTGCTATCCAACTAGAAAAGGTTTTATTTTTAAATAATCATATAATATTTACAACATTCCGACAATTTTATTTTTGTCATTGTAAAAAATATTTGCTTAATAAGTTTTTATTTATATTTTTTTTGTTTGATGTTTTTCATATACAAATTGGTTACTATGTGTAAAGAGGTTCGCAATGTAAACTTATTATAATTCTATAAATTTAGAAATATTTATAAAAAATTAGGGATTGATAAATTATTTGCCACTACTATAATTTTGTTTTATTGAAAACTAGCTCGAATGTTATACATTCATCTTCAGTTCTAAAAACACACAAAAATTAAAAAATAGGCAATTCAATATATAGTTTGGTATTATTATACATATTAAATTAGATGTAATATAAATCAGTATTATAAAACATTTATGAATTATGAATTTAATTAAAACAAGAAATCAAATACATGTTGGTACTCACCAAGGTTTAAATGGATTATATAAAACAGAAAATTTTTTACTGGTTTCTTCTCGCACGTAACTAATAAAATACCTAATACCTTGTGGTGGAATGTTTATAGATAAACGGTTTAAGGGTCGGGGTTCTTCCAGTAATGACGGTGAGTAATTGGTTTTTTCTGTTATAGATGGGAATAAATTTAAGATTGGACTACTGGAGATATTTGTTTGGTCATTTAAGCAAAAATATGGATTGGATTAGAAGGATTTTATAATTTCAAGTGCTTCATATATATTTAATTTGAGGCTGTTTTCATCGTGATGTAATAATTTAACTCCTGAGTCTTAGATGAATTTATGGGTTTTTTCATTTAAATGAATTGTAAAGTTGGAATTCTCTGTCTTATTATTATATGCACGTATATGTTCCTTTAATCTCTGATTTAGTGATCTGCCAGTTTCTCTCCTGTATTTGGCTGCATAATCATTACAATTTAGTTCGTATACTCCGCTTTTTTGGAAAGGGTCTATTTTGTCTTTAGGAGAAGAGAAATATGATGATAGGGTTTTTCTATTTTAAATGCAGGGTTTAATCCTAGTTTTTTCAATTCATTTCCGGCTAGCTTCATAGTTTATAACGACATCCGGGGTTGGTTTGGAAAACCTCGACCTTAAACCGTTTACCTATAAACATCCCAGCTTTCCTTTCTTTCATTGTTATTTCCGTGCGTGAAGAAACCAATACAAATTTTTCTGTTTGATACAATCCATTTAAATCTTGGTGGGTACCAACATGTATTTGATTTCTTGCCTTAATTAAATTCATAATTCATAAATGTTTTATAATACTGATATATATTGCATCTAATTTAATATGTATAATAATACCAAGCTATATTTTGAATTGCTTTTTTTGAATTTTTGTGTGTTTTTAGAACTGAAGATGAATGTATATATAACATTCGAAACTAGTTTTCAACAGAACAAAATTATAGAAGTGGCAAATAATTTATCAATCCCTAATTAGATTGATTCTTCTATGCCATCATGCGGATGTCAAATGATTATAAAAAAATTGACCACTTATCCAAATGGATATTATTTTTTATTTTGAACCAGCTGTACCGAAACATATAAAACAGTATTAACAAGAAGTAGTGAATAAAATTATAAGTAAATAGTAATTATGTTGGAATTAATAAAACATCGAAATTCAGAATGTATATAATTATTCAAGTAATTGAAAAGATTTATATTGAATAAAAATCAGTTAAATAATAAAAGATTTTTGGTCTTGAAAAAAAAATATATTATTCTAAATATTAATAGTAAAATATTTCTTCATGGTGTAATATACTCCAACAGCTTACAATTTAGTAATTTGTCTGTATTAGAAATAATTTTAAATTTCCAATACATTCTAAAAAGATTTTTGCAATTTAAATTTATCTATAAATTTCGTGGTCATTGCATTTTTTTTTTTTTTTTTTTAGAATACGATATCGTTTAGACGCACCGTGTTACTTGCCGTTGTAGTATACCTTGGTTTTTCAAATATCATTCGATGAAATCCATTATTAATCTTATGCCTATTTTCTAAATAGTTGATAATTGATATAACTAATTGATAAAAACTCATTGATAGATAAACTGTTTTTATTGAGGAAAAATGGACTCTTCCAAACTCAAAAGCAATTGGTATTAGAGCTATAAAGGAAATCATTCATACCACATATACCGCAAAATAAGTAAACAAGCTAAAAAAGTAATAACATTGACCTAAAAGCATCGTGAACTTTACTTTTCCCTTACAAGAAGACCGTTGCCAGAAAGGGTACTTAATTTTCCACTCGAAGGACAATAGGCCGGTGGAAAAAGCCGGAAAACAAGCGCCGAAATAGGCCATTTTGCTACAGCTCCCCCCAACCTTCCCAAGTATTTCTTTCAAAAGCAGCTGCCAAGCGTGCTAAGGGACTCTTAACTTAACACGTCTTCCCAATCTTTCTAATGCGCCTCTCATCTGAATATTAAAAACTGACATGCTACAGCTGGTCTCGACCCCGAGATCGGGAGCTTATTAACATAGTGCCTTACCACTGAGCTACTCCGCTCCCTAACGTATAGCAATACTAACAATAATTTAATAACATACGGACCATATTGTATTAGATAAAAATAATGTGAGAAAGTCAAATTAGTTTTTAAAAAATACAACTACTTATACATACATAAATACGTTAATGACATACATTCGTAGGCTCGAAATTATTGTTCAACAAGAAGTGAAGGAACAAAAATTAGCACCTTTTCTCATGACCATTGGTTACTATGAAAATTATAAACTAATAAATTTTTGAAAACCTCAGCTCTGACATAGACCTTATGAATATCACACAATATTTATAAATTTAAAGAATAGGGTCGTTATTTTATAATGGGTGCATAGTGTTGATTACACTGTGTTCCGTTTAAATTCTATTCGAGGGTAAAGTACATTTCTAATGGTATTTCTGTAATCCGACTATTCGCTTAACCGTCTCGTCCTTCAAGACGGTGACGGTCAATCGAAGTTTTACTGTACTTTCTTTAAATAGGAGTGGTGGGAAAATAAAAACGTGGCTACAATGTTCATTGCGCTTTATCTCTGCAAATAATGCTCCGATTTCAATGATTGAAGGATAATTAAATTGTTGTATTTGGAAGTTTCATCAAAATATTGAGCCGTTTTGGCGCAACGCAAGAAATGTGTTTTTTTCGGCTATTGCGCAGCCGCTATAGCGCGCAGGTTGCTCAATTCGGTACACAGAAATGCCGGGCCCAAACTCTACAAAAAAAAAAAATAAATAACAAAATCGGTTTACCCTTTCAAGAAATAATCGGGGGAAAGACGAAAAAAAAGAATTATACCTGCCTTAACGGAGAAATATATGAAATTTTTTATGTTTTGCACAACAAATCGACAGTAACTATCCAATGCTATATCTATTTCTTCTCCGCTAGGCATACAGGCGGAGTAATCGGTACAACGAAAGAAACTACTTGCGTATTAATATATATGGATGTAGTAAACGGAAAATATCACAGTTTAATATTACGCTATAGCAAAATAAAAATCAGTAAAAATACATACTTCATTACAGGATTAAGCGAATTAATCCCTGAAAAAATTAATGGTTATGATATTTTAATTTATCCTAATATTTATATTAATCCTATATTAACATTATTTAGGGAATAAATTTGGCACCTCTACCAATACCAGGCAGGCGCTGTTGCCGTAACATTTCGTTTTCACCTTAACTTTTACAATAAGTTATATCGTCCCTGGAAAGAATAAATATATTACCATCGTCCAGTCTTTATCCTGGATGGCCTTTTTGTCTCTTTTTTTTATCGGTCTCCAATTCAAATTTCTTTTAGACCAACTATCCTCTGTCATCTTCATTACTTGTACAAGCCATTTAACTTAATATTTTCAAGAATATAGAGAGTGACGTTTTGTTTTTGACTAGTTTTCTACCTTTTATATGCAATTAATGTAAATGAACCTAGGGAAAAAAGAAGACGACTGGGTTTATAATTGCCGCTTTAGAGTTCGTAAGAAATACCATTTTCCACCACAGAGCCAATTTCTCTGCTTTCAAAATCGATGTTAAAATGACAGCTATTTCCCCGTCGCGGTTGCACATTGGTTTGTCAACACGCGCTGTCTTGGAGAGTCCAGAGAAACCACATGAACCTCAGGATCTCCCTTTACTGGACCTCGAGGTGTTTGAAGGCCCTGCTATTAACTTTATTGTATGACGGTATGTTTTTAGAAATTAGTCCAAAATTTAAGATTTTCCATAACGACTTCATTGAATTCTATAAAAAAGTTGTATAAGATATGATGATAAGCGACAGCAGAATTGATTTCATTACGTAAATACACTAAACTTTAAAAATATATTATGGAATAGATACGGTATCAAAATTTTATGAACATTTTTAAATGCAAAAAAAAAAATTACACTTGGAAATTCGAGATGGATCTAAACGGCTATTTATCAAGATTTGGTTTGTCACTGATGATTAGTGGTCTCTCGCTCTCCTTGTGATTTACGAAGCGATTTTGCTTCCGATTTGATTAGTTCTATTTGAATGTTTCTAAGCGAGGACAACTTGTTTCAGCCCATCTTTATTTTATTTAACTGTTTATTTTTTCAAAACAATAACGTACCATCAGTTGCGATTAATCACTTCGATTTCATTATTTACGAAATTTTTATAGAAATTAGAAATTTAAAAATAATCATCTTATCATATATTTTTTTGTAAAAATTATATAACCTGTGAATCAAACATCAACATGCGTTCCAGTAACTATACATTAAATTTTTTTATTATCGTTGAATAATGTGTAAATTAAATTTATAATTAGCAAGGATCAAGACTATGTCAAAATACACTCAATTTTTTTCTTTAACGAATCTTGGAAAAAAACAACATATAAATCAATGCTATAGGGAGTAAAATTAAAATCAGTAACAGGGGTGGAAAAGGATGCAATGTTCAACATTACAAAATAAGTAAAATTTTAATTCCAATAAGGTATGTTAAAATACTAATAGATCTGAATATGAAAATATATTCAGAAACAGCACAAAATCCGTTGAAATCACGCATTTTGGATAAATATTATTACTCGATATTGTTAATTTTAATATTTTTTTACCAATTATTCCTTATAGTTTGGTGAATTCAAAAGTTTTCAGATTCATATCTATATTTTTTTCGACATTTTATATTTGCTTTGCAGCTAAAACTAATTTGAATATGTCTCTTACTCTAGTAATTTTGCAGATATCAAAACAAAGCAAAAACTAACATTATGATAATGATGTGCTTCACATATTTCGACTTCACAACACACCAACTAATTAATGAGAAGATTGGAAAAAAATATGCACAACTATAGAATGAAAATTAATATAAAAGGAGACTTTTAGCGCTGGTATTAAGAAAAAGATGCTTTTTTTCCTACCATTGTACTACTTGCTGAAGAAATTTCATTCCTGAAAACTTTTTCCTTTTTTAATATGAATTTTTAAACATGGCTATTAAATATTATAGTTAAAGGAAAAATCGATTTCAATAATGATTCATTTGTTCATTTTTCGATCCATCAGGACCAAATACTACCTTCCATTTGCCCAAAAATGTTATGATGTGGTTTCCAGGAAGAAAAGTTGTAAAGGAAACTACCATAAGGGCATTTATTGTAATGCACCTCAATTCCATTGAAGAAGAAAAATCTTGACTTCATTGATAAGATGCTTCTGAACTTCATGCATTGCACATGTGTCATGTTTGAGGTGGTCGCTTTTATAAATAGCAGAGACCGGTAGCAACGAGTTGAAGTGGGAGGAGGCCATGCTGAGGCCGACTCTCGCGAGGCAGAAGGATTTGATGCATTGATGCATCTGGAACTCTGCATTTGATGCATTGATTGATGCATCTGGAACCAGGTGAGTCTCAGTCACCAAAGTTGTTTTATGTGGTCCTATCATATAGAGGTATAAACTTTATCAGTTTCATAATTTTTCGCTTAGTATCTTTTGAGATATTCAGCTCTAAAAGTTGCCATATTGTCATATCAATTATAAGTGTATATATATAAATATAAATATATACATATATATATATATATATATATATATATATATATATATATATATATATATGATATTTTATATAGTATATGCATATTTATGATATATATACTCACAACACAGGCGCGTGTGTGTGTGCATCATAAATATTTATATCATATATCAATATGGTTCAATTGTCAAACTTTTGGCCATATTTAAAAATTCATATTACAAAAAAAAGGCAAAGTTTGAAACTTCTAAATGAAGTAGTATAATGATAATACTATACAAGAGAAAAAAAATCAATGGTGAGTCTCTTTTCCTTAATACACTTTTACAGCGCTAAGTATTATATCATTTTATAGTAGTGAATTTTTTTATCCACTTTCCTCACTACTTAGGTGAAGTGCTGTGAGAATAAAATATATAGAGCACATCATTATCATAATTTAAGTTTTTGTTTTATTTTAATATCTGCAAAATTATTGTAGTTAGAGATATTTTCCCAAAATTTGTTTTTAGTTGGGAAGGAAATTTAAAATGACCGCAAAAAAAAAATGCGTTTGCGAGTGAAACACACAGCTGCTGTAGCCAAGATTAAAATTATATAAAATACTGAGGGAATATTTGAAGATGATTTCGGAGGATATTGTTCCCGATTGAATGATATTCAATATAAACATATTAATATAGGCATAAAATATTATTACAATTTTACGTCATCTCCAATATTTCCTTCCTATATATTGTCATCTTCATATATAGTAGCGATTTCTTATGCTATGAATATTTTATATCTTTATGGATATTGTTCTTTGAACTAATATAAGGGCATCCATCCAATCATTTTCTTTATTTATGTACATCTTAATTAATTATTTACCACATTATTTACTTAGCTAGAATTATTTAGTATCACAATCTATAATGATATCAATCATAAAACTTTTATAAAAAAAAACTTGATTTACAGCAATAATAATTTATAGACTTTCGCAATAAGGAATAATGGAAGCCTTTCAACCCACTCATGCCTTCTTCACTGGAATCTCTGAGGTCCTTTGAAGATCTTTCATCGAGGAATATTACATTTAGCTTGTCCTTCAAATAACTGACAGTATATAAAGTATAGAGTTAAAGAATTCTCCTACTCCCTTTCTTACTTAATTCACACGTGAATCCAATTTTATATATTTTTTTAAATCACTTAATATGAAAAATAAAAAAATGAATTTTAACATTAATAAAGAATATATTATTTATAAAAAGTCTAATTGAAAATAGAAAATATATCTGAAATTGCGGCAAATTCCCTGCAAACTTAAAATGGCCTTAGCTCAAGTAATTTATATATATATATATATATATATATATATATATATATATATATATATATATATATATATATAAACACACATAAAGAATCTTGACTCTACTCTTCCGTATTTCTGTTGCAGGCTGGACCAGGTTTTCTCTATGTGATGTCGAAAGTATTCTAGCTATTCATATTATATCATTTTTTTTTTAAGTATAATCTTTCTGGATTTTAATTTAAAAATGGTTGTATTTGGCACGCTTAGGGATGAATGAGAATTTTATTTAAAAAACTTCTTCTCTTTTTTATTTGTAATATTTTTTTTAAAGTTATTTATAAATGATAAATATATACATTAATGAATAAATATTTAATATAAATATAAATAAAAATAACCCCGTAGATATCGAAGTCATTAAATACTCCGAACCTACCTGTTGTAGATGAGTCGTGGAGTTCGAAACTCGACTGGAGGAAATCGGTCGATTGGGGAAGAGCTTGCGCAGTCCTTCATGACGTCTGCCCTCCACAATCCCGGCCAGGAGTGCGCGGGACGATCTAGGAGGAAATCTACCATCCTCGAGTGGAAAAATACGAAGAAATTCGATAATTTCTTGGGTAAAAAGGATGACAGTAGTCCTTTCTGCTTTAAGGAGCTACTCCAGATCGGGGAATGAGTATATTTTCCTCTCTAACTCAGCTAATTAAATGGAATGATTTTTTCATTCATTTCCAAAGAATTGAAAACGATTTTTCAAAAAAACAATTTTTTTTTTCATATCATCACGACGAATCATAACATTCACACTTCGACGAGATAGCTATCCACCAGTTAGTTTATATTGGCAATTATCAAATTCCTCGGAAGGAAACAGTACGTTACTCTGGACTTCGGCCGAAAGATGACATTGGTCCCATCCGGGTGTCAAAGTGAAACAAAAGACTCCGAAAACGACTGAAATGAGTTTTCTCTCTTTTTATCAAGTCATCAAAATTTCAAATCAGACAAAAACTAAAAACATACCAATTTAAACGCATATGGACATACATCACACGATTCTATAATATTCTTTACGGAGCTACTTACAGACTGATACAAGAAATGAACTGCCTTTGACAACTCCATCAATACGAGAATGCGACTAAAAAGGAGTTGGATGAGAAATCTCCTTTTGTGCATTACGATATTAGAATCTAGAAATGGTCCGATTGGGCACTGTCCTTCTCCTCTTCCTGATTATCACGATTATTCTATGGCAGGTATGAATTAAGACCTAAATTGATACATCAAATATTTGGCCTTAAGATGAATTGAAGAGAGAATTTAGCAAATCTTAGCAATTTAACAACCTAATGCGGTTAATATAATTGAGGTAAAGTTATTGTGTTAAATTAAAAAAGAATCAATAGAAAATTATTCAGCACTGAGCTTTCGCATAATTGTCAGAGAGACGTATAAATGTAGATCGAAACGCAAATGACAGGACTGTATTAGGTTTGTCCTTGTCGATTTGGATTACGAAGGGGTTCATAAATAGGCAGAGATGGTTGCTGGAATTGTCAATAAGCCGAAGTAGTTGGGTCGGATTGGTAATAAGGACCAATATACTTACTGGACTTGTTTCTCCTACTATTGCCAATAGCTTAGCATTTCTATATTGTACTTCATTCAGTCGTGTTTTTGAAAATACTGCCAATTTGAATTCTCTACTATCAAATTCAAAACATATACGGCCGATGACATTTACTCTTCTAATGTTACTCTTCTACAGGCGTAAGAGTCTGTCAGACAATGAGAACCTGCACAGCTGTAAGAGCTAGGCAAGAAGACTCAATATTACTTACTAGGAAATGTCAAATACACTGAATGAGACTACTTCAAGCATTTAGTGGATTTGCGTGATGATGCTTATTATAGTAGAGCGCAATACACAAGACATTAGTGGTAAAAGTGGTGAAAAATAAAGCATGATACAAAAAAACAGGTGTGGTGTATTAAGAGACAAGGCAGGCGATACATATTCAAGTGATTTAAGAAGTACGATTACTCTAATCCTAATTGGAAACTGAAATCAACTGGAGTATAATAAAAGAAAACTGAAGAGCGGTATTTACGTAATTATTTTCACACGGAGCAGAACGGTATGAAGGAGACAGATGTACTCTTGTAGAAATGGAAATAGGAACCATTCACACGAAGGGACTTGCAAGTGATCGAAAAGACGTCTCCTCGGTGGTTCCGTCTCCTGTAGTGAGCAGTATTGTACCGATCACACGTCGGGACTTGTCCCTTTTGTGCTTTAGAATTGTGCAGTTCTTTTTTATATTATTATTTAAAAAATTCATTTATTATGAATAAAATTTATATTAATGTTAATTTTATATTAACATATCGATGATAACAAATTAATTATTGTTATGTAAATGCCTGCATTCTGGGATAAGAGTGACCCAAATTACTCTAATCAAATTAAAAAGAACAATACATTTAGTTTATAATTTTATGTTTTGGGACAAGAAAATAGAAGACTGGAATCGAGAGGGAAAAAATGATGCAGGCAAAGATTGAGCACATTTTTATTTACTTTACAGTTAATTCAAATCAATTGAATTCAACGAAAGGTAAAATATAAAATGCGTGTACAACTGTTATTATAAGCTCCTTGTTTCCTCACTTATTTTTCTCCACTTTGACTATGGCAGTGTGGTATCTGATGGCCTCTTTATTGTACTCTAGAACAGATTGAAGCTAATCGTGAACTGCTTTTTAAGATTTGTCTTCAGTCTCTGAGGCGGTCTCACGTGTCCCATCTTTATGGCGAGTTAAAGTGGCTCTTCCCCTCCATCCGGTGACAATATTTCCTCGGATCTATCCCATACCAAACCATCAACACCCAGTAACCTTCCTACATCTACAGACTCCTATAATTCAAATCCTCAGTCCAGTCAATGGTAACAATATCGCGCCTTTCTCACCTCTATATCCCCTCCCACAGAACCAAAACATTCTAACGTTCCTTTCTTGCTCGCTCCACTATCCTATGTAATTCCCTCCCTTCTAATATCCATCGTGTTTCTTCTCTATCCTCATTCAAATTCAATCTTTTTCGACCTCTCCTCACTTCCCAAAAAGATGCTGTATAACCGATAAATTTTAATTTGAGGTTAAGAATTTGATCAGAAGTGTATGATTGTTTTCAAGTGTCAATTTATTTATAATTTTTTTTTTCTCTCCCTTTTACTTTTTTTAGTTTTTGTTCGATATATGTACATTTTTGTTGAGAAGAATTCATTTTTTGTTATTTATTTTTATTGTAATTGATGTAAAAACTTATTTGCTTTTACAATTGCAGTTTTTTTGCCAGCTGTGTTTTTCTTTTTATTTCTTCATTTTTGTTATTCTGAAGGGGTCTTGTCCCAGAATAAAGCATGCTTTCTATTCTATTATTTCCATCATTATAAATTAAGTATTTTGAATTATATTCGTCATGCAATATTTAAATTATATTATGTAACAAATATATAGATAACATGTCTTATGTAATGTTTTAATATGTAATATTTAAATTACATTATATAATATGTACCTTTTAATATTTTTCTTTATCTCGCTCAAAAGCCAAATCTCAAACTCATCCATATTATAATCATAACATGGAAAAATAATATGGATGAACACTGAAATGTCTCCTTTTGTACAAGGCAGAAGGACAATTGGTCAGTTTAAATTAAATTAAATTAAATCATGAGTAAATAAGTGGCAGGAAGAGGAAATCACAGGAGACTATCCAAAGGACAATTTTCGTATGACATACGCATCTCTCATATGGATCTGCTCCATGCAGGCTGGGCCGAAGGATTAGCATGTTCTTCATGCTTAGTTAAATTATTAGCTCAAAAGATGTGAAAACTTGATTCAACTAGCCAGGATGCGCTATTGACTGTCCTAGGTTCACACACGATTCTAGTCTACGGAGAAATTGATCAAGAAGCAGATAGTCAGAATGGCGGTCAAGAAAAAATAATATAGTTGTAACTATTTATTAAATGCCACCATTTAGA
Organism: Rhaphigaster nebulosa; assembly: GCA_948150685.1. Lineage (NCBI taxonomy): Eukaryota > Metazoa > Arthropoda > Insecta > Hemiptera > Pentatomidae > Rhaphigaster > Rhaphigaster nebulosa. Next base: position 21,741,339 of record OX411309.1, read on the forward strand.
CTCACTCTAGTTGTTTTTCATCAGGACTCTCCAACAGCAGACAATCAACTTTTTATTCTCTCATTTCCAAAAAAAACCATAGGAGAGTCGTGTGTATTTATAAATATTTACAGATTCCGTGCTACAAATTAGTATATTACCTCTAACTTTCAATTTGGTTTAAATAATGGTTTTTCGATCAATTTTTATTATAAAGGAACCGATAGTATAGCAATTTAATATTATTATGAGGATTTAATTTTATTTTATTTATTGATCAATAGTTGAAAATGGCATGATAATTATATAAAATTTATTTTTATTGTTTTATTTTGTAGAGTAAATTAATAACAATTATTTCGGAATGAGATGATGTTAATAGAAGATTGATGTCTTCACACTTCTAGGCAATTGAGACTCCAATCGAGTGAAACAACCGGAATCGAGTGGAACGAGGGGAGATCGAAGTTTGATCTGTGCTAACTTGATCAGTTGAGTTGTGTTTGTTGGTTTCGGCAAGAGTTTTCGGAAAGCACTCGGCTCATTAAAAGAAATTAGTCCTACGAGATAGTGCTAATATTGATACTTCATGTTTTGGAGACGTTTAAAGTACATACACTGGTCAAAATAACAATTCGTACACTTAGTTTTTCGAATAAAAATAGGTATAATAATTCATTGAACATAAAACAACATATGATAAAAAACAACATTCCGCATTAATTTTTACCAGTGAAGGAAATTAGAAAACCGTACAACAAAATTAACAACAAAAATTGAACAATTAACAATTTTCATAATAAAAATTGGTAGTAAATCGAAATGATTAAGTTCTAACTGAAAAAATGAATTGTTCAATTTTCGTTGTTAATAATGTAGTACGGGTTTTAAATTTTTTTCACCAGTAAAAATTAATGCAGAATATTGTTTTATATCATATCCATCAGTTAATTTATGTTCTATAAATTATAAAACATATTTTTACTAGAAAAACTAAATGTACGAATACTTTTTTGTCCATTGTAGTCACCAACAATACAATTATGTTATATTGCCCGATTTTATTAAATGATTTATGTATAAACCGTGTTTTATTCATTAATTTTAAAACCTTGGCCAATGTTTCAAGAATGATAAGGGACTCTTAATTTTATGGTAAAAAGAAAAATTTTGAAATATGTTGTTTGCACAAAGATCATAATGATCCTTCTGACCTTGGTTTGACGGGCTTCTCCCTGTTCTAACCTTAATTTTAAGAATGTTTTTGAAAATTAAAATGGTAAAACGTTTTTCGTTAACAATAAAATTTATCATTTTTCTCCTAATTACTTTACATTGTTTTAGCTTGACTTTTGAATATGCTTTTGATAAAAAAAGGAACATACTTCTGATTTTATATAAAATAGGACGAAATGCACTTTAAAAAAAAAAAGACAAGAATAAAAAAAAAATAGCTATTTCTCAGCATATCGCAGATAGAGTTAGTTTCTCTTGTGCATTAGTCAAAGGATAGTCAGAACCAGCAATAATCTCATTTTAGCCACAAATATCAGTTAGAATCTTGTAGCGATTACAGTAAAATTAATATAAACAGATGCACAAAGTCATTCAGGCCAGAATACAGTGTAGCTATAATTCATATACACAACTTTCAAATTTTTTATACCAAAAAGTTCCGAACCATCTACATACAACCTGGTTGATCTGCAAGATCCACATACATCCGTATATCCATACGGATACATCCACCTACAGACTGATCCATCCCAATTTGGATGAATGAGACTGTATCAGGTTCAGTGAAGAACTAATGGAATTCTGTATTGATCCTTGATCACCAGAATTTCCAAATTTAATGTGTCTAAATATTCTCCTCATCACTTTATTTTTTTGTCAGAATCCTTATATGATGAAAGTGGTTGTGACAATGGTTCAATAAACAAAAAATTTTGTCCTCTAGAAAAGTGGTATAAACTTGAATGATTTTGAAAAAAAAAGAACCTGTACCACTACAACCCATGAAGGGTTTTGGGTTCAGTACTTGGTAAGGACCGTACTGTTCCTAGGCCAACGGTTGTGCAAGGAGGTGATTTGGCCGAGATCACGCTCAACCGCCAGGTTTTTCCCCCAATTAAGGGTACCCGCTCGATATAGGCTGGGTGTTTTCCAGAAGGGTCTCTCGATCACACAGGTTCGATCCACGGCTGACAACAGAATAAATAATTATCCGCCACTGCCGGTCTCATACCCGGAACCAGAAGCATGGTAGCACAATGCCTTACCACTGAGTTATTCTGCTACTTTTTAATTTAATAGGAAAATATATTATATAGTAAAACTCATAATTATAGTGAAACTCGAATCATCTGATTATTTTTCTGAAAATATATCACAAAGATGGGAAGGATTTATACGATATAAACGAGCCCTAACATATTAGAAGAACTAAGACAAAAGATATCATTGGATGGCAGTGTGTGACTTAATTTTAGTTATAGGATCAGCCAAATATTTATACCACTCACTAATCAAATCCTCTCTATATAACTTCTTAAATCCGAAAGCTTTTCGGGAATATACCTTTGCAATACAAGATTTTTTTTATATAGTAGTATTCAGACCGATGGAGGAAGTATATAGCGATTATGATATCGTTGTATTATAACACAATAATAAGAAAATACAATAATCTTGAAATACTTAGTCAAGCATTTAATTATTTTTAGCACAAAATGGCTGATATCCATATTTCCTTCACATAAGGTAGTTGACAATAAGTTGTTACCTAAGTATAAAGGGAATATTTATTAACTAACTTTATAAGGAAAACTCCTTCATCTTGTTTTGCTGTTCTAATTTTGTTTAATCAGCTGCGGAGCGACTATAGACCCTGAAGACACTCCTGGGGCACACCCACCCCAAACGGGTAAAGTGACCCTTCAACGTTATTGAAGAAAAACTTGGCGTTTGAGCATGGATGCTGACCATCCTCCTCTAACAACCCTCCTGTTTAACCGTCGATCATGCCGGCCAAACGGATGATCAAATCAATTGGTCTCACCAACTGCTATTGCTTTTTAACTTTGGCGCGATACGTGCGGTTGACGCGCAGCTAAAACTTGGAGTTTGACGATAACACCTACTTTTTAATACGCTCATTCATGGTCATTTTTTTTTTTGTGATTGATTTTCTTACCATTTTAGAGTAAAATATATTTACACAATCCCTGCAAAAATGACAAATTTGTGTATATTTCTTTTTTGATTCTATGCATTAAAGATTAATGGTATAAATAAACTAACAACCAAGCTAATCATAAATATAAGCCTGAATACTATGTGGATCAAGCGCGTACGCAGAACATTTTTTCGGGAAGGAGAGAAGCTTTAATAAGAAGACAATATTTCACTTGAGTGTCAATAATCGCCAAGCAATGAAAATTGGATAAAAATTATTTCTAAAAATACAAAAGTTATGTTGGTGTGTATGAAAATCATATTTTTCCAAAAGTTTCGGATAGAGGAGGGTATACCCCCCTGATTCCTTCCCTGCACACCACTGAAGTGGATCCTATTCTCTAGACTCCAACGAATTTTAAGAAAAAATACGCGCCAGCTGAAGGTCAAAGATACAATTCTTAAAATTAATACTGTACCTATTATTTCGTACTTCGACTCATGATTTCAGGAAAACTAAGAGATGACGTATCTCGCAGTATTGCAGTGATAAAGAAAGGAGAAGTTATTGGTAGTAACTTGTAAACAAAACAAAGAGGAATCCTATAAAAGAGAAGACTAACAGATGGAGAAGGGGAAGTCCTCTTGCCGCTCGTTAGCATATTCAGATTCGCAGTTGTCAGGTGGGACAAATGGCATCTCTTGTATCGTTCAATGTTTTTTTTAGAGAAACATATCTAGTTCTTTTTTTTTTTTAGTCTTCCTTATTCTCCACTGTTTAGTAAATAATTTTCATATTTACTTTCTGAAAATTAAGAAAAATTGAATATTTTAATAAAATAGAAATAAGCCACATTTCCCTCATATTTTCTAGGCATTGTATAGAATACCTTACACGTAAAATTTTAAATTTTGTGTGGTTTTATTTCACACTTTATGATTCAAATATCATCTAACAGCTATAGTTGTTACTTTATTTAAATATTTAAATACTTTTAAATACAACTTACTTCTGTTAATAACCTCTGTTGTACGTAGTCTGTTTGATGTTACTTGATTGACGGATAGTTGGTTATGAGGCAAGATATAAGTTCATCAAAACAAAAATAAAAGGGCCTTATGATATAAGTAAAAATTAAAATAATATCCTAAGGTAAAACATTTATTATCAAAATAATTCCGGCATCATAAGCTAACAAACTATCGTTCAAAAAGTATCATGAAAGCGACTATAAATTGCATACTACCAGTAGACTTCGAACTAAGCAATCTTTGAAGGGGTAATAGCTTTTATAAAAATTTCATTCCGCTCTCTGGCTGAAGTGTCACTAGTTAAACAACTTTTAATGTCGTAATGAAATTTCTTGTAGTGGTTAGTTGATAGTATTTGATAAAGCAAAAGCGCCAAGTTGCGAAGAGGTGAGAGTTCGATTCTTTTCTAGGTCAGTTAATATTTATTTTATGATCCTACCACATGCCGGATTAGTTTCCCCTACCAAAATATAATACCTACCAGTATGGAACTATTAGAAATATACTTCTAAATATACTAGAATTAGAAGAATGCAAATAATGTATGCTTATATTTCCGATTCAAATTAAATTAGTGTAAATTCAAACTATTGATATGAAAGAATTTTTTTTAAAAAATTCAGATTTTTTTAATTACTTTAATTGCCTCGTTATTCTTTTCAATACACATTTTTAATTATTATATTAGAATATTAACAAATATGTTCTCTCTCTCTAATGCCAATCAGTCATAATTTGCTTTGATATTCTTACGTATTTCAATTTTTTTTCATTACGTATATTGTATCTTAACTATACTCTGTCAATCATATTATCCGTTTTCTGTAAAGCCAGAGTGAAAAAGAAAGTTTTTTATATCACAAAGTTTGAAAGTTGTAGTTATTCCATTTATCAAAAAGAGGTAATTTAATAAATTCCAATATATCGTCCCTTCCATGTCCAACTATCGCGAAAATGCGATTGAAACTGGACCTCGCTTATTCACGATCTATAAGTAATATTCATTATTATAGACACATAGTTTATAATAATACCTTTAGAAGATATAAAACCAAAAGCCTCGAGTACCTCAACTAAAATTATATTACGAACCTGACCAGGTTTTTTTTTTCAAATTCAGGTGTATGAAAGCTCAAAATCTTCTTATTTTTATATATTGATTGTGAGACGGGCAATACTGATTAAAAATCAGAGACCATAAAAAAAATATATATATCCTCAATTGAAATACGTGAAATGAACTAGCCTACAAATTATTTGCTTCAGACCATTTATAATGATTTATAATTTCAATTTTCCGTTTGTTCTGAAAATGATAAAAGTCGAGGAAACATTGATAAAATTTAAAATTATTATTTGCCCTTATGAAAACTTGAAATTGAGATTTTGAACTCGTTTAGAAGTTGATAAGTTTGTAATTAAGTTTTACTTTGTGCTTTTGACTTGAAATCATCCGAAAATAACTTAAAGAATATAAAAAAATATATAAACTATACATACAACAAATATAAACAATATATAAATAACTTATAAACATAATAAGTCATTCCTTGATAATTTAATCGTAATACACCACAAACGCGGATTAACTCAAGATACGACACCCAATAAAATTAAATTTACCTCGCGATGACAACATCTAAAGGGGCAGAGGTAGATGACACCGAAGCACCGGGACTTAAGCGGCTTAAAGGCTTAACGAGTGGGAGCTAGATGGCAATCTTTCTCCTCTTAGAGAGGGATAGGGTGTGTTAAAGGGAGTGATGGGGAGTGAGCAAGCGATATATACACCCTCTAAAACTCAGGATCCGCCCATTTTTCATTCCCCTTCGCAAGATGAAAGGTAGCAACAGTTCCTTCTTTATTATCTTTACAAATTTTCCTAATATTGTGGGAATGGTTTTGATTTAATTCCTATGGAAATCACTAATTACTATATACGTAGTTCATTCTGTGTATTAATCATTTGTGTATAAATTCGCATAGCAGGCGAACGAACATACCATTTTAGGCATAAATGTTAGCAGAGTGAACTCTTTTTTTAAAACAACTGACTTGGTCAATAACTATATCTGCGTGAGTATATCTTAGCATTTAATTATTACTTAAGCGATCGGAGGCCGCCGAGTTTTTTGGTCACTGTACTCAATGGTGGATCAATTTACGGTGGTTCTTCTACTTTAGAAATCTATCAAAACAAAATTAATTGAGACAAAATGTTTGTTACCAGCCATCACTTATAATTTAATACCAACATTATTCATTTAAAAAACAAATTTCCTACAGATTCTTTTAACAGCCTTTGAAATCAGTTGAAAGGATTCCGGTGTTGTCAAAAACTTCAATTCACAAATAATGTTGGATACCATGTTTTTGTGAGCGAGTACCTCGGTTTTATTAGCGATAATATTTTATATAAATACATTTTGAGTAGCATGGGATTACAATTAGATAATGGTAGCATTTAGCATATATGCCAATTGAAGTTCCATTGCTTTTGACAGCAATTTATCAGAAACAACCTATTGAACCAGTAGGAACTGGTGCAAATCAGATGGCAAGCTCTAATGTGTTTGTATTTTAAGATCGATACAGTTCTCAAGCGCGGTTAGTAGTGGCGACCGATGGCAGTCCGGAGGTTCAGAGACCTCTTGGATCCCGCGCTCTTCATCAGCAGGGTCTTCGGGCTATTCCCCTTAGACAGTGGTTTCCGAAGGTCCAAAATATATGCCTTTTTGGCGGGCGTTGTCTTCTTAGCGTTAGTCCTTACAGCAGGAGAAGTCATCTACATGTCCTTGGTGAGGGAGTCGGAGCGAACTGTGAGGCATCGGGGCATCCTTGCCTTCAAGGTAGCTATCTTGAGCCTGGTCCCGTTCGTACAACTCTTCAGAATACTGCTCTTCGTAGAAGAGGTGAAGTCGGTCGTCGATATCCTCCAGAAGATAGAGAGGCTGTTCGCAAAGACCAACATTTCTATCTCTTACGACTACAAGCAAACGTATGGTATAGCAGTTATTAGGTTGGTCTTCGAGCTAGTATTCGAAGTGACCAACTGCCTCACTAGCTCCATTGGCCTCGCCGAGCGAGTACTCCGGAGCTGTTACTTCTTCGTGGAGATGATCTTGACCCAGATTATTCAACTCCAGCTGTACTGCTTCCTCCAGGTGTTGGACGCCCAGATATACTCCCTCCAACTGCTCCTGGTTAGGTTATACATCCCTAAGGAGCTAGATATCCTCACTGCCATCGAAGCTCTGAACCGATTGGAGATAGCCTGTACAGATCTGAATCGTGCTTATTCTCTACAGCTGTTGCTGATCGTGGTTTTCCGCTATTTGTCTTTCTTGTCGAGTACCTACAACGTGGTAATGGGTATTACTGCCTACCTCACTGGCTCTTCTAATTCAATTAATTTTGTTAGATTATTTTTGGATACTTGTTGGTTGTTGTACGCCATTTTAGATATTATCTTATTAGCAAAGTACTGCACTGCATTAATTAGCAGGGTAAGTAATCCAATTTAGCTTCATGAAAACAAACTTTTTTCATCATCCCTACACAGTGTATGGAGTACAAAGATATTTAAACAAATAAAGAATCATTTCAGAAACTAAAATTATTTTTTCTATTGTTTCATTTAAGAACTATATAAGGTAATTGACAAAAATATCTATAAGGACTGTTGTTCATAAACGTTCTCGAACTATAGAGAGAGTCATGCTTTATTAAACATCAATGCTGCCTTAATACATTGGGTTGTTACAATAAACAGCATACTGATCAATCCTTAATTAGGCATAGCATTTTATGTTAGTAAGCATACGTGTGAGCATTCACTATTATTAGTACAAGTAAAAACATTTTTTTGTATGTATATATAATTTATGCAATGTTGGGTTCTTGTGATCTGTCTTTCATCGGCTTAAAAAAAAATTTTAAAAAGGAAAATATAGAAGTGCGGATATATTCGTATGTATTTGGTTTAATCAATGACGTATGAAAATATTTTTATTAATCAATGAATTTTGATTAGTAAATGAATAATAAAAATATGGTGCGGTGCGCACATCGCACTACTTTCCCATACCACTATAATTATCGTGAAGCGTGTTATAATATTAATAAAAAGAAATCTGGGGTTAACAGCTGGTTGATCAGGGCGTATTATTGAGAACAGTGGTAGCTAGATGGCGGAGAGCGCGTTTCGGTCACATCCGTCTGCTTTCGGACACAATCGGTATTGCATCTAGGTTGGGGTTTTAAGCTATTGTAAAGGTCCGATTTAGATAATTTTTTTCTTTTAATTAATTTAATTACCTTTGATTTAACCGATGATATCTACATAATTTACTACAAAAGACACAAATAAAATTTTCTTTTCGTCATAACTTCTTTCCTCCATATTTTTGGTGACGTACTACATAAATGAAAAGTTAAAGGGTTTTAAGGAGAAGATTTTAGGCAAGTTTCGTCAAAATCGTTAGAGTTGTTTTCGATAAAATCGGTTGTAAAAAGTTGCTGCAACATCTCCGGCATATGCCTACGTTAAATACATAATTTCAGTTCCGTACAACTTTTCGAGCTAGGCTGTTCACATATGTCCAGACCCAGACACATACACACACAAACGCGCGCGCGCACATACCCACGCACAGACCATTTTGTAATGCTTGGTTATTTGGGCTCAGGAGACTTTAAAACGTGGATTTCCATTGAATACCCGGATTCGAAATTTTTCATGATCGCTATACTTTCCCTCACTATATATTTCATTTATAGGTAAGGGAAAGTAAAAATTATAGCAAAATTACAGGATGGTATCTTTCACCCACAATAATGATATATAACAACAATCTTTATTGTGACACTAATTCTCCCCTAAAAATAATTCAGTGGATAATTGAAATTTTTTACAAGACTATGATATGTGAAAATTAATCATTATTATATATATATTTTATTTTATCTGATATTACTAAAGAGGACCTGAGTATGGCAAAGGCAATATGAAGGTCAGAAGATCTGTCTAATTCTCGGCACAGTTGTTTCTCCTAGGAATTGAGACAAAACCTCTCCTAATTAGGGAAAAGCAGCCCCACAAAATAAATACTTGTAAAACTTATTTTAACATAGTATATACACATGTTTAAAGATCAGTATGTATAAATAATTACTTTTCTTCGGATGGTTGGAATAGGAGATGTTTAAATGAAGTTAGGGGGAAAACTTAAACAGTAGTTCTTGAATTAAGCAGTAAGGTCTATAAAGGTATTTAGAAACTAAAGTACGGAATATTTATCATACGAAAGTCTTCAATGAGAGGACGTTTGCAGGTTCTAAACACCGAAGTCTTTAACTCAAGTAGTCTTTTACTCAACAGAAGAGAACTAGATTGAGAATATTGGCAGATTTGTGGGTCTTTTTGTATGGGGATACAAATACAAGGATCTTGGTACAAATATGATTTGTATAGTGGAATAATAATATACGTAACTTAATTTGCTTTATCAAGACATATCACCGGAATGTGTGATAGGTACCTATTAAAATAAAGTCTTTTCAATTCCTGATCAGGTTGAAATAAATCACTTCATAAATGAGGCCATTGTAGGGAAAGTTTGGGGAGAAGTCGTTTAAATGGATTAAAGATTTATTGTATCAGTTATTGAAATATTATTCGATACAAATGAAGTTAGAAGTATCATATTGTCCTATAGATCCACAAATTTACTGATGCTTCTTTGCACATCTGTACCACTGAGATATAGGACACTATAAATTTCACATTCCTCTAACTTTAGAGGACAGCAGGTAAGAACATGTGTTTCTGTCTAAATGAAAGCGGACTTAATATTCATCTAAAATTATGTAACTCCCTTTACTATTAATGGTCTAGAATGTAAAGCAAAAAATATAAATGTGTAATAATGCTAAATTATTTAAGGTTACAGCGTGTTATACCTCCGAGGAAAGGATATGTTTTCAGCATTTGAAATTTGTATTTTCTTGCAGCTATATTGATAACTGACTCATTGAAATGGTAGTGTGCCACAATCATAGTTTTTACTTTCACTTATCTAAATGTAGCTGTAAAAAGTTATATACAACTTACATATAAAACTATTCTTGATTTGTTTTAACTTCTTCAAATAATAAAAATTTGATCATTTTAAAAAAAAATATATATTTCAGAAAAAAAAACGAGAAAAATGAAAGAAAGATCAATTTTTTCTATTTTCTATAAGTTAATGCAAATCACGAATAATATTGTGAGTAACTGTATGTAATATATAGTAAGGGAAAAAAATGCGATCCTAAACAAATTTGAATCCGAGTTTTCAACGGAAGTACACGTTTTAAGATCCTCTGAGTCCAAATAACCAAGTCACACAAATTGTGTTGTGTGCATGTGAACAGCCTATCTCAAAAACGAAAATTTGTACGAAACTGAAATTGAGCACTTAAGGTAGATATATTTAAATTTCTTAACTTAAATTACTGAAATATTGCAGCAACTTTTCATTTAAAGCAACTCATCGTAAGTGCCACTTCTTATCGTTGATTTTACATATATTTACATTTTTCTCAAAAACGACTCTAATGATTTTGATTCAACTCCTTATATCAGTGTACAATTAAATTATCTTTAATATCAGCTAGGTTTTATCCTCATTGAAATAGTCTAACAGTGCTTAAATGCTGAGTTTTTAAAATGGCTTCATCTAAAGTACATTTTATTTTGTTTATTTAAAATAATTAACCATCTCTCAATGCCAGCATAAATATAAACTAGGAAAGAATTTTATAACTAACTAAAGAAAAAATGAGAAATATTTTACCAGGATGAAAACAAATTTCCGGAAATAAGAATAGTAATATAGATGCGTTGAAAAGCTAAAGATTCTATAAAAATTAATATCTAAAAACGTATAAATTTAAGTGGTTGTTGTACTAAATAATTTCTACTTTTATATTATTTAATGGTAAGCTAATGAAATTTGCTCGGAAATTAATATAAAATTTTAAAATTTCTTTTAAGAAGTTTTAGAGAAAGTTTTGCTCATGCTCGTCTCGCACCAGATTCAGCTACAAAAAGCCACTGTTTTTAAAAATCTCCGAGTTCATACTATAAGATGTATTATTATTTATTACACACTTATAACATGGGCCGCGTTTCAGGAATTGATTTATTGAGTATTCTCTGATTATTATCAGTTCCCGTGATTCGGCGCAAATTTCACATCAATGTAAAAGTGCATCATCATAACTAACATCAGCTCATTAGCACTACCCTTGCATGTATAGAGTGTTTGAATATCATTAACCCATCTTTAAAAGATATCCAAAATAAAATATGTAGCATGATGAGTAAAATAAGTTTGTAAGTGACAATGAAGAATGTTTGACGATTAGTTGAAGTCGCGAGGCAATTATGTGGAAGTAAAAGGCCCCTCGAGGAAGGTTGTAGATTAGCGAGATAACGGCCAACTTGACAAAACTTTTTCTTTGATAAAACTTGCGTCGTCACTTTGTAGCTAAGCTTCAAATTAACAAGGACATTTCTTGCAACACTTCAAACACTTTATAATCCCCGATGTCCAAATCACAAAATATTATCTTTCTGCAACATTATATTTGAAAGTGAATTACTTATACAACTTTTAAGTATAACTTACTAATTTTTACTAACAATAAGTATGTGATTTAATAGTAATTAAGAATGAAAGAAAACTAATTTTAAATAAATAAAATATTTAGAGATTGAGGATTAAGGAATGTATTGAGATAGGGTGATTTAAAATAAAACTTTGAAATTAAATCATAATACATCAAGCTTAGAAAATTGAAGCTGTTCTCAGAAATAATGAAAACTCATGGCACAACAGAGCTGTTTTCTAAAAATACAAAAGCGATTGCAATAAGCTCGAAGCATCCCCTTAAAAACCTTTCTCAACAGCAATCCGATAAAATTCAATCTAATCTAATCCGATAAAAATCCAATCATCCTGGTCAAGGTACTAAAAACAAAAATATATAGGGAAGAGAGAGGGTTGGAAACTTTTTCACTAGTCACTTCTAACCCGTTCGAAATTTGATTTGAGTTTGATGTGTATGCTTGATAGTGTATGCAAGACTTTTTTTTTTCTTTTTTTTTTTTAATCAACATACTATTGTATAAATGGAAAACCCGTTTTTCGTTTGTAACTTCAAACCGCAAAAACTACTGGACCAATCATTACCAAATTTTAACAACACCATCTCAATAATCCTCAGAAGGTTTGGTAATTGTAAAATCTACCGATTTTACATTAAAATTTTATACAAAAGTGATTTGTATATAAGAGAAAAAGTTTCCAACTTGCGCATGTCCCGTAGCCATGACAACCCATGGAAGCAGGTTGACTACAAAAACTTTTGGGACTTTTGAAAATTAGCACCGCCAGTTATTTTTTAATAGTAACCTGTTATTTTACGTGATTAAAGAAAGACACATGATATCGAAAGCTATAATTATAATTAATCTAATTTACATTTTTACTTCCTTGTACGAAGTAAAGGAAGTATTGTAATCGCGAAAATTTTCGGTTTTCAGATTTTGACGGAAATATCCACTTTGACCATCCCTGAATCCATTATGACTAGTTTCGTCGTGGCGTGTACGTACGTACGTACATCCGTATGTTCGTATCTCGCATAATTCAAAAACGGTTAGCTGTAGAAAGTTGTAATTTTGTATTTAGGATTGTTGTAAAATCTAGTTGTGAACCTTCCTTTTTGGCCACTGCTTGATTACCGTAAGGGGTACTTTAATTGAAGGTCATAATTGATTTCCATCAAAAATTATATTAAAATACTATTCAAAACTTCTCAAATTTAGTATTTATAATTATATATTGATTTAAATGACATACTAGATTTTGGTCTAAATTGGAAAACCGGAAGCGGTACTTTACTTCAAGGTCATATTAGACTTTCATCAAAAATTATATTAAAATATAATGTAAAACATCTCAAATTTGGAAAATAGGACTTTTACATCGATATAAATGTATTTACTAGATTTTGGTTGAAATTCGTGAGCCGAAGAGGGTACTTAACTTGTAGGTCATAATAAGCTTACATTAAAATTATATTTAAATTAAAAGAGAAATCATTTGTTTCGGTGATAATGGCTACAAACGCAATTTGGTTTCCAATCCAATTAAACATTTTTATTACTTTTTTAAGTGTTAAAATTGAGTGTAAAATACTGGTTTTCCTCCCCATTTGTGAGATCAACAAGTTTGCAGTATGAGAATAAAATATTAGTTAAGTGGATTTTTCCGCTTGAAATGTCGAAACTGTCGATTTCCAATGCTGTATCCAGTGATATTGACAGTTTTATTGTTGTCACGGAACATGGAGAAATATCTTGGAAACTAGTTACCTAGCGAAGGAAAACTTGTTATTTTTAACTCCACAAAAATTTAGGAATCTTTTTTAACTATAATAAAGTAATGAATTACCTTTTTCATCTGAAACCCGCAGGTTCATAGTTGCCTCCTAATCGCTCCCCCTCCCTTCATTTGACTATCGTCTAAAGAAGTGCCTCTGAGTCTGTCTCGAGACCAGGCCTTAATGGATGATTAATTGCTTTGTATGATTAATCACCTAAGGGATGATCCCACTTCTCTGTTTTATATAATTTGTAGGGGTTCTATCATTCCTATCGTCACTAGTATTTTCTATCGAGTTATATACGTTTCGACTTTGCACCTCACAAGTATACAACGACCCATCTGTACTGGAGCAATTGAAGAGATCATTCCTTAGACGATCTCCAAAGTTTGGATTACGACTCCTTCCTCCGTTCACCATTCACACTCTCTTCCCAGTTATGAATTCTGTCTAGTTAATCAACATAAATAGATTTTTAATATATCATTGTTCTAATTTATATGCATGTTTCCCACCATTGGGCTGAGTTAGTATGGCTCTTCCCCCTCCTTCCGTACAAAATATTTTCTAGGCACATTCATTTACCAAATAATCAACAGTCATGACCCTTCCTATGTCTACAATCTTCTCCAATTCAAGTCCTCTGTCCACTCCCTCACCACAAGATCTAGATCTTGAGACCATTTACCCTTACCTCAGATCTGCCTAAATTCAACACTCCTTTATTGCCCGCTCCACCACTTTCTGGAATTCCCTTCCTCTTAAAATCCGGAGTCCACTCCGTATACACTTTCAAAACCCTATTCATCACAATTCCGTCCGACGTTTATACTTTGATATAAGAATCTAATTCAAATAATCACATTTTTTTCTGAATATGAGCACATATTTCATATTACTTTTCATACATATTGTTTTTGTTTTTTTTGCTTAGCGTTTTAAAATAATTTCTTTCATTTTTATGTTAACTTGTTTTTCTTTTTTTTCATCTACAAATTTATAATTTTTATAATGCACTCTTTAGGATATATATTCCCCATCAACGTTTTTGTGCATTCATTTATTCTTTATTTTTTCTTTACTTTTTCTTTTAACTACATGATTATGTGAATAAATATTTTTTTTAATAATTTCGCATAACATGTAATTTTTTTTTACTATGGTTTTTTTTTGCTTATTAGATGAATTTATTTTGTTTCGCCATTCTTTTTTTTTATTTGTTTAATGTATATACTTACATTTATTTAAATTTATTATGTAATAGGTCTTATGATCAGAAAATTATCTTCATTTTTTGTTCATCTTTCTTATTCCCAAGGAACTTTGTTCCAGAATAAACTTTATTTTATTTTCTTTCATATTATATTTATATTTATATTTTACTTGTATATATTCTATTATATATCGAACATATATATATTCTATATATATATATATATATATATATATATATATATATATATATATATATATATATATTCTATTATATATCGAGCATGCTTTTATTGTAGAACTTCAATCTTCCTTAGCTATTGTCAAAATTTACCTACTCGGAAAAAGTCCAGGTTAAGGCTCATCTTTCAAACAACTAAGCATATTTAGTAATCAATAACCAACTTAAAAATATATGATAACAATAATGTATTTAATAATAAATAACTTCCGGATAATAATCGCTGTACTTAAGAGAGATTTCTGCCCTTCTCCCTATACTTTTTTAGACAGTTTAAAGTCCTCTACTGAGCGGATGTTATTCTATGGGATAAGACCGTTCCTGTATATTATCACCGGGTATACCTTTATATGTTAGTCTTAAATTGTCGAAGCTCTTGCCACAAATTTTGATGTTTTTTGAATTTTTCCAAAACTGTTTTATCGATATTTTCTTCAATTAGAAGAAGCTTATCGATGACATAGTCACTTTTTACATTCGAATGCCCAGTTTGTTATTTATAACTAAGAGGACTGTTATGATAGTGTGATTACAATATTTATTGTTTTATTTTCATGTTTTGGCCTTTTCTTATTATTACTATTATTTATACTTTATCATTATTATTCTAAAGGAACTACCTTCAGAATAAATATAAAATATTGTTGTTACATTTCATTAAATACCGTTATGGCGAGGGATTTCGAAATTAATTTTAGTTTAAACGTTCAATTTTTAAACAATCATGAAAAACACATTATTCAAAACATTAATGAACAGTTTCGAAGAAGGAGCTATTCTGTTTATAGAAGAGCTTTAAATGTAATAGGTACTCAGGAGATCATTTGGGAGAGTGCCATGGTCGCCGGTAGATAGCGTTTATACAGCTGTTATTTCTAAGAGTTATTGGATCTTCAGGTCGCCTCTAGCTGCTAACTTGTCCGTTTAAATACTATAAAAATATCCGCCTTAATACATACTTTCAGTTTTCTACAACTTTTTGTTTTTGAGCTAAACGTACCCCACAAATTCTGACCATTTTGCGAAATTTGGTTATTTGGACTCTGAGGATCTTAAATTTCCGTTGAAAACTCGGTTATGAAATTTTTCACGTTCCCAATACTTTATCTTACTATATATTCATAGTAAAAAATATCTGATGTGGACAGCACATGACTTCCTTGTACGCCTATTAAACTGTAAATCGGTGGCTCAAAAAGTGATCATGAATTTGATAACTAGTTTCCGAAGATTGCAGTATTTAAAAAACGACACTCGGCGTCGCGAAATCCATCTATTGACACACACACATACTCTTGTTTCTGGAGGTCTCATTTCGTTATTATATGTCGTTTTCTTTCAGTAGGTAACTAGATTCCAAGAGATTTCTTCGTGTTCCGTGGCAACAATAACACTGTCAATATCACTGGATAAAGCATTGGAAATCGACAGTTTCGACATTTCAAGCGGAAAAACCCACTTAATTTATATTTTATTCTCCTGCTGCAGACTTGTTCATCTCACAAATGGGAAGGAAAACCAATATTTTACACTCACTTTTAACACTTAAAATAAGTAATAAAAATGTTTGATTGGACTGGAAGCCAAATTGCGTTTGTAACCTTTATTACCGAAACATATGATGTATGTATTTAATTTTAATACAATTTTTGATTTAATTTTATTATGACCTTCAAGTAAAGTACCCTTTTCGGCTCACCAATTTAAACCAGAATTTATTATATTATTTATATTAATATGTAAGTCTTACATACCTAATTTGAGAAGTTTTGCATTATATTTTAATATAATTTTTGATGGAAATCAATAATAACCTTCAAGTAAAGTACCACTTCCGGTAATCATGTAGTTATCAAAAAGGGAGGTTCACAACTAGATTTTTTAGCAATCCTAAATACAAAATTTTAACTTTCTACGGCTAATCGTTTTTGAGTTATGTGAGATACGCACAAACATACGTACAGACGTCACGACGAAACTAGTCAAAATGGATTCAGAAAAATGGATATATCCCTTGAAATCTGAAAACCGAAAATTTTTGCGATTACAATACTTCCTTTACTTCGTACAAGGAAGTAAAAATTACAAGTGCAATGTATGCAATTTAAAAAAAAATAAAGAAAAAACCCGTACCGTCAAAGTGAGGTACTTTGCTCATTAAGGAATAACAATGGCACAATGACATCCGAGGTTTCGTGTTGCCAAGTGTGTCCCATCAGTGGTAAAGGTGCGAAAGGGATGGGAGGGAAAGAGGGGAAGTATACCTTCCAATTGGTAGCTGCAAATTTCAATGGAAGGGTAAGCTCAGATTATTTAATATTTTTCTTCATCCACTTGTTTTACTCCGTTAAACAATTTGTGTCAAACTTGTATTGCTAGATTACTTCTTCTCATTGTATAAATATGATGTTTAAGCATATAAATATGATGTTTAAGCAATTAATAATCTATCTGTGAATATCAGAGGCAAATACCAGTTTTAGTAATTAATTTGATTTTGATCAAAAAATGGAATTTCAAACAAAAAAGATACGCTGTTGATGTTTTATATGTGAGTTCACCGACAGCGATAAACCTAAATAGATAAACTTCATAGGCTTCTCATGTAAAATTCCCGTTATTCGTATTCTGACACTCTTCTTCCAGATGAACGATCTCTTTTTACCTTTTACTTAATTATTAATATTTCATAATTATGTTTCCTATTACTACTTTTTTTAAATAGTTATTAAAAAAAAATCAAGTGGTAACGTGAATCAGAAATAAGTGTCAATTGTTCATACAATTAATTAATTTCCTTTTTTGTCCGTTGTTTTTCGCTTAACTATTAATAATAATAACTATTGGAGATCAGAATGATATTATTTGTATATAACTGATATTGTCAACAATATCTTTCTCATATATTCATTTTCACCACTCAAATTTTCGAGATAGCTTTTCTCATCCTCAGGATCATCTAACTTGTAATTTTTCATCTTCTGAACTTTACACGTAACATTGCTTTATTTTTTCCTCATAGTCATACATTTCATATCCATATTTTTTATATGTTGCCATTATAATAGTCAATTGATTGAAATTTATTTAATGATGAAAAACTCGATATAATCACCACTTGTTCAACGTCACATACCCACCTATAGTCAATCTCACACAAAAATTAATACTCAAGACATCAGGGGTATTTTTAGGTAAATTTTAACAAGATTTCCTTAAATTAGATTACCAATTTTCTATGTTTTAAATATTATATTATTTAACTATTAAAATATAAGAACACTTCGTATACCACACTTCTTATTATACCAGAAATATTTAGTGAAAAAATCTCGATGACCAGGATTATAATAAAAAGTCTCCAGTTCCTTTAACTGGAACCATATTTCATCACATCTGGCTTAGACAGTTCCACAATCCTACTTTAGTTACCTCCTTAATATTCCTCAAAAGATGTGTCAAATATTCATTAGATTTATAGCCTGAGCTTTGGCGTCTAGATTTATTTGTCTTATTGGCAATTGTAGAAGTCATTCTCGCAGAGAGCCCATTGTATTACTATGCTCACAATTACTGTTATAAGGAATCTTCAATGACATTAATATCGTTTTTGCTATTTTACTCGATCTTCCAGTCGTCTTCATTCATGAAAATTTTCATTAAATATAATTGAATCATAAAAAAAAGTTTAGGCAGCACTAGCACTACGGCAGATTTCACGAAAATATTCTGACTTCCTAATTTTCGTTTGATAAATATACGAAAATAATTAATCACAATCCGAACACTATCGGATACCATAAACAATGATTTCAAATGTTATTTTTACCCATTTCATTCGTTCTTCAAGAATCGTAAATAGGATTTTTCCTCTTATAGTCCTAATTTAATATATATATATATATATATATATATATATATATATATATATATATATATATATATATATATACATCTCCCATATATGATATTATTTTTTACGGATTTAGATATAAAATCTCCTATTTAAAAATTATTATTTCATCTTATTCCTAACTTAGAATTTCGTTCCTTTATCTGGAGTGTTAAGACCAAAAATTTTTGAGAAGTTTTTGTTGTAAGTTTTAAACGCTCATAGATTGGCTTCCATAAATGCTAAAAAGCAAGAATTGGTGTCATTTTACAAAGAAAACGTGCCATTAGAGATAGAAAAAAGAATTTTTGGATTTAGGGTTGAGGCGGATGTACAGCAAGCGACTAAATTGACCAATTTTGAAAAGTGAGTTGATGGCGTCACTGTTCACAACAATATAATTTTTAACAAATGAGTGGATCTTTATTCTCGAGATTGCTATTTAATAATTATATAATTGTTAAAATAGCAATCTCGTGTATATTCCTTTATTTGCACCCAAGTTATTCTACGCCTCTAACAACGTGGGTGTGCGGTAGATAGTGTCTGCCCCATTTCCCTTCTTTGTTTTTTTTTACTATAAAGCTCAGTTTTTGTTAATGGTATTATTATAAGACTAGTCCTGGAATAAAAAAAAAAGAAAATGAGCACTATTTTACCGGAACTTCGTCTCTGAATAAAACAATTTTTTTTTTTTTTTTAAAGAATAATTGACAAAAATACTTTTGCAGGTGGAGAGTGTCAACAATGCCCTGTACAAACTGTTCCTGTACAGCAGACAAAAGGAGCGACTATACAATGTATGTAACTCAAATTAAATTTGTTTATTCAAAAGTAGAAAGTTTTTTATTGTCAGTTTTTACTTCCTTGTACGAAGTAAAGGAAGTATTGTAATCGCGAAAATTTTCGGTTTTCAGATTTCAACGGAAATATCCATTTTGATCATCCCTGAATCCAGTTTGACTAGTTTCGTCGTGGCGTGTATGTACGTACGTACATCTGTATGTTCGTATCTCGCATAACTCAAAAACGGTTAGCTGTAGAAAGTTGTAATTTTGTGTTTAGGATTGTTGTAAAATCTAGTTGTGAACCTTCCTTTTTGGCCACTGCTTGATTACCGGAAGGGGTACTTTACTTGAAGGTCATAATTGATTTCCATCAAAAATTATATTAACATTCTTTGCAAAACTTCTCAAATTCATTTGGTATTTATAACTTATATATTGATTTAAATAACATACTAGATTTTGGTCTAAATTGGAAAACCGGAAGCGGTACTTTACTTGAAGGTCATATTAGACTTTCATCAAAAATTATATTAAAATATAATGTAAAACATCTCAAATTTGGAAATAGGACTTTTATATCGATATGAATGTATTTACTATATTTTGGTTAAAATTGGTGAGCCTCCCCTTTTGGGATGGGGTAAAAAAAAGCAAACTCGCGTCACGTACCGTCTATAATTTATACTATACTATAATTTCTCATCTGTTTATTATCTTCTCGATGAGCTAGAGACTTAAAATTTGGAACATATCTTAGGAGTGGATGACAATGTATTAATATGCAATAATAACAGGAGTGTGGACCACGCGGCGCAGTGTGCAGCCTTTAGGACACTCTCGGACGACGACTTTCGACATCTTCGTCCGTTCTTTTCCTTGTAAGTCTTTGACGGAACGAGCTACTATTGTTATAGGCATACCGTTTTAAACAGGAAGAACCCTGCTACATTTCGTTCTATCATAGTATAGGTCTATTCGGAAATCACCTCTGTGAAAATTTTTATTTCATTGAATTGTAAATTGATATTTTTCAAATCAATTATTTGTGGCAGCAAATCTGTTTTTACGCAAGGAAAAATTATTAAGATAGAAATAAAATATAACTGTTACATAGACGCATCTGCAATACATACTTTTCAGATATATACCAATTTCATCAAAAAATTAAATTCACTTGAATGGAATATTCATTTAAAAAAATTGTTTCACCTTATTCTTTTCACCTCTCCTTTTATCTTTAGATTTATTTGGGAACGTTGATCGGTCAAAGAACTTTACACATCCAGCGTGTGCTTAGGACACACTCACTTTTTTTTTGTTTATTGTTTATTTAATTCAAACCTTTTTTTCTTTTTAAATTTTAATAAATGAAAGTCCGCCATATAGGTCAATAGAGCTTCCTCAACATTCCCACTGGGTTCATAATTATTTATTTTTCAAGGGCAATGATTTGTCTATTGAGAAATAAAATCAACAGGGCGAGTCGTTTTTTAAATATAGGTGTAACAATGAAAATAAGTTTGCACATGCATGGCTTTACTAAAACACGGTTTTAGAATTGTTCTAAAAACTAAACCTTTTTATGAAAATAGAAATCACTAAAACCAATGATTAGGATCTAGCCATTGGATTAAAGTAAAGTTAGAAATAAGTTAGAAATCTAGAAACTCAATAGAAATTCTTCGAAGAAAACACAAAAATAGCCAGAAAGAGATTAAAAGTATTTCAAAATTAGTTTTTTGGGGTAATATAGACTAATTTGTATGTGATACGAGAAAACCTATTTGTATTTCAATAATTAATTATTCATATTTCAAAGTTTCTGAAATTTTATATATCTTGCACCGGTGATGGCAGTATTTCCATCAAAAGCTTTATTTTTCAAAAGATATATACATCCTGAATTTATCCAGTTACCCTTAATGATGTACCGAATTCTCCAAATCGTGAAATAATGCGTTAGTAATCTCTACTTTTGATTCCAGAACAAACTGAAACTCCATTTCGTAGCCAATAGAAAAATAGAGTTCTCTGCTTGCGGCCTATTCCTGTTGGACTTCACCCTGATCCACTCGGTAAGTCCTGCTTGAGTCAGCAGTCAATAGCTGGAATCTTAACCATCTCGTTATATCGCTGAGTCGGCAGCCGGCTCAGCACCTTTACTAACTCTGTTTATATTTCACCATCAAGTATTCTGATAGTATGATTATTATCAGTTATTTTGTTTGGAATGGATAAATATTTATTATATATTAACTAAATTAACTTCTTCTCTATTAACTAAACTTATTGTATTGGAAATTTAAGTATTTATATTACGACTCATTAAAGTATTACTATAAAATATGATAAGAGCCTGTAGACAAAATATTGACTTAATAATCTATCTCAAACACTTTGAACAGCTTCATAATAGCAAGTTCACAAGATCTCGCTGAAAACCCCAGTTCATACAGAAAAAAAATTGTAATCGGGATTTAAAAAAATAAAAAATATCAATTTTTATTATTTTTTTTTAATCCATTCTATTAAAAAAAATATGCAACCACTAGAGTTAGTGATAGCTCGATAACACTCTATAGTTCCATAGTCATCTCTATCGAAATGCTGATCGATAATCGTTAGACTATGGATTAAATTGCTGACATCAGACTTTCCCCAAAATTCTATTCTTATAGTCTCGAAAAAATTAAGACAAAACGAATATTAAATAAATAATTTTGAAAGATCACTCTTAAACTTGAAAACTTATAAAATGTCAGGCTTATTAAAGTTTCTGAGTCCAAATACAATAGTTGAATCCAATTATTCCGGGAATTTCAATTGGAAGTTGGAATTTGTCAATTAACCAATAATTAAATTCTTCGAGAATGTTTCCCAATAAAGTTCCAATACAAAATGTTCCGAAAATCTCTTTCCATTTTTCTAACTGCCATTTCTTTTAAAATTATTCTCGGTATCTTTCTTGCCTCCCTAATCGTTAATAAATAAGAATGCTAATAAATTAGCAATTATGAATAGGTCGGTTGTGTGGCAGTTTTTTTAAAAATAAAAGTGAAATTCCAAATGATCTGTACTATTCCCCCTCCCTCTTGCCTCTATATCATAACATTACCAACCTATCGAATATCTAAGAAAAATCACCTTTGAATTTCACTAAAATTTAAATTGTATGATTCAAAAAGAAACTAAGACATATTGTGACTTTTATTTTTAATTTATATAGATTAATTATTCTGATTAAGACTTGTTTATTTCAGGTTTTGGCTTCTACTCTTACATTCTTGGTCATCATGATGCAGATGGGTTGAAATGTACAATTTGGAAATTTAATCTGAGCCTGCAAGGAAAACAGATACCATTGATAGAAATCAGAATCTCGGTCAACAGTACATTTTATATGCGTTGTAGGTTTGTTTACAAATTTATAAAATTGTTTACCTTTCTTCAGAATTTATCAAAATAATGCATGAGCAGGAATTAAAACTAAAAGGAATATTAAAAAAAAAAAATCTTCAAGCCTACCGTTGGAAGCCAGAAGTTATAACGTTAAAGCTTTGTTTTATCTTTACAGATGTAATAAATAAAAAACTTTGAAATCATTTGTTCGTTATTATTTTTATTTACTCAGTGATTTCTATTTAATGTTAATGTTATGTTTTCATTAAGATTCTGAGGAATAAATACCTCAGCAACTTAATTATAAATATTATAATTAGAAACAGTTTTACTGTATATTATATACATATTGTTGCGGTTTGTATAAAATTAATTTATTTTTTCTATTTGATTTTTGTTATGATTGTATCGATGGATAAAGCTCTAAATTAATCTTCAAAATGTTTATAAAATAATGCAATTATTTTTTATAGCTTTAATTTCAAACTATCCTTGAATAACGACTGAATTATATAATAGCAAAGCGAGAATTTCGTTTCTGGAGGTCCATCCATGGATCTAGTTTAAAGAATCTCACTCCAACCGCGGACCTCTTTCTGTATATAATATTTTCCATGCCAAGGAATATTACTTATAATAATATAAATTATGTTAATAATTTATATTAACATTCAATAGATTTGTACAATTTTGTTTATGGATAAGAATGAGTAAAAATATTTTGTAATTCCGGAAGGGAGGGGGGTCCGAACCCCTCGGACTCTCCTATGGCTACGCCACTGGTATTATACTACTTTAAAAGGATTACATAATTTCAGTATTTTTTTCCATATTAGTCTTATAACTGAAAATGATCAGTCTAACAAGGGACTGAGTTATTATTTTACTTTGGAGAGTTATTAGCTCTCAATGAATAGTATTTTTGGCAATATTAGAGTGGAAGAATTGTTGTTTTTAGAGAGGAAAGAAAAAAACTGCCTTAGATGGAGCGACGTTAACTGCCTTGGGAACTACGTGTAATGTGCAAGTTGCGGTAATAAATAAGTACGCTTTCTCCAGCCAAGAAATTGGAAGCAATTTTCAACAATTGGGCGTTGAACCAAACACCGCACTAAGTAATAAATGTAGGCTTCTTTTGTAGCCACACCTCAAAGAAGTTGAAGTAACTACTTGGAGAATGGAGTGCTTCAGCGAACGAGCTAGACCTCTTTGTCACATTGAACCAGGCTGCTAGAATGTGCTTCGATGGGGAGAGCTCTATCCACAAGTGTAAGTATGCAGCTACTGTAACGTGGAAAGCAAGGTCCGTTGTCAATATTAAGTCACCTCGCTCATATCACTTTAATTAATGAAGATTGTGAACAAGATGAAATAACATGGCCATTTACTATCTTCCGACCTATATTGTTAAAATTGAATTATGGAGTCCTCTAAACAAAATTTATTTTTATAAAACTAATTTACAATTTACTAGCCGATTGGCGTATTCCTCGAAATACAGACCACAGTATTCTATCAGAAGTGGAGAACTGGCTTTCTGTCTTCACAATAAAAAAAATAACAGTTAATCAATGATTGCATTAAGAAGTTTTAAGAATGAAAGGATAACAGATTACTGCATAAAAAAAATACTCTGCTTTATTGATAAAATAGTTATAAATAAATAATTATTCACATTTTTAATTTAGCTACTTTTTTTATCAGTAGGTTGGGCACTTTGCTTTTTGACCCTGTTAATCTTATAGTAGCTATTGCTATAACCTGGGTCACCTTTGTATCCTCGCCTAGCGTAGGTGTCGATTCTGTCTCCGTCTAGGTAGTCGACTCGGTCGTAGCCGCTGTTCATAGCCGGGTACTGGCCGCTGTTCATAGCCGGGTATTGGCCGCTGTTCATAGCCGGGTACTGCCCGCTGTTCATGCCAGGGTACTGGCCGCTACCCTTGTCCGACCAGGTGTTGTGGTACCCCTTGAACCCGGAGTCGTAGAAGCCGTTCTCATCGCCCTTGTAGGCCGGGTAGCCTTGGTATCCTTTGTCAGCGACATTGTAGCTGCCGTCGACAGGAGGTTGGTAACCAGAGACGCTGGAGTATCCGCCGCCGGGAGCATGATGGTGCTCGTGGGCGCTTGGATACTGGTTCATCGCAGAGTACCCTTGGTTATTCTGGTCGTAGCCGGAGCTTGGGAACCAAGATGGATATCCGTTATTGTGATAGGAACCTTTATCGGAGATAGGTCTGCCACAACCTCCACAGACTCCGCTAGCGCAGACCAACGTGATGTTCACCAAAATCTAGGCAAATTTTTAAAAATTAATTTAACGCATAATTTATATATTGCACATATCCAATCATTCACAAACCCCATACTATAGTAACAATTGCACAATACATTTATTCGCTCCTTAAATACCTAAGGTAATCAGCCATGATGACTTATCAGCCATCAGTATATATCAGGGATATATATCATGTATCCCTATATATCATATATGATATAGGGTACATATATCAGGGAATCAGCCATGACTTAGACGTTTTAGATTTCCTTGAGTGCAAAAATTTTTATTTAAAAATCGTACCCATCGTTGTTGCCACCCGTCTTTTTTAAAGATTTATCTTTCTACTAAACAACAGAACCGTTTTCGGTAAAACTTCAGGGATGAGCAGTGGTTTAGAATCGTGAGGAACGCAACGATTTCGATTATAATTTTTCTGGAGAGAAGGTATGGTGAACCAGAGACCAATAACTCCTATAGCGAGATCGAACCTTGAGCGAAACTTGCAATTTTTATTTTATTTTTATTTTGTAAATGAACCATATAATTTTAGTATGATTTTACTTGACTCTTGTAAAGATATATAAAAAAAAAAAAAATGCAATCTTTCACTTGAGTACGTCGTTTCATTATTTTTTTCTTCTAAACACCGAACAGAAATAATATCTTAGGGTCAAATCAAATGTGTAAAATACTTCAGATTGATATGGAATCCATGTTAGTAGCGATTTTGTAAGAATTAAAAAGAACATATATATTTTTTTTTACAATTTTCAAAGATTTGTCATATAACATTACATCTATTTCTCAAAATACAAATTAAATTTGATGAAAATTCTTGGATTTCAAAATCTTAAAAGTAATTGTAATAAACAATATTAAATTTTGTTCTAAAGCCTATGGATTGTTATTTATGATCTTACTTGGAATAATTTATAAAAAGTAGTTATTGAATCGCATTTTAATATATTGAGAAGCAGATTTTAAATTTCCGCATTGATTATTCCATGATATCCCGTTGTAGCACTATATAAGCAATGCCTGATCATTATATCCCATAACATATAATTAATTTAAAACTTGATAAACATTGAATATTAAACCTCTGGTTATTGCCAGCAGTATCACTCACCCATATGAGGAAGAAGATCATGTTTTTGAAAATTAATTTTTTTTTTACTAAAAACAGGTCAAAATATATCGTTCATCTCTAAAGTAAAAAAAATAGAAATTATTACACTATGGCTTATTATTTCGAAATAGTCATATATCCAAAAAAAAACTGTTTATTTAGTTTGAATTAATATTTTTTTTTTTTAAGGCTTTAGTAATGATTCTAAAACATATTATATTTTTCTCTATCTTCATAAGTACCCGAGATATGGGTGTAAGAATCGTTCAATCGGCCTCTATTTTGAAACGAAATGGTAGATGATTATGCCGTGTTCGGAGGATCATCCTGGAGTGACCTGTGACTTAGGTGCTAAACCTAAAAATTCTGGTAGACTCAGAGAAAATCGTGGACGGACGGATTTTATTTTATTCGTTTTTTGGATTCCACGTATCTTGAGACGTAAAACTTTAAACTTTGGTGGGTGTTATTTTTTTTTGTCGATTAGAAAGGTTTATTATTGAAAATAATTAACCAAAAGTATTTGTTGAATCGCATTTTAATATATTGAGAAGCAGATTTTAAATTTCCGCATTGATTATTCTATGATATCCCGTTGTAGCACTATATAAACAAATGCCGGATCATTATATCCCATAACATATAATTAATTTAAAATCTGATAAACATTGAATATTAAAGCTCTGGTTATTGCCAGGTGTATCACTCACCCAGATGAGGAAGAAGATCATGTTGATGGGGAACTGAACGTCTCCTTGGAGGCGGTGAATCCTTTATATGCCGCCCTCTCCCGAGAATAATGGCAATTATACGCTTGTTCCACCTCAACCTCCTCTAAATGGGATTAATTAAATCCAACAACTGACCAATGTCATCCGGATCCGTCCCGAATCACAAAAATTTATCCTAAAACAGCTACTATACCAGAAAATCTCAGTGTTAATCAAGATTTATTTAACAGATTTGTATAGATTATCGAAGATAACATCATATTTTTCATATATTATCAAAGATAACCTCATCCTCTTTTTCATATTGTATCAGATGAAACGAATGTAGAAATGGGCTGATTCAAGGATTTCGCTCAAACTATTATAATAAGGGTTTTTGGGCCTCGCAAATCGATTACAATAATCCTTTATCCCAGGATTTTGCAACGTTTATTTAGTAAAAAAAAACAGGCGAACCTGTGGAAAAAAAATAGCGTGAATGAAAAATAGCGAAACCCGTGCCCTGTAAATAATTCAAGTCAAATCTCATTCAGAGCAATAATTTTTTTAATAAGCAATAAGCCATTAATTATTTTATTTTCGATTTTATAGTCGCTTCATTTTTAATAAAATATTTAAATCCATATTTTAAAATATGAATTTAATATTTAATATTAAATTTAATTTATTTTAATATTTAATTTAAAATATGCATTTAAATTTTAATTGGAAACAAACATTTGGAAATTTTTTATAAATGTCTGTATAAAAGTAAACACTCCTTCAATATTTTTATTTGATTATAAAAAGCCAAAAATTTTCGAAAGGCAAAAACTGAGCAAATTTTAGAAATTTGAGTTACTTACAATTTTTCGAAATACGTGAAATGTGCATTTTTCATTTTTAAAACAAAAGTTTCAGTGCAGTAATACTGTTTTTTTTTTTAACATTTTTCTTTCATGTTTTTCCCTTTAGTTCCTCCTCTATTTGATGCGTTCAAAACATATATAAAAAAATAAAAAGCTTAATTGGTAGCGACCATTATTTCCAATTGGGGACATAAGGAAAATCCTAATAAATTTTTTTTGTTTAGTAAAACTGGCAATTGTTATGCTTCGTATGAATAATTAGGTAGCAAAAAACGCGAGAAAAAAAAATTAATATGGATATAAGTTCAGCTTAAAGGTTAAAAGTGTAGGGACCGTAAATGTAAGGTTCACAGAGATATATGGAATTAGGAAGCTCAGTCGAGGGGTCATGTAGGACCAGGCAAAAGCCATTGGAGCACACTGGACAGCTTTTTGTTCCCCTACACAAGGGCCACCCACCCACGGCCCTTATGCCACAAATTTCACGTATGTGCCTTAAATGGAATCTGATGGGTTCTGCTTTAATATATGCCTGCCAATAATAGATTCTGTAATAGCCGTCATTACTACTGTCGTTTTTATACTATGCTAATTTTAACCTCATAGTGGATGATGATTATGACAAATCAATTTATACAAGACAAAGCATTTAATTGGACGGAGTACTCTACATAATGATATTCAGTTCTTGATAAAAGGCAAAAAATACTCTTTTATTATTAAATAACAATCATTTATTGATAACGTATTTACATGCAAAGTTTCCATTTAAAATAAATTGATGCTTTTCTTTCACTGGTACTTATTCAGCGGTCGGCCATATGTTCTATTGGTTTCGTTTATAACCTATACTGTAACATTTTTTATCAGTTATGTGCTCTGTTTACTAAAATGATCTATGCATTAATAAGCTCTTTGTTTAGTGATATTTTATCCTAGTTTTTGACGAAAAATTATCAAAATTTAGAATTACCTTCTACGGAAGAAAGTGTAGTCAATTATTTTTAAAACTTTCGGATTATTCCATCGAAGAAAGTCTGTGTGAATGCGTATAATATTTCCATTTCATAAATATCTAAATTTAAATTATGGTAAAGTCCCGACCTCAACTGAAAAGAATCCGTTGGATTTTTTTAATCTCTAGTGAGCGGTGATTTTAAAGTTGTGATCTAATTAAAGCAATAATTATTTAAATAATTACGATGAATACGATTTTTTTTAAAACTATCAAATAATTCCCAAATATACGAAGAAGACACATGTAATCACGTTATGGTGTCAGGTTATAATCGACAACAATAGAACATATGTAAGTACCCTCGCACCAATCAAATAATTATATTATTTTATCTAATAATCATAAAATAAAATAATACATATAAATTTATGGCTAGCTAACACTTTATTAATCATGTTTTCAACTCTTAAATTACAACTTCATCATGAAAAGATTTCATATTTTATTTGGAAACGGAATTTTTTTTATGTGATTTTTAGTAAAATATAATTTTTGGAAAATCAATTAATTATTATTTGGTCATCCTCTAAAAATACTCCTTGTCTTCCTTAACTACTAAACTATTTTTGTTGAAAATTCAGAGGTATTTAGCTGTTAGCAAATACCAGTAAACAACTTAACTGTCAACGTTTAGTCAATTGGTAGTACAGGCATCATTAGTACAGAAAAAGACAAGATCAAATTATTTTCAGAAAATTCGTAAATGATTCCAGAATTAATCATATGAGATTATATTATAATTTCACTAATAACAGATGAATCAATTGAAGGTAGCTTTTAAAAACATCAACCCGTATTTTCTTAAAACATGTAAAAATGCAGACAAGACCCATATTATTTCTATTGAAGAAGTAAATATATTCATCCGCTAAACTTTTATTAAATAAAATATTTTACTTAAAATTAAATTTAAAATTTATTTATTTAAAATATAATTAAAAATAAATTTAAAAAATAAATTAATTAAAAATATAAATTTGTAAAATATAAATTAAAAAAATAAATTTATTTATTTAAAATATTTTATTTGTTTCCTTATGCAATATTATATTTAATCCTTTCAAATTCCGCATAACATTACAACCAGTGGCATTTCAAGGTCATTTGTCTCTTACCAAGAAAAATTGGCTTTTGGTGTATTTCTGATCCCTTACAACATTTTTTCCAGTTCTAATTTTCAAAAATCAGCAAGAAATGAGATTCAATATTTCCAGTTTTAAAACACATAAAGCTTTTTGTAGCATCACTAGCAGCCCCTCCTCCCCTCTCCCAATAAATTCCATGATATCGGAATAGCTCTAATTCCCTTCCAGCGAGGTAATTAATAACAAAATCGAATGACCCCTTTCCCGGAGACAGCTCTGACGATTCGTCATTACGTCCCGTAGCAGATACCATCTTCAACTAATCAATACTACCTTTGCTTAAGGCTATTGGTTACAATGGCATCGACCGGATTGACCGCTCATTCTCGTGCACGGCCGTGTTCATATCAACAAAAAAAATTTTTTTTTTGATACTCATTCATTAATTTATAGCTCAAGAATAACATCGGGTTGTAAATAACTTAAAAACGCATTTGGTATAATGAATTTTAGCATAGTAAATTTAATTGTTTAAAACACGACGTGTAAATTAGGTGAAGTGAATAAAACTGAGCACGTACTCATTCTTAAAAAACTGTGCAGGTTCGATACGAATAAATTCGATGAGAATAAATAGAAGTTACACAACGATAAACTTAAATACTCTATTATTTTTTTTAAAACCTATTTTCGTTCAAAACTAATTTTCTTTTTTATTATTTTAAAATTCTTTTAATTATTATTTTATGAAGTGGAATACGTGCTCCATAAATATGGACTCATTATTGATTTGGAGTACCTGGTCACCTTTCTAAAGGTAGAGTTTCGCTGGTACTGCCCGCGGTTGCGGCCGTCAAAGTTTGCGGGCAGTTTATTACTACTTTGACTGAATAGGTAGGGACATATTTCGCTAGCACTGCCCGGCAGTCTAGGCATAAAGTCATACCTATACTGCCGCGTCTCTAACCGTTCTAGAAGGAGTCGTACTGCCTCAGACGCGACGGTTCCCGCTTGCCATTTAAAACAATGTCGTTTAATAAAAAAGAATTCAGCGATTATGACAAGGAACGTCTAGAGTGTATTTCGTTAACCAGTTTCAGATACTATATGACCACAAACATAAGGACTATAGGGATGTGATAATAAAAAATAATGTGTGCAAAAACATATTATTTTATTTCTGTACTCACACATTATTATTATTTTTGTAGTGAAAAACAATAAAGAAACCTCGACAGACGAACTTTGTTCATTGTCTAAAATATCTAACAAATATTTAGTTGCAAATAACATAACATTATATATGTTGTACATACTTGTAAATACGTGTAAATAAACATATTCATGTATCTATAATTTGTGTGTATATATATATATATATATATATATATATATATATATATATATATAACATATAATTTTAAAGGTTTTAAGGATATACTATATAGTTATAACGATATCCTTTGATTATAAATATAGGAGAGGTTATAACGTTATAGATTATGCAAGAGTGGGCCGCTGCAGTGACCAGTTTCAGCGAAATATAGAAGCAGTAACAGGTAGCGGGCAATACCAGCGAAAATCTACCTTAAGTGAGTAGAACGTGAGAATGCATGCTATATGAGCAGGTACTCAGTAAAATGCCAAACTACTCTTCCGTAGACCTAACATTTTATTGATTACTCGCTCACATAGCATGCATTATCACGTTTTAATCAATAAGAAAACTGAATCAATAAGAGCAAACTGAATAAAAAGTTTATGATTAAGAATAAACTCAAACGAAACTAATAAAGGAAAAAGAATAACTGAAAACAAATTATAAGCATAGCAGAATAAAGCATAGTGGAATAGAGCAGTACAAGGGTAAACAAAGCATTATTTTACAGTTTACTTTGCCTAAAATAACTCCTATTTGCCAGCAATTTGATAAGACAGAGCAGAAAAATAACAGATTTGATTTTAAACAAAATAAATTAAGTGTTATGATAATTTTTCTTCCATCAGTGTATTGATTCCAAAGATTCCTAAGTCAAAAGAGGAAGCTGTAGTTTGTTTGTTATTGATGTAGACATCTCACTGAAGCTTTATATCTAACTTATGAAGATTCGGAAGGATTCTGAAGATTTGCATTATGACAAATGTGCAGAATATCCTTAAAACTTACACAATTACCAACAATTAAAAATGGTAGCCGATAAGAAGAAAAGTTATTAAATCCGTCAATTGACTTCGATTTATATCCTCTAAGAAATGGAAAAGGTGAATTAATAGAAAAGAAGAAGATGCAATTACGATTCTGTGAAAACTGAAATTGTTGGTTGGCCAAATTCATTTAAATAAATACACATTTTTCAGTATTATTATTTTACCTGTCAGCTTACAATTTGTTTTTGTATCCTGAAAATTTGCCTCTGAATTTCTTAGATCCATAGCTAACGGTGGATATTGTATTTTAGTTTCAGTCTGGGGGAAAAGTTGAAAAATAGGATTATGACCAGTTTTTCGACATTATGTCCCACTGTGCGCCGAGTATTTGTTGGACAAGTTTCAAATTAATTAATACACTTAGCCAGCGCTTTCAACGGTTGTACATGACAGTCATCAAGTTGTAGATTGTGAGAGAGTACAGTTGTACAGTTGATAAAAGAAGGTTATGGAAGAGATTATCCTGCATATAATAACAGAGATTTTGATGATGGAAGTTCAACTATTTTTCGATTCTATTCCTTACATTCCCTAAAATTAGGTTCTCATCAGGAAAAGGGGATTGGCTTCTTTGGATACAGCTTTCATTTAATACATTATTTAAAAATTTAACAAATTTTTGTGTTAAATGAAAATTTAATTTGTGTTTTTATATATTATCGTCCAATTTATATATCCGTATCCAATCCTTACGATGAAAAATCCTTCGAAGAATTTATGTCACAAATAAAATTATTATTATAATGTTTCCGGAATCTCACTTTCTTCAAGTATTTCAAGGTCTCCTTAATCCAAAAAAAAATTTATGTTTTTTAAATTTCATGTTGTCATCTTATCTTATTTCTCAACACTTTATTGTTCTTATTAACTATTAAGCTTTTTCCGATGGAAATTCAGATGTACTTTATAAGTTAGTTTAATTAATCTTTTTTAAAAATGAAAAAGAAATTTTCACCTTTCGGCGAACCTCACTCACTTATTACAAGTTTTAGTCTAATTAATATATTTTATGGAGAAAATGCATAAGTCATAAAAAGCTTAATCATTGCATTAGTATAACTTAAAAACCAGTTTAAAACTTTCCAGTTTCAGTCAAAACTATCTTATACTTAATTAAGAACCTTTTTTCTAGAAATTATTTTCCTAACTACGATCAGTTCATAACCGTTAAAATTAAATAATTATTACAATAACGGCTTAGCGAACCCGAAGGTTCGATGTTGAAACTAGCATTTATTAACTTTTTAGGGATTCGTTGGTTACTTAGCCCAATAACTTTACAAGCCAATCCCGACCGCCGCGATACTATCATCTCAATTATATTAACAGATGTGTGTGCATGCTACGCAATTCCGCGTTGTGTAGTCTCCTAAATTCTTCAGCCGATTCATCCTTTTTTGGACCAAATATTTTACGCAATATCTTGTTCTCGAAGACCTTAAGGCGTTGTTCTTCCTATATTTCTCACCCAAATAAAATACAAAAGAAAATAACAGTTTAAAAATTAAAACGAGTTGAACAGCAGCCCATCTGTAATAGAAATGTACGACAACTTCCAGGGCCCAGCGTGCCCTCTCCCACTCATTATTATTATTAATAACTGAATTAAGGTTTTATTAAATTATGTAAATTAGCAATGGCGGTTTTAACATGAACACTATGCATATACCCACTCCCGCTAGGAAGCATATAAATATAGTCCAATTTCTTCTTAATTTGGACTCCGCAGCATCGCCTTTGTTTTTCGGATCCCTCCCAGGAACAGATTTACGAAAAGGATTAAGGATTTATAAAAACGGAACTTACAACTATTATAATAATGAGAGTTAATTGTGCTACATTAAATACAATCTTATTTTGCTAATTCGAACTCTCCAAAAGCCCACGCTTTGGGAATTTATACGGCGGGCCTAACAACGCCGAAAAAACAGCTCCTATTATTTCGCTATGATATAGTTACAACTTAGCCAATGCTCTTTATAAAGCTTTTAGTACCCGAAGAGTTGGAAGCGTGCAGTGCAACAAGGACATTTCAGTGACAGTGAGATGAAATTAAAGCATCCAGGTCCTTGGGTATTCACATTCTTTGGGATTTATTGTCAAGTCGAAGGCTACAATACGCAACGGGTTTACGACACCGTTTACAGCCGGATCGATACTCATAACTTCATCAACATATTTTTATTCGGACATGAAACTATAGATAATAGATGGGACACCTTGAAGAGTTACTTCCTCCACTGAAAAAAAAAAAAATCAGCATGAATGTCATTAAAGCATCACTGCAAGATTACAAGAGGAAATAATTTACAATACTCCAGCCAAATCCAATACAGTCCATGCAACTCGACTTGAGCAGTTTTGTTACTTTTCATTATTTATTTTTTTGATGTAGATAAACTGTATCTTTTTTACTGATTTTTTGCCCAAAAATAATTTTTAAAAATCAACTAATCATTTTTTATTTTTGCGTGTATATTTCATTTTTTTTCTGAGCTCTCAGCCGAGATCAATTTTTGGAGTTTAATTAAACGTTAAATAAGCTTTAAAGTTGGTATTTAATGTTGGTGATTGTGATAAGTGCTCTGTAAGTCAGTGAGAGCAAAATCTCAAAAAGGCAAAAATTACTGATAATTATTTGTGTTCTGCAATTACGTGATCTTATCTTTTTTCTGTCCTGATTATGTCTGAATTGGCGAAACGTTGGCTATTTGACTGTTAAATGGCATTTAAGATACTTAAGATATTTTTTTGGATTCATCCAATAATATCCAAATATATGGGTTCTTCGGAAGTAGCGAGATTTTCTAATTATTTTAGAGAGCACTGTATTCTTTATTTTTTTACTTTTTTTTTTTTATTGGTATCTCAAATGCTGTTGTCAAAATATCCCAACGTAATTGTTTCTAGGATGGTAGATAAATCAAAATGAGAGACTGAGCATAGAGTGTGGGGGGTGAGGTTTATTAAATCTATAGAACGATATTCATCATATTGAAATAGCTTTAATATTCAATGTATTCTTTTTTTTGTTTTTAAATTTAAGTATATTAAATTGTTTCAACTGGAATTTAAATGTTATTGTTCAAATTGTAAAGCACATAAATTTTGTGTAGATGAGCAAGCACGTGTGTAACCCAGACCAAGCGGTTGTTCCTATTTTATTTTCCCATTAAATTATGTCCCATATTTATGATTTTAATCTAATATCTAAAACATTCAAGATTATCTCCAGAATCACCTACAGAAGAAAGGGGTCGCTCCTGATCTTGCATGCATTCTTCGTCACACCGGATTCGCGAACGAAGGCCATCTGGACAGCGGCATAAGAGGTAAGTCCGACTCTTACTAGGCTGCACGAAGTCGATGGGCAGAATTATCATCGATATAGACTTACAAAAGAAATCTGTTTTACATAAGTCAAAAAATTGTCTCAAACATTTCTGCTTGCAGGACTTCATATTATGAAGCTCTCCAAAAATTGTTTGCTTGATATTAATAAATAAACTTTTTGTATAGGCTTCCAGATTACAACTGTCCGTTCGCCAAGACAATGGTGACGAAACGTATCGAACTATTGATCTAATTTGGTCCCATTGTCATTTAACTTAAATTAAATTAAATAATATTATGTTAAATTAACTCTTCATTTAGACATTCTCGTCTAGAGTTTGTGTACGATTTGTCTTGCTTATTCGTGTTGTGCTCCAATACTCCACGACATTCTTTCGCCTAACGGACTATAGTTACATTTTTGAAATAATGGTCATTGGACTTACTCAATGTACCTTTATATAATTAATTCAAAGCATGGGATATAGTTATAGTTTATTTAATTAATTGTAACTCTGAAAGTATCGAATTTTTCTTGAGGTGTTAGCAAGTAATATCATAAAACTCTTGACAAATAGAATAAAAAGATGACGTTAATAAATCGTTTTATGCCATTAAGCATGAATCACTTATACTGTGAGGTAATTTTTAAAGTTTTATTGGCTGGAAATAATATCAATGAAGTTGCTGATAACTTTTCATGGATTATTGTGGCTTAGGTTAAAACGATCCAAGGCTGATTGGAGCTCATCCAACCACGAAGCAGTTAATTTTAATTGTAGGTCAAACTTCGAGAAGGTTATAGGTACCGTTTAGGACATTTTAAAAGGATGAGCTTTATGGAACAACACCCAGGCATCTTTGAGAAGTAGATGCTGGTTTGATTTCAGCGGATCTCTAGTAACCAGTGATTGAATTTGAGAATTAATTTTTTAGCCAAATCGAAACATGGCAATTATTGTGTGATTAAAAAAAATGAAAATCACCTATGATTTTTAAAAATTGTTAAATATTAATTGTTGATTTATGGCTTATATTTGTATGAAATAAAAGTCAAGTGTCATTAACTGATTATTTGTTTTTAGTTAAAAATAACCATCACTTTTACAGCTACTTTTTTAAGTCACAAATATCTCTTATTTTTGAGCTTTTTTTTTTTTTTTTTTTTTCTTTTTGCTTAAAATAAAACTCAAAACTATAACTTGCTTAATGTTAGAGTTAGCAAATTAGGAGTGCTTCCAATTTATTCAGCCTGAATTAAACTATTAAAAATTGATCATGTAACCATTTTTTTATTAATACGATAAGCTGAAAAATAATCTATGAATAAACTAAATATAAAACCTTACGTCATGGTGCAATTTCATGCATTTTTCTACCTATTTGATCATTAATTCTCAATTATTGATTCAAAATATATTAAAGCAAGTTGTTTACTTATAATAATACAAATGTTGATACAAATTTATACAAATGATTAGGATTTTTTTCGCAGTTTTTCCACTTGTTTGTACGACATTCTGAACTGTATT
This sequence comes from Rhaphigaster nebulosa, assembly GCA_948150685.1. NCBI lineage: Eukaryota > Metazoa > Arthropoda > Insecta > Hemiptera > Pentatomidae > Rhaphigaster > Rhaphigaster nebulosa. Next base: position 21,778,659 of record OX411309.1, read on the forward strand.
CGAAGGCACGTCCAATAATGTTATTTTTTGCACATCATATGTGCTAAATTCACAAGATCAATTGATAATTCGAGATAACATAAAAAAGATGGAATTGAGAAAAGCATTTAAATAAGACTGAATAAAGGGCGAGATAAATAAATATTGTATGAATAGAAGTAGACAACTTGTCAAAACATATTTTGAAACAATAAATAATTATTAAATAACAAATTTGCAGAAAAAATAAAATTGTTTGCTTTATGGTTGATCCGCACTATAAAATTGTTTAATGTATCCCATGTCATAAAAACTATTTACCAGAACCACTTCGGAAGGGGCGCACAATTTTAATATATAAAGGCAAAGGGGATATTAACGACATATCTTCTTGCAGGCCCATAACCATTTATTCCATTTTGCGCCGAATCATGGAGAAGGTTCTTGACCACGAACTACGAAAATAGATCACCTTCCACAAGAATCAAAGAGGTTTTATAAGAGGCCTATAGGGGACGCACATCAACACAAGAATCATTGACGCTATATTAAAAGATACACGAAATAAGAAAAGCAATTGCGCGGTGATTTTTCTTGGCATTGTTGGTGGCTTTGACAATGTTGGTCATAGTCATATTTTAAGCTCACTTGAAGCGAGAGGTGTGTCACCGGATCTTAAAAATGTAATATCCGCTCTCCTTTGTAAAAATAAACTTATGATTAGAATCGTACTCACTCAACTAGCCAAATCAAAGTGCTGCGTGAAATGCCCCAAGGGGGCCCCTTGTCCTCTTCGCTATTAACCTGCCAATTGATTATCTATACCGTGACCTGTGCGAAGAAGACTTCTCCAGAAAATTTGGATACAATCTAAGAAGTAACCAAGAATCTGTAGTCTCAATGGTTCGCGGACGACCAGCCTGTCTCAGCACGCGACAAGGGTGATTGGAGAAAGAGAAAGAGAAAGAGTGATTGGCAGCATCCAGAGGACATTTTTGGAGATTGGTTTGGCTATAATTCTCGGAAAAGTGTGGCCATCGTCATGAATAAAGGAGAGCTGGAAACAACGATGCTCTTCCTTGAGAATGGAGATGGCATCCAAACAATGAACCATGGAGATACCATTAAGTACTTAGGATGCTCATTCTTGAGAGAGCTTCAGTTCAACGAAGATCCGATAACAAAGCTAAACAAAAACTGAAATAAGCTCATAGCCTCTTATTTGCTCAAGCCTGAGCAAAAGCTTACATTGTCAGCCAATATCTGTTCCCGGCTCTTGCTTACCTTCTCCAAACAGCGCCCCTCACAAAGCTACGTCCGAATATTATAGAAGGAATCGACACCATCATTCACATGAGCGTAAAGGCCATTATTGGACTCCCTGTGAACACCTCCACGGCGACGTTGTACGTTCCGAGGATGTATCGAGGACTAGCATTGATCCGCTACCAATAGAGAGGCTCCTCTACAACACTGGTTTATTGCCCAGCGACTGTCAAATGTGCCGGATTCCCTGTTCCAATCTACGTTCGATTATTCGGCTGGTTGCCGAATGTGCCGAGAGATTGGGTGTTGATCAGGGAAATCGAAATAAGAGAGCTCTACGATAGTCGCTAAGAGAAATTTCCTTATTGAGAAGAATGGGCCAATGGGCAGGGCATTGGTGGCCATTTTAAAGATACCCCGAAAGCGAACAGATACATTTTTGAGAAGCAAATACTTTCGGGTTCCGAATGGTCTGATGCCCTGAAACTGAACATAAATTATGCACCCCTGCGTGGAGTCTCAGGTGTCAGCGGACAGGCTTTTTTTATTTTATTTTCCACCCTACCCTGCCTAAAAGGTAATACGGGTGTTTGCAGGAGTGTGATGTTATGCATTCCTGCTTAACAACACACTGCTGCAAGTAAAACAGACTACAATTATCTCAGTAGCTGTGCACACAGCCTGCTCTTCGGTACGTCAGTTTGGTCATCATCTTCTTCCTCTCCTGGGTCTTCTGTCCGGCGATCTCCCTGGCACAGCTCCTTCTCTCCTTCCCAAGAAAAAGTGAGTTGGACCCACTATTGTCTTCCAACCACACACAAAGTTCCTGAAGTGAGGATAGTTCTTTTCGGTCATGCAAAAAAGAACTATGTTTCAGCTGAGGGAATTCGTTCTCCGTCAGAACATAGAGCCCTGTCTCCCTCAGTAGTTTGGCACTCAGACCCTCATAGGCAGTGCAGACTATGACGATATGTTCGGCGGTTTCCGGTACACCACCACTGGGGCATAGGGGATCGATGTCTATCCCATGTTTAAAAAGAAACTCTGAAACTCCCATCCCCGTGAGAATCTGCAAGACCCAGTAGTCCGGGAGGATCCATGTCGTTTCTAGTCGCGATCCGACGATGGCGACTATACTATATGGCGATACTTCCTCAAGGTAGCCCCTTTAGTGGTAGTCACCCATCGCCGGTTCCATTCTTCTACTGTATCCAACCGGAGGATTATCTTCCAACTGCTAGGGTCTGCATTGATCCTCACTCGGAGATCCGCCAGTAGATCCGTCAGGCCTTCCCTCCTTATCTTGTGCCGGAAGTAATCTTCTCGCAGCGGGAGGTCAAGAGGTATTCCTCCTGCTAAGACCTTCACCGCCTCATGAGACACCGTCCTGTATGACCTGGTTACTTAGCACATATGCTGGGAAAATACTCCGACAACTCCCTCCTCATAACACGCCGTCACCATGAAGTAAAGTACGAATTAATAAAGTTCCTAAGAGAGAGAGAATTTGCCTGCTTCGACGAGGTCTACTATATAGATATGGATGGATCCACGCGATTTGCTGACATCGTAGCTTTTCCAAAGGTAAACAGGTAAGTCAACGATCATTCTACTGTAAGATACGAAACTAATGACCTTGACCAGGCAAGTAGGGAAAAGAAACAAATTTATTATAAGTGTATCCTTTTCCTTAGGGAACTTCGGAAAAAAGACTTCAATGTGAGAGGCCTATGGTTCGGAGCCCGCGGAATTATACCAAGTACAAGAAGGAGCTTCATGGAGAATCTTGGTGTCGATATTAAGAATTTAGTAAGAAGACTGACCGGAAATATAGTTCTTGACTCTCTGGGAATCATCGACCATGATATCCATCATGCATGGTATCCAATGAAGTGCAAGGGTCATGAAAGGTTGGATGGTTGGATATGTATTGAGAATACTGGGATTGAAGGAAATCATTAAGATTAAATAATAGTAATTAGATAATGGATAAATTTAAGAGATGCCTCCTGGTTCAGCCAATATTAACATAAAGAAATTTCATTTTCAAACAAAGAAAAGTGGGTTAAGGACCCTTGAGGTCTCTACCTGGAAGACCCGGGGGCCGGTAAAATCTTCATAAAGATGAAACTATAGATAGGCCCGATCGACATGGTGTAATAAACACGCCGACCAAGGATACTATGAACAATAAAGGAAAAAAATTTAAACATTTCAAAGACAGACCTTTTCAAATATTCTTATAGAAGGCCCAAAAGGAGAAGGAGAAGGGGGAAAAGAGGAGAACAGACAGAGAGGAGAGAAGTGAGGAAGCTCTTGGGAGAAGGCAGAAGAGGAAAGTTCTATGGATAAGGCAGAAGACTGAGGTTCGCAGAGGGTACAGTTGAGCGGTCCATCGAGATACGAAGTTCGAGCTAAAAGGCAGAACATCGAGCACCGAGTGTCGAAGGCAACTATAAGATAAGTGCGAGTCCTTTCATTCAATGTGTATATTAATGTCGAATATTATGTGACACCCGATTAATATTTTAAATAAGCAAGTTTTCCCAGTAATATCAAATACATATGTTAAAGTCCACAGATTTTTATAATGAGAGTAATTTAGGTTGTAAATTAGTAAGCCAACAGTTTAATTAATAACGTAACTTAGATAAAGTAAGATACTTTATCTTTATGAGGGGATGTATTAAATATAACCAATTGGTCAGCTCCAAATTCCTGAAATACACACAGCAAGACTAGAAAGTATTGAAAAACATTTTCATGCAGGAAAAAGATCATAGAAGTCATTAGATTGATTAAGACAAATGAAATTCATTAAATTAGGTCTAATAAAATTATAAACTATTTTATGATTCTATTCATAGAATTACCCTAATGCCACCAGTGGTAATCATAATAATAAAATTATAAATTTTAATTTAATTATTGATTCTAACAATTAATGTAATAATTAAGTGAAATGCTAGAAACGTCCCTACAAGGGGACATTTCAAATGCTATGTTTCTGACAAACTGCTTTTCTAGGGCAGGTGGGGGTTCCAGAAGCCACATTATATAATTTACTTATCTTACTTACTTACTTATCTTATCTTATCTTATTTATATTATTTACTTATCAACTTCTACTTTAACTTAAAAGGTTAGAGACCACAGATCCCCATGCTATGGTCACTAGGTTGGGATATTATAAATACCATTAGAGATCCTTTCCAAGGGTGCCTTTTCGAATGAATCAGAGTTATTTCTTGACAAAAATCAAAAAAATTATTTTTAAATTATAAAATTAAGAATCTAGTTATGATTTGATTTGTTCTTTAAAAAACAAATAATTTAAATTCAATCCCTGCCTGTAGCACATTTTCAAGTAGCACTTTTATTCAAGTTGGAAAATACAAATGTACCTGAATCCCATTTCACTTAATTAAATTATAATATATATATATATATATATATATATATATATATATATATATATATATATATATATATATATATATATATATATATATATATATATATATATATATATATATATATATATATATATATATATATATATATATATATATATATATATATGTATATGTTATATATATATTAAATTATCACTTAATTAAATGATGGCATGCAGGGTAAATAGAATAGTAGATTTCGATAGAAGATAGAAGATTTGAAGGTCTTATTAATGAATGGGTTGTAATTTCAATTGTAAATCCGATTTCTAGGACTTAAATAAAGTAAGATCTTCTATCTAAATCTACTATTCTATTTACCCTGCATGCCATCATATAGTTTAATTAAGTGAAATGGTAAACACGACACTCTTGGAAAGGATCTCCAATGGTATTTATAATATCCCTACCTAGTGACCATAGCATGGGGGTCTGTGGTCTCTAACCTTTTCAGTTAAAACAGAAGTTGATTGATCGGTTTCCTTCTGGAACCGATGCAAATACATAGCATATTAGATAAGTAAATTATGCAAATCTGGTTTCTGGAACCCCCACCTGCCTTAGAAAAGCAGTTTGCCAGAAACATAGCAGAATATATGTTTTTTTGTTCTGTTTATCTATGTTTGTAAATATTTATTGAACGCTAAGTTTTAATTATATTTTATATTAATGTGTGAAATTTTATTCATTTATTTTATTAATAAAATTAAGAATCTAGTTATGATTTGATTTGTTCTTTAAAAAACAAATAATTTAAATTCAATCCCTGCCTGTAGCACATTTTCAAGTAGCACTTTTATTCAAGTTGGAAAATACAAATGTACCTGAATCCCATTCCAAATCCAGTAAAACAACAGCGTTTGCCATTTTCGCTTCTGAGAACTTAAATAATTCACAAAGTATCAGTTGGTGAGGATGTTCATCAATGGGTTGCATTTAATTTAAATTAAAAAGTTGTATTTATTAGTCCATATGCAATACACTTGCAGTCAGAGAATCTGATATTTATGGGTTCGCCACTGCTGAAAAAATTGTGCAGATAGAAGTAATATCATACATAATACCTGAATTTACATATTTATTATTATTGTGCAGGACTCTTATTCATTTATTTCTGCTATTTTTTAGTATATATTGATTATAAGTAACAGAGGAACATCTCTTTTTCGAAACAAAATGTTTCATTTGATTTTCATTTTTTATATAATAAAATTTATATAATACAATTAGACGGTATGTAACAAAAGGGAACCAATGGGTCATTCTCAAATAAACGTCACTTTCGAAATCTGTAAAAAAAAAAATAAAACACTATATTCATGTTCATGGAAAGTAACCGTTGGCCTTTAACAGAGTGTAGAGCTTAAGAACGAGAAAACTTCATGGGCTGATTCTGTACCTCAGAAGAAACAAAAAAGTTCATATAAACTAGGGTCCGATTCCTCACAGAAAAACAGAAAATTAAAATTGTTTGTTATTTTAGGTAAGCCGCGTTTTTGGTTGGATAGGAAGCGATCGCTCAAAAACTATTGAAGGTAATTAAGTTCCAATTGGACTATCGTAAAGTTGATAAAAATCTCTTTAAGAAATATAGTTTGGTTTAACTTAATCCGCTGTATGATAACTTTCAGGTTGACCAATAGCGAAAAGTTTTAATGTATTTTTAAAATCACCGTTTGTTTGTGAATGTTTTACTCAGTCCCCTGCTGGGCTACAGTTATCTCTCTTTGAGGGAAATTTCTTTTATTAACTTTTGTCTACTTTACGATGAGGCAATTGGAACTTGATTACCTTAAATACTTTTTGAGTGATCGCTTCCTATTCAACCGAAAACGCGACTTACCTAAAATAACACAAAACTTAAATTTCCTACTTTTTTGTGAGGAATCGGGCCAAGTTTGATATGAACTTTTTTGTTGCTTTTGAGGTGCAGAATCAGTCCCTGACGTTTTCTGGTTTTTATGATTTGACACTGATATAAGTGTTATATCAGTGTCAAATAGTGCAAAATCTGATTTGGTTTGCAAGTTGTACGATTTTTTGTAGTTTCTCTAAGTAGTTGAAAAAATAGAAAACCCTTTGGTCACGAGAGTTACATACTAAAAAAAAAAGTCTTGATTTTTCCAGTTATTTTGCTTTATTACCAAGTAGGACTAGTTGGCGAAGTGCGATGTACCCCCAGTAATCAAAATATACGTTTTGATTTAAAATATTTAGTGACAATTTTCGAAATTCACTTCGGCAGATAGTAACTTGAGTAAACTTTTCACAAAAAAGTTTGTGAACAAGAACATTTGTGAACATAGGGATTGCAAATCCAGGTGCAATATAATTGTTATAAATTAATGAAAATTGATAAAAATTTCCCAAGGAGTTCTCTGTTGTGCATTTCACTCTTCCTTTGTCACGTTTAATTATTGTAAATTGTAATTGCTTTTAAAGTCTATGACTATAGCAATTGTTTTTTTATTCGACTTAATTCAAAAAGTCTTTTTTGTTAATAAAAATAACCGATAAATTTTTCGCCCTGTTGTTAATTTTTTTTAAAAATATACAGTGATTTCTTGATTAATCAAAAATATTATTTTTTGGATTGGTTGTAAAAACTAAATATTTTTAGAACATCATTATGAAATAAATAAATAATCAAGATATTTTTATATTTATTATATCTCATTTCTGGTGATTTTTTTTTCTTTGTATAACGATAAGTTCAAATATTTCTGACCTCTTTCATGTGGAGGGGATGAACTGTAGTTCAGTACGCCATGTTGGTCCTCAGAGTAAAGCGTTCGGCATCGTCTAATATTTGTTAATAAGAATTGTAGTTTATTTTAATCGCTATATATTGTTTTATTTCTACTAATTTCACACAACAGATATGGGAAGATACGACAGAAGGTACGTTTTTTCCACAAATATTGTTAAAATTAGTTTTATCACTAAAAGCCGTGTCCATATTTTTGGATGTATACATTGGATATATTCGTGTAATGTTTTACTATTCTTTGTTTCTAATGCCCTTTATCTTTTATTTCTTTCATTTTAAGTTTATTGATAATGTTTGTTGAAACTTTAGATCATTGTAAATTAGTAATCGAAAGTCTGATTCTGATAAAATGATTTCCTTAAATATTTTTGCTGGTGCTTGTTTTAATAATATTTCTGTAATATTTTTTTAACTTTCTATCATTTCTTTGTTTAAAGTTTAATGAAGAGTATTCTATTTCTTTTAGCATTATTTTTAAAACCTATCCATTGCCTACAAAAGTTTCCATTACAGTTTTCTAGTCAGTGTTTTAGATTATGAATTCTGCAGAGAGGTTTAAACCTTGACTAACTTTGTTTTCTGCATTGTGCAATGATTGGCTGGCTATCCATGCCTTTGGCACTTTTGGCAACATACTTTCAATTTTAGTATAACCTTTTAAATTCTTCAACAATTTATTGATTACGACAATTTACGATATTTTATAGAATACAAGATATACTGGTTATACTGTAGTCTTATCTTTTAAAATTAATATATCACATTGATTTCTCTCATTTTTATAACTTTCCATTTTGTTGATTTTATGAATTCATTTTAATTAATATTAAATTAATGCTTTAAAGTAACTGTCCCATATTATTTTGTTGATTTAGAATTATTACACTTTTTGCTGCAATTTTTTCTTTATATGTTTATATCGCTAATTTTCATTTGATTATAGAAATATTTTGACATTTGGCCTGTATTGACACAATTAAACCAACATCATACATTTTATTTAATAATTTAAGGTAATATGTTGTTACCCTATCTTTTGATAAATATCATTGCCTATAAAACGAAATAATGATCCATAATATATAATTTGTTTTGGTTATTCATTTTTTTATTACTCTTGTTTTTAAATTATTTTAAATTAAATTAAAATCTTCATCAAGTAGTAAAGCGACTCAAACTAAAATTTTTAAGCTGAAATTTAGATAGTTTTTTTATTTTTTATTATTATTTATAAATATTATATACTCAACATTTTAGTGTGGCCAATGTTTTCAATTGAGAACAAATGCTTGGAAAATATTTTTAAATGTCTATCTAAAAGTCAAACTCAATCAATATTTTTGCTTTTCAAAATTTATTTTTTTATTTTTGAAATTTGAATTACCATTTTCTGAAATACTTATAAATATGCCTTTTTATATTTTTATAACAAAGGATTCAGTTCGATTAAGGCTGTCATATTTTTTTAAACCTTGTTCTTTTCTCTGTAGTACCCCCTCTATTTCACAAGTTTAAAAAATATGCAATAGTAATAAGCTTAATCGGTAGCAGCCATAGTTCCCAATTAGGTATGTACCAAAAATCCTAACTAAAAAATTTGTTTTAGTAACCCTAGCAATCGTTATGTTTTATATGAAAAATAATGATACAAAAAAATTTGATTTCTATATGAATTCGCCCTGCTAAAGGTTAACCACATGCACATGTATTTATTTTTATTGTGTAATATATCTGTTTAAAACACACTCCTTGCTCATATCAATTTATTTATTGTGAACCCTATATCATTGCACTGCTAAGTTATGAAAATGTCTACACCATTGTAGGTAAAGATCAACTTAGTTATGCTAAATAAAGAAAAAAGAATCTCTGGGTAAATAGCTTAGCTTATGTAGGCCTATTTCTATACTCCACAAGTCTGTGACTTTACCAACATTTGATAGTTTATTTATAATATTCGAAATCATATTTTCAGTTCTTATTATATTATTTTTGTTTTTACCATTCGTTTATATGATCTTCCCATTAAGGATATTTAAAACTTTTAATAATAAATTTCATTATTTTTTTCAGATCAAGATCGAAATCAAGAGAAAGGAGAAGATCTAGAGATAGGGACCGGGAGCGCGAGCGTGATCGTGAAAGAGACAGAGATCGTGACAGGTACAGATCACGTTCTAGATCAAGAGACCGTGACAGGGGACGTGATAGGGGCGGACGTGGAGGCGACCGAGGTGGTGGAAGAGGTAGAGGAGGACAACCAGGTTCTGCCTTAAGAAGACCACATTGGGATCTTGGAAGATTAGAACCGTTCAAAAAGAACTTCTATACACCCCACGCAGATGTTCAAGCTAGGTAAAAATAAAATATAAATATCTATTGAACTCGTAACTTACACTTTCTTAAAACTGTAACAAAAAAAATTCTTGTGATTGTATCTTGCTTTTAACATTCCTGGAATTTGTTAGGTATTCATTTATAATGTATTTTGTGTGTGATATCTAACTAAATGCTAAAAATGGTTGTGTCGGTACTACTCCAATTTCGCAACCCCAATATGGCGGGTGGTCTCAAGTTTTTTGACCAGATTGAACATCGAATTCTTGCAGCCGAGTCTGTATTATTATTATAGTTAATTAGGCTGTGATTGTTTTAAAAATTGTAATTAATCTTAATTATTATTAAAATTTGTTAGGGTGTAAATCTCTCTAAAAGTTAATAAAATAAAAATTATTTTAATCGGTGAATTTGATTTTTCATTTGAGGCAACTCTTACTTTATAAATAAATAATACTAATACGCCTCTTGATATAATAATAATAATATAAGTTAGGAAAGAAGATTTTATTATATTTCCAACAATTGTTGCTGTAATTAATGCCTGGATAATTAAAATTAACCATATACCAAAGAGATTATTTAATTTTAATAATGTTAGTGATAGTGTAATCATTAGGGATAGTAATAAATTTAACTCAGTAAGTGATTTAGTAAAATATTAATTTTTGAGATTCACAATAGGCCTTGCTTTTTACTGAAGTTTTTAAGGTAAATTCCTAATTATGATTTACAAAATCATTTGTTTATATTAAACTATTAAAAATAATTTTATTTAAATATATTCTTTTGTTTAGTTTATTTAGTGGATTTGTTATTTTTTGTTCTACTCTTAAGCAACATACAATCTTACTTCAGAAAGACACCCTTCCACATTGGATGTATAGTCAGGCTCAAAAGACCGCCCTTCATGTTGGGGTAGCGAAACTGGAGTAGTACCGCTGTCTCTGCCTAAAATATTGAATTTGTTAAAAAATATAATAGTATTATAGCTTTTGTTGAATCCCAGCTGTCTACTTCCAGTTATTGCGCTCACTTAAGTGCAATCAGATAGATAACAATTGTGTTTATTTTATTTATTAAGTTTTTATCTCAATTCTATCTTAGCTACTATAGCATGATACCACTTGTAGGTGTGTACAAACTTGCGTTCCGCTTAACTAGTTCTGAGGGTATACTACTTGTCCGATGTTCATTGGAATTGTTAATTTCAATGAGCACCCAGCAATCCATAGGAAACCTGTGAACATTCAGTTGTCATTTTGCAGGATAGTTGTAAACATGTCTAATAATAGAATAATATTTAAGTTATGAACCTAGAAAAACATCTAACGAGGGGAGACCTACGGACGAGGAATCACCAATTTCAACGAAACTTTTTTTGAAAAAACTAGATTGAAAAATATTAGACCTGTGTCTGAGGGTTCTTTCTAATGCACTCTTAGAGTCGAGAAAAATATTTTTTTTATTTTATTTTCTGCCTTTGCTTTGTATGGATTTCAAGGTTCTCATATACCAATTGATTTGTTTTTGTTTTTTTGTGTAAAATAAGAAAAATATATTGCCAATTGAACTAAATGAGTTTGAATGTGCCAAAAACTACGAAAATCAAAAGAAGATGCTTCAAGTAAAGTGTGTCAACAAATTTCTTTTTTTTCTTTTTCCCTTCGTTAGTAACTCTATGGGACGATCCTATATTTATAAAATGTACAGGTTCTATGCTGCAAATAAGATACCATATGTACCAAACTGCAAATAAGATTCGCACTGTGCATATATATATAAATATTTGTAGTCAGTAATGTATGAAATAAAATAATGTGTAGCTTAATCTCTTCCTAAAATGGGATTAACTTTCATTTGGCTAACAGCTGAGTAATATAGTTTAATTAAGAGAATCGCATGTGAATAAAATTTGTGAATAATTTCAATATTCATTTTATTAAAAATAATTGTTTATTTATTTTATAATTTAATTGAGCACTTAAAATTTGAATTGTTCGCAAATATTGTTAACAGTTAATTTATAGTGCTAAATCAATAGGTAGGTAATTAGCTTTAGATGCATTGTTGCACTAAAGTCAGTCCCTTAACCAACAGTTAATTTATTATATTATATTTCATGCCCCTGTATTATGTAAAAATAGAGACCTTTTTAGTCCAGTTTGATAAACTTGTTTAATGTAGAAAAATATATTTATATAAGTTTTTTTATCCGTTCTCTTCTAGTTTTAAAATATTTGCCAGAGCTTGATGTGCATATAAAATACGTTTTGTATTGTGCATGTTATGTCTTTCTTATTTAGGGTTGCTAAATGAGTATAATTAAAATTGTCGGTAAATAATCTGAATTTTATTGTTACTTTTCAATTGAAATTGGTTTTAACCCTTTATGGCGGCAGGTAGGGAGGGGAAAGTTTGCCCTTAGAACGGTGACCTTGAAGTGACTAGTTGGCTCCCCGGACGGAATGCTTTTATTGAAAAACGGCTACCGCAATACCGCATAATTGAAGGAATGTTTCTAACATTTAATTTTTTTTTTTCTATTTCTACCTCCATTGTGACTCCGACATAAAATGTAAAAAAAAAAGTATAATTTTTACAATAATACAAATAAACATTAATTATTTTAAATTATTTAATTTTTCCAGACGAAATTCGGGAAATTATTATTTTATTGTATTTAGAATTTCGTGAAAAATGTGATGTTACAATTTTACAAGTAGCTTGGTGTCCACTTTATTGAGTAGTTTTAAACAGATTTCTTATTTTTTAATTTATACCTGTATGGTATATAGTTTATTGAAGAAATATCAGTGTTATAATAGAATAAAAAATTAATTATTTTTCCTATGGTGATAATTAGTGAAATTATCACATTATTCTAGCTAAAATTTTGTAAAAATAAAGAAAACTGAAGGAAGTCTATTTCAATTATAATTATAAGAAGTCAGATAGGTAATTAGGAACACAGAAAAGAAGATTTGGGACTGATCTCAGGTACTTGGAAATATTTAGGGGCAGAAGATGAGAATTGAGTTCGAGGGATCTGAACTAACTGAATTCTTGCTATATCTTTTAGCAGGAGTACTACAAGCTCTCTAGAATAACGTAAGACTATTTTAAGGTCCAACTTCAGTAGTAGTTCACCGTTGTTATCTGAAAAGTAGGCAGAAAGAAGTAGACTTTTATAGCAATACACCATTCTAGGAGCCCACTTAACACTCGACTTCTACAGCAGTACACCATCGTTAAAGGGTTAAAATATAGTATAAATGAGGTATTCAAGAAAAAAATATTTTTTTTTTTTTTTTTATTTCCGTAACTTCCTAAGGTAGTTAAAAATACTTGATTCAAGTATTTCATACTCTCTTGAGTCCTAAAATGTGATTTTTTTAAAAATTTGTTCTAACAATGCCATTGATAGAGCAAGCATTTCTATGGAACCCATCCCTTATTCTGCTCAAATGCCAAGCATTTTTCAATGAAACTTGGTGGGTATGTGGCAGTTATTTTAGTTTATGTTTTATGCAACATGAAGAGTTATAAGAAAAAAAATCTCTGGCAGAGTTATAGACAGTCAAAAGTCCAGTCCATTGTATGACCAAATCTTAATACCTCTCTTAGAGGATTTTTTTAAATTTTATTTATTTATTATCTCAACAAACTATAGTTTTTATTTGTTAAATTAACAAATTTAAAACTATTCTTCTTTTTGTCTCTTTTTTCGAGAAGCTGGTATCAATCGGTGTTATATTGCAAAGTTACAATATTGTGTTGCAAGTTGGCCTGTTCTTCCATTTTAGCAACTATTTAGACACTGCACTTCAAATTTTAACTGTTTGTAAATATTGTAAGCAGATTAATTTGTAGTGCAAAATCAATAGGTAGGTAATTAGCTTTAGATGCATTGTTGCACTAAAGTCAGTCCCTTAATCAACAGCAAGTGTATTATAGTATATTATATTTTTATGGGTGCAGGTATACTGTTTGAATATCATTCAATTAATTATTTTGGAGGGAGTTTTTGTTGACCGTATATGTATATTTAAAGGTATATGTATATGTATATGTATGTAAGGTATATGTATATTTAAATGTATATTTTTATATTTTTATAAGAAACTTATATATTTTGTGCCGACGTTTCGGCCTAAGTTTTAGGTCATCTTGAGAGCTAAAAAGAAAACAAAATAACAACAATGAAAACAGACAGGCATTACCAGCAACAGTAAAAAATGATAAAACAGAAATTACAAGTAATATATAAAAATATGAAGTATAAAAAGAAAAAGATAACACTAAATTACATAGTTCAAGTGACAAATGAAAAAATAAAATAAAATAATAATGTAAAAATTAATTGAAATTAAAATAATACTTTATTTACACAGAGAATAGTAAAATATATGAAATCTAATAATAGTATAAAGGTTTGGTAATATGTAAAGCATACAGAGATAGTTGGGATGTGACAAGTTGTGCAAAAGATGATAACGATGTTAAAGAAGTTGACATTGTTATAATTAAATAATTATGTGATGAAGGAGTAAAATATAAAGTAACGTAAGCCCCAAAACAAAAATAGGTCAAAATCCTATATGGTTAAGAAAGAGGAAGGATAGAAACAAGGAGGAAGAGGAAATGTAAAGTTGGTGCTCAAACCATACGCCTCTCTGGTATGTAATTATTACGTTTTCTTTATATTTCCTCTTCCTCCTTGTTTCTATCCTTCTTCTTTCTTCACCACATAGGATTTTGACCTATTTTTGTTTTGGGGCTTACATTACTTTATATTTTACTCCTTCATCTCATAATTATTTAATTACAACAATGTCAACTTCTATAACATCATTGTCAACTTTTGCATAACTTGTCACATCACAACTATATCTGTATGCTTTACATATTACCAAACCTTCATACTATTAATAGATTTCATATATTTTACTATTCTCTGTGTAAATGAAGTATTATTTTAATTTCAATTAATTTTTACATTATTATTTTATTTTATTTTTTCATTTGTCACTTGTATTATGTAATTTAGTGTTATTTTTTTCTTTTTATACTTCATAATTTTATCTTACTTGTAATTTCTGTTTTTATCATTTTTTACTGTTACTGGTACTGCCTCTGTCTTTTTTCATTGTTGTTATTTTGTTTTCCTTTTAGCCCTGAAGATGGTCTAAAACTTAGGCCGAAACGTCGGCACAAAATATATAAGTTTCTTATAAAAGTGTAACTCTTTGACCGCACTCCCCCTCTCCCGACCAACTTCTCCCTTTAAATTAACTATTCTATTTGTGTAAAATTTTGAATGCTAATGAATGTTTTGTTTCTTTACCATCAAGATTAACTTAGCAATTATTCCAGATTTTTTATTTCATTGTTTTTTCATTTTTTTCATTGTTGAGTTGATGATTTTATTAATTATTATTTATATTTATTTCTTTTTTTAAGGCTCAAAGAAGATATTGAAGCATACCGTGATGCAAAGGAAATAACTTTGAAGGGAAAGGATGTTCCTCATCCAGTGTGGTCGTTTGATGAAGCTGGGTTTCCTGAAAATATTCTGAAAGTACTAAAGTAAGTTAATTTAGAAGCCTATCATCTGCCGAATTGTTCTTGTAATTCAAATAATAATATAAAAATTAATCAATTTCATTATAGAAAGCAAGGGTTTAAAGACCCAACAGCTATTCAAGCTCAAGGTTGGCCAATAGCACTGTCAGGTAGAGATATGGTTGGTATAGCATCAACAGGTTCTGGAAAAACACTTTCTGTGAGTATTAGACTTTTTATATTCACTTTAGTCGACTTTAACAACTAATAAATTATTTTACTTACTCAAATATTGATTCAAACCAAATTCTATGCTGGTATATTTTATTATTACGAATTTTGAACCTACCATTTTTTTTTTTTTAGTATATCTTACCAGCTCTGGTTCATATTGAAGCTCAAGAACCCCTGCGACGTGGCGATGGCCCAATCGCATTAGTCCTATCCCCTACGAGGGAGCTCGCCCAGCAAATTCAGACTGTGTGTAATGATATCGGCGATGCGATAGATATCACTAACACATGTGTATTTGGGGGAGCTCCTAAATCAGTTCAGGTACTTTAATTTGATTTATGGAATTATCATGTTAATTTTAAAATTATCTATGTCTGTTTAGATATTAAATTATTATTACTATAGGCTCGGGAACTAAAAAGAGGTGTAGAAATTGTAATTGCTACACCTGGACGTCTGTTAGACTTCCTTGAATCGAGGGAAACCGATTTAAAAAGATGTACTTATTTAGTTCTTGACGAAGCTGATCGAATGCTTGATATGGGTTTTGAGCCACAGATCAGGAAAATAATTGAACAGATAAGGGTAAGTTGAATTAGTGAAATTTTTTGCATAGATTACTAAATTAATGTGTAATATTCTAGTAATAAATTCTTGCCATTACAGCCAGATCGGCAAGTGCTAATGTGGTCAGCAACATGGCCTAAAGAAGTTCAGGCCCTCGCAGAAGAATTTCTCAAGGATTATATTCAGGTTCATTTTAAATTTGTTTAGCAAAATAATTAACTAATATAAAATTACGAACTGTTTTATTTATATGTATATTTTTTTAACTATCTTTCAGGTGAATGTTGGCTCACTTCAGCTCTCTGCCAATCACAATATCCTGCAAATTGTTGATGTTTGTCAAGAACATGAAAAAGAACAGAAGTAAGTCAATTTTCTTTGTTTAGTTTTTCATTTGTATTGAACATACTTTTAGTATTTACAAAGTAACTGATGTGGTATTTCAGACTTTGCACGCTTTTGAAGGAAATAATGCAAGAGAAGGAAAACAAGACAATCGTTTTCATCGAAACTAAAAGACGTGTTGACGAAATAACTCGACGGATCATACGTGATGGGTTTGTGTCACTATTTTTATTTTATTATAAGTTAAGAAAATTATAATTACTGGTAATTTTTATATGTATATGTACATACATATATTTCCATTCATTAAAATCTTTTATATAGTATTTTATATTAAAACCTGTACTACTACAGCCCATGAAGGGTCTTTGTTTGGTTCAGTAGTTAGGTAGGATATACTGTTTCATGGCCAGCAGTTGTGCAAGATGATTAGACAGGGTCACGCTCAACTGTCAGGTTTACTCCTAATTAAGGGTACCCACCTTAAAGAGGCTGGATGAGCCCCAGGCGGGTCTCGCAAACACCTAGGGTCGATATGGCAGAATAAATAATTATCTGCCACAGTCGTACTTAAACCTGGGCCCGGGAGATAAGAGCAAAATGCCTTACCCACTGAGCTACTCTATTCCCTATACAGTGGAACTTTCCTGTAACGGACACCCAAGGGTAATGATATTTTGTCCGTTAGAGAGAATTGTCCACTAAAGAGAAGTTTTGAAGGAAAACCCTTCGGTATCCTCTGCGTCGCTGAAGAATTTTTTAAGTCTATTGATTTGCCTGAGCGCTTTTTGTATTTTCATAGGTGGTTCGTCGTCATCTGGCTCTCCATCTCTTCATATTCATTCTCGAAACATTGTAATTTTCATGAACAATGCTGCTGATATCCAGAGAATTATCTTCAGTTGTGGCTTTGGAATCTATCTCAGCTTATGATAAATCACTTAAAGGATTATACATTTCCAATAGTTTAAGTAGTTCGGGCTCTTCATTTTGGCCCATATCACTTTCAATAGCGTTGGAAGGCTTTGAAAATCCTGATTTGACATAACAATTCTTGATTGTGTCTTCTAGGATTTCACGTATTAAAGAGGAAATCCATTGAACGGCATCCAATACAGTGATTTTCTTTGCTAGATAACTTGCACATTTTGTATCGTCCTTGTTGGATAAGGCATGTCTTAAAACACGTTTTTTTCTGTAGTTTGTCTTAAAAATTTTTATTATTCCCTGATCTAAGGGCTGACAGGCTGCAGTTGTATAAGGTGGTAGAAAAATTATTTTAATTTTGGAGAGTTGAAGGTGTGGGTGAGATGTCGCATTATCCATGAATAGGTTATTTTTTCTGTTTTGCCTAATCATTTTTTGATTCATATGAGAAAGCCATTCATTCATAATTTCTCATGTCATCCAGACTTTTTGGTTAAACTTCCATTCAACATTCATGAGATTCAAGTTAACTCCTTTGATAACAAAGGGCTGTTCAAACTCACCCACCATATTTGTGCACAACAGCGTGGTAAGTCTTTCTTTTGAAATTTTCCCACCTTGGCAGCTCTCATTTTTAATACTCATTGTTTTATCAGGAAGGGCCTTAAAAAATAAATCCCTTTCCTCACAGTTGTAGATGTTCTTCGGATCATAAGCACCGCACAAATCTTCTAATTTGTTTGTTCATTAGGACATCATTATCAATAGACCCACCTTCCCCACTGACACTTTTCCAGAAAATATTATGCCTCAATTTGAATTTATTGAGTCATACCACAAACGCTTTGAAATCATTAGCTTCCAAACTCTTAGCAACTTCTAAGGCTTTTTCTCTAATCAGAGGTCCGGAAATAGGAATTTTTACTGCACGAGCTTGGCAAAACCATTCATACGTGGCATTGTCAATGTTGAGACCAATTGTATTTGGAAATGATTTTTGTGAATGGATATTATCCTGTTGGGACCATTTTTCTAACAATTCGTTTTTCTTTTTCAAAATTTCACTCACTTGGGTTTTTCCAATGTTGAATTGTGAAGAAAGTACTCGAACACTACTCCTATCCCGCACACTGACATTCATATATACTTCCATTTTGTTAAGAAAATTGCCTCTTGAGCTTCTTTATTCTTGCATATAACAGTTATCGGAATTCTTCCAATTGGTTGTCCTTCATCAAGTTTTTTTATATTCAGTTTATTTACTTGTGTTAAGTGAAATTCAATTCTGAATTTAATTTTATAATTTTTTTTTTTTAATTAATCTAGTTAGTTCAAGTATTAGGTAACTGGTAACTTAATAATGTATTAGATATTTTTTTATTTATAATATTTCGCTATGTGTTAAGTGAAATTCAGTTCTGAATTTAATTTTATAAAAAAATTTTTTAAATTAATCTAGTTAGTTCAAGTATTAGGTATCTTTGGTAACTTAATAATGTATTAGATATTTTTTTATTTATAATGTTTCGCTATTTTTATTTTATACTTTTTTCATTGTATTATGATTATTCATTACTTAACCTTTTTATTGCTACAGGTATGATGCAGTGTGTATACATGGTGACAAAAAACAGTCAGAAAGAGATTATGTGTTAAAAGGTAGGCCTCTATATAATTATTTTAATAGATGGTTATCTTTCTTGAAAATATGTGGAATTGTATTTCATTGAGAATATTTTCAGATTTTAGGAATGGGCGAAGCCCTATCCTTGTGGCTACTGATGTCGCAGCTAGAGGACTTGGTAAGTTCTTGATTTATTTTCACATCACTTAATGTTTTTTTTATTTTTTATTAAATTTAGCCTTTTATATAAATATAATGATAAGTTTATGATATGAAGACTGGATTTCAATGATGGGCTAAGTGCCAATTGAATTAGACCCAAAATAGTAAGCTTATTGCCATTGCCAATAATCTAAAAAGCGAGCTATGCATAACTATTAATGATTGTGGCACTTATTAGGTGCCGTGAATAGGTAATTTAACCCCCTTATTAGATTTTTGGCAATGACAATTACCTTGCTTTTTGGAGTCTAACTCAATTTTTTTTTTTTTTTTTTTTGACACAGCCCTTCATTGATGTCCAGTCTTCATATGTGTGTGTATATAGTAATATATATATATATATATATATATATATATATATATATATATATATATATATATATATATATAAACGTACTCAGACATATTATAAATTTAGTAAGCAATTACTACAATATTCTTTGCATTTTGTTGGTATACATAAGTAAGTCACACTGAATTGCATCAACCATATTGTAATGATAAAGGATTTTTGATTAGTTTCTAATATTATATGACTATTTTATTCAAATCACTTTTATACAGGATTTTATTCTATTCCTACTTTTTATTCTTTTTTGTATTAAATTAAACCATACTTAATTTTAATAGAAGCATTATTATTAACTTCATAGCTAACTCTCTCTGCATATAACTGTCATTCATTAATCGAAGACATAAATATCTCTTATACATATCCTTTGTGGTTATAATAAATTTCTTTAATATTAAGAATTTTTTTTATTATACTGTTAAGAATATTTGGCATGTTTATTAAGAATAATAATCCATTATATATATAAAGCTGATTACAATCTGGTTGGTGGTAACAAAATTGGTAATTATCAATCTTTCAACTCTGTAGATTTGAAATCAAATCTGACTTATTTAATGTTTTGTAAATATTTGTTCCATGTTTTTAAAATTTTGTTTTTATAACTTGAAAAAAATATCATTCATAAACATGACTTATCATTATTCAAAAGGTATGTATATTTATGGGGATTCAAAGCTTTATTATTCAATAGTGTATTAATATTTAGTAAAACAAAAGTGAAGTTGGTTATATTCGACGTTTAAAAAATAAAAAAACATTACAAAACTTTAAACAGAGGTGTTTTGAGAAGAAATATACAGTAGAATGTTTTTGTGTGATTCCAGAGGCACATTACGTGATAATGCTTGTGCGGTTGTGAGCCGAGCATTTGGCGTGTTGTGTCTCTCACTCTCTCTCAAGTGTTTGGTGAATGGGTCGCAACCAAGCAAGTGACCTTACGACCTCACCCTGAGGTGCCCGTGTTGCCGGAAACAACGCGTGTGCGCCACGGGGTACGATGTGGGGTCACTACCCCTGGTGTGTGACCTCATCTCCTCCTGTCTAAGTCGTTGGCCTTGCGATGTGCCCTTCTTTCCCGATGCTGGTGTGCATGTGCTTGCATGGACAAGCCTCGTGCATACGATGTGTGTCCCTTCCGACACACTGCCAGAATCCCTCTCCATATATCCGTAACTCACCAACGATCAGACACAATGAGACTGAAAACAACTGATGAAGTTGTACCATGCCAAACGTGAGTATCCTATGAAAAGTATGATAGAATTTTTAACCCACTTCCCCATGTGAAAGGATTGTTTAATTGAGGAGTTTATTATTATTTTGTTTATTATATGATTGATTTCTTGTCAGGTGATAAGAATATTAATACAAATTTTATTTTCATTTTAGTGTACATAGTTACTGATTTGTAAAGTTTCTAAAGCCACTGCTTTGAAATATTTTGTATTCTTGACCCTTTAAACTGGAATGTAAGCTGATTTTTTTTTTTTAATTTTCTGCCTTATTAATTTCAATTTTTTTTTTTTTTTTTTTATTGCGAATTAGTATCATTTTGATATTAATTCTATTTAATTTATGTTTATAATTTCTTTATTAATGCTTTAATAATATTCAAATGAAGTGGGGAGAAACATAAAAATTGCTGTTCTAAATCTCTTCACTTGACAAGAAATAGAGTAAAATACATTTTTTGTGACTACTCAATTTTCTTGAAGTATTCATTTTCTTCTTATATTAATAATTTCTGGTAATGTAAGGCACCTGTCTTTAAGTTTATGTAGTTTGGTTTAAAAAATTATCAATATTCTATATTGTACAGCTCTGTGTAAATAACTATCTGTATACTTCAACATTATTTTTGAAAATCATCAGTTAGTCTAATTTTAAATTTGTTGAAACCTGATTTCGAGTACCTGTGAAGCAGAGTTCAAAAATAAGTAACTGTCTTTGCCACATCAAATTGTAATACGTTAAATTACTTTTTTCATGCCTGAATTTTCTATCTTTATCATATTACTAATTTTAAGAAATTTATTTTTAAAACAATTTAAGTAAGGACAGAGTTTCATTCATTAATTTAAAGAGTACTTTATTCTCATGGCCAGAAGATTTTATGGTTTCGCGCATTCAGTTTCCTTCAGTGTCTTCCATGTATCTTTCTTCTGGATCAGAGCATTTAGATGCCTATTTTATTTTTCCTGTATTTAGACGTATTAGAAAAACTATTTCCACTTTTACAGTCAGTTTTTTTTTACTTCCTCTTACCTTTATATGAAATATATAGTAAGGGAAGTATTGCGATTGTGAAAATTTTCAAATTTGAGTTTTCAACGGAAATACACATTTTAAGGTCTCCTGAGTCCAAATAACCAAGTCTCGCATAATTGTGTGTGTGTGTATATGTGAACAAACGGATGAAAATAATATTTTATTTGTACATAACTCAAAAATTATTCATATTATGGTAAAATGAATTATGTATAGAATCATATGAAAGGTAATTAAACTCTCTAAAAAACAAAAAAGAATCATCGAATCAGACCAGTATTAGCAAAGATACTGTGTATCTTATTAGGACTACAAAGCCCTAGTGCGTCCGAAAGAAGTCAGATGCGACAACCTCCTCCCACCAAGCCACTAGTCTGTTGTCAACAATATGCTCTATTATAATGTAATGTAATAATTTAAAAGTAGAAATTAAGTTCATAATTTCTACTTTTATAGTATTTAATGGAATTTCAATGGTAACTAAACCAAAACTTTTAAAATACCTATATTTTCAGCTTGACAAACCAAAAATATATAGTGTTCAGAATTTTCGTACTAAAATTGTTTAAAAAAACTATTTTATTGTACTTTTGTGAGAGAAGAAGTGCATACTGTTGAGTTCATTTCATGTAGTGTTTATGTGAACTCTTTAAAATTATTATTGTTAAAAAAGATTATTATTATTATTATAGGGTGATAAGGAAAAGTTGTGTGATGCGCGCACTGCACCAGATTTTTTTACAACAAATTAAGAAAAGATTTTATTGCTCATTTTAGTTTTCTTTGTGTTAGAATATTGTTGTTTTAAAAAACAATTAAAGACATTTCAGTAAATTTAATTAGTACTTATATTTGTTCCACCTCGAACTAATTTTATTTTGTTTCAATTTTTTTCTTACCTGATTAACTCATTGTTTATTATAAATTAGTTTGAGAATTTAGTTGTTCTAATTATTTTACTGTTACGGTATTTAATGTAATTTTCCATTACAAATTATTGCATTATTAAGAGCATTTCCTGCATTCAAATCTGGTCTTTGCTCATTGCTAAGCACATGATGGAGTGTTTCTGTTCAGTTTTTTTAATTTATATTTATTAGAAAATTTAAATCTATTCATTTTATTTTTTAGTACAGCACTCATCTGATGTTTATTTTTCTTCTCTTAATTTTGTTTTGACTTGTGCCTTGAACATTATCCAGTAGTAGATCACATTTGGTAGTTAATATAGAAAAGTACCAAAAAATGTGTTTCTCTATTATTAGTTGTATTTTTTATTTTATTTTTATTTTTATTTTTAAATTAATATTATAGCTTTACACATTTTAAGGTGTTTGGTAATGCTTAAAGAAGCCAAGTGCACCATTAATCTATTAGTTACTGTTTATTTATTTATTTTTTAAGTTATTAGATTATTTTTTTTTTCTCATTGGCTTTTTTACTGCTTCAATTGCTTATTAGTGTTTCTTGTGGTATGAATGAACATTTGAACAATTTCTAATTGAAAATTTTCTCAGATTTGAAACAGGTACAGTTTCTCTTTTATATTTATTAAAAAAAAAATTGAAATAATATTAAACTAATGAAAATTTATGAGAAATGAAATTTATCATTTTCTGATTTATGAGTGAAAATAATGGAAAAAATAAGAGCAAATCTAAATTTCTAATCTTAAAGAAAGACTAAAAGCTATTGAAATTTAGTCAAGTTGTATAGACCAAAATCAAGGCTAAAGTTGTAAGAAAATACACGTTTACCACTGCACCTCATTACGTCAACCATCGTATTGGTAAAAGCTAATTCTGTAAAGCCTTGACTATTTTAAGGGATAATGGGCCTCAATTTTATATATATATAGTCACATTCTTGCTCCAAGCCCTTCATATATACAATGCTCTTTATAGCAGTTTATTTTACTATGACAATAGTTAATATTAGTGATAAACTTTGTTCTTAAGTTAATTTAAGTGTTCAAATTTTATTATTGTCTATTAATGGCATATGTGCTTCTGAATTACTCAATATTGGATGTTTTAAAATTAAGTACTCTCTTTGAACTAACTGATGATTATTGCAATTATTTTATCTTATTTAATAGACTCCTAAAGTATTGTCTAATTTTTAGGACAAAAAGTTATTTGTTCTAAGTAATATTAATATATATCATTCTTTATATTTTATCCTTATAAAAATAAAATTAATATCTGAGCAAATGAATGGTGAAAGCATCAAAAACCATTCCCAGCATACTTTTCTCCGGGTCAACCCCTTCAAAATCTGGATCCATTTGATCTTAAACACTGCTCTTCCATTTACGGAGGTTTAGCCTTAATTACCTATTTAGTGATTTGTTTCTTTTCTGATCTAACAACTTCTAACACTCCCATTACAATGCCATGATGCTATTATTTCAATTATGCTTACCTAGTGCATGCCTTGCATTAAAAATAAATTCACAGATTATTTTAAATGTGTTATAATCCCTCACTTGATTTTTTTTTTAAGTGTAAGTTTTAGAAGCAACATTCAAAATTTGTTTTCTGGGTTATCATATTTAACTCTTAAAACTGCATTTATCATCATGTTTAATTGTAAATATGCATGTGTGCATGGAATTGAAAAGCTTTTCTGTCTATTTATTTATTTAGATTGTATGTTAGCCCCTTCTGTTCTATATTACCTATCTGTTCAGAGCTTTCAATACCTTTCAAGTTAAGAGTCTCGGTAATCTATACTTCTTTTTTCTTACTTTTTTTTTGCAATCAATTAATTTTTTTAAGTTTCTAATCCATTGGGGGGCCTATGGGTGTGTTTAAAATATTTGTTTATGTATGCATTTTGAACTGAACTCATAAACAGGCTCTAGTCAAGTCAACTCATTACACTCAACCAATGTCAAACATTTCTTGTTTAAGTTTACTTATTAAATTTTGAATTGAAAATCTGAGTAGTTCTACCTTCTTTTTTTTATTTACAAGTATGCAGTGAAAACAATATTATTTCCTGTTTTTGTCTTTGGATCAGTTGATTAATTTGTTTTTATCCGGTCATGATCTCTCCTAAATACATTGCGTTTTCATTAAATTTCTTGAAGAGCATCTTAGAGCGAAAATGCATTTATAATTCTGGAAACCTTAATGATATTGAATTTATCTGAAGCATTATTTTATATTATAAGGATAATATCGTATCATCCAATAAATGATTTGATAATCACTTTTATCCGAATGTACGAATGATTGAAGCTAACTTTTAGGATGATTTTAAGCCAACTTCTCTTAAATTACTTTTCCAATAACTGATGCTTTGCTCAACCCAGAGCTACAATTCTATTTAGTACATTATATTTATTGAGTAAAATAATATCCGGTTAACAACTTTTAATTAACTTTGAAACATTGTGGGGTTATCCTTTCAAGTTTTTCCTCTGATTATAATGAATTTTTCAACATGCATTGTAGCTTCAACTCCCTACTGTTATTTTATTTACTACTAAAAGTTAAATTTTATTTACATATCTTAAAAGGATTTTAACAAGAATAAAGCTTTTATTTTGTAGAAAAGATTGGTATAAAAATTGTAGCGTCAGTATTCCTGTAGGTCAAATTCTTCTTGTTCCTGTCATGCAGAACATTTATTTATTCTATTCTGGATTATATATATATATATATATATATATATATATATATATATATATATATATATATATATATATATATATCATTAACTTATAAGAAGAGTGTCGCAATACAAAAATGTTTGTATTTCTTTTTCTTCTTAGAAAGCTACTATTCATGTAAATTTTTTTGCAAAATAAATGTCAGATTGTAAGTCTCAATATTTACCACAATGACAATTTATTTTATTTTTTTATGAAAAGCTGCCACAATTCAATACATGTTTCATATTTAAATGATCAAAAATGAAGATTAACTGTTTGTTAAATACAAAAAATTTAAGTATAAAAGTATTGACTAAGAAAATGTCTGACTTGATGTTTTAATGTGAGCCTAAGGATAGTGATAAATCTAAATAAGCTAACTTGAAATGCTTCTTCAGAAAAATTCCACTTTTATGCATATATATATATATATATATATATATATATATATATATATATATTTATTTATTTATTTATTTTTTCTAAAACAAAGGTTCCCAGACTTTGTCATTGCATACCACTTCCACTTTTCAGATAACTGGGTGTATCACTACCTGATATTACAACATTATTAGAGAATTGTCTTATAAAAAAATACAAAGTAATTTGCAAAAACTTATTGTTGCAAAACAATATAAACTACAGTAAGTGTGCTTCAGAAAATAATAAATTTAAAATAAAGTTCAAAAATCAGAAGTGAAAGAAATTGATATCATAACAAGAGCAACAGTTATATTAACAACACCAAAAAATCTGCAGATAAAAGTGTATCCATCAAAAATTAGAAATTCAATCAGAGCATCAATGTTTAAGTCCTCTTAAATTGAATTGAGTACTATAGACTCTACTACGATAATTATCCTGAATTATTTTTATTAATTGTAGATCATGCTTATTCATCTTATAATTGATAATTTCAATATATTTTTTTAAAATGTTATCACTCATTGAATGTGTTAAAAAGATTAATTTAGCCATGGCTTTTGTTCGCGCACCATCAGTGGTATGCATGCCACGGTCTGGAAACCCCTCTTCTTAACTTCACATTTTGAAAACTAGGAAAGTTATACGAGCTAAGTGTCAAATAGTTGTTTGTAATTAGTTATAAAAAAAAATATATATATAAGTAAATAATTTTTATTTTAACCAAGCATCTCGAAAGCGACCAGTTCTTGTCTTTATGGTATACTTTTGGGATAGAGAGATGAGGTCAATACTACGTTCGTACTGTATCATTTATTGGTTATACTTGGTTAATCTCAGGTACGGATGGACCTATTTAAGAGATAAACATAAGTATACAAAATCAGGATTTGTACTGGGCTAACAATGATTGCCTCTTGGACGAAATGTAATTATTGTATTTTAATAGAAGCTTCTAAAAATCAACAAATTAGTATATTTTATAGAAAATTAAATTTTTGGGAAAGTAGATTTCTTCTGACGATCAGCTTGTCAGGATTTAGATTCTTGCCAAGTTGGAAACTCGTTGAAGTTGAATCACGTCTAATTGGCGTTTGTCAGATATTTTAAGGTTACAAAGTCAAGAATGAATTACAGACATTCAACACTGCCTCAAAAACAAAAAGGAGAAGGTTGAGGTTCATGATTATTAGTGATAAGATGAGCAGTGACTCAGTAGCTGCTAATATGTGGACACTTTTCGGAAATTTTTAGCTTATACAATACTAATAAAACTAAATTGTCTTAACTATCTTAGGACATTAGGTGCAGTTTAAGTGAAGAAAATATATGTATTGGTCTCTTATTGTGTTTACTAATAATAATAATAATAAACATTTTTTTTTTTCTAATTTATGGCCAAGATAGTAAAAAAAGTTTATCTTTGAGAGCTGAAACTTCATTTTCCAAGGATACATATACAAAATGATCATGACTGGTTTAAAAATATTGAAATAAATAAATTAGTTATCTTTTTGTTAAAATCCAATCTATTTGCTCATATCTGGTGTTGTTGGTAATTCAGAAAGAACTTATAGTTTTTTTTTTTTTATTTGTTTTTTTTTCCTTGCATTATTATGGTTAACTGATTTTTTTTTTTGCAATCGTTCGTTACGACTGCATTATCATTTAATCAGAAATTTTTGTTTCTGCTACTTTTTAGTTCCATTGGCATTCTTTCTTTAAGCTTTATATTTGTTTATTCAAAATAGTCAACTTAATGAATTTGATCAAGAGAAATTTGTATGCATATTTCGGAAAAATCTTTTATTTTTTACAAATCAGTTAATTATCATAATATATTCATTGAGTTTAGGGAGTTATAGGTTATATTCCATTTTTAATCAAGGAAATCTTCAATTTTAATTTTTAAAACAATCATGCAACTAGATTCAAGTTTTAAAGAAGTGTTTATGAAAACTATGAATTTAATGAATAATCATCTAACACTAAACTAATCCAGCTTTTATCTAAATATAACATTTCTAATAAGATGTTAGGTAATAATTTGTGACCATTACTATTTTATTATTAAATTATTTAGCATATTAATGTTTCATTATTAAGTTACTACATAGAAGTAGATTAAGCTAGTAGGTATTAGCCTTCCTCTTTTAGATTCATTTATAGCTAACATTTATTAATATTTCTATATTAACAGTGTTTATTTTGAAACTGATTTTTTGATTTCTTAGTAGGATTTATATTGACTTGGTCTCTTTAATAAAATAATTTATCTCAAATATTGAAATTTATTGTATTTTATTTTAGGCAATTTAAGGTTTATATTTTTCTAAGTTATGTATTAAGTTGTTATTTTTAGTATTTTTTCCTCATAATTCTCTTTGATTCACTTGCTTATTTTTAATATTGTGTTTTATGTTAATTTGTTCCTCAAAAAGTGCTTATATTTCCCCTTCCTCTTTGCCCTTTCCTGCCTGATTTTTTTCAGATGTGGAAGATGTTAAGTTTGTCATCAATTTTGATTTCCCCAACAACTCTGAGGATTACGTGCACCGTATCGGCAGGACTGGTAGATCGAAGCGAACAGGGACTGCGTACACCTTCTTTACCAGAAGCAATGCCAAACAGGCTGCAGAGTTGGTAGCTGTGTTGAAGGAGGCGAACCAGACAATAAATCCCAAACTGGAGGATCTGGCTGATAGCTACAGGGGTGGAGGTGGCAGGAGTATGTTTTTATTTATTATTTTTTTGCTTTTAAAAATAAAAACTTAATTGTCAAAACAGGTCAAAATGAATATTATCTTATATCTGTAATTGTAATTTTCTCTGTCTGAATTTAATTGTAAATAATTACGATTAGATCATCTTATTATTCTCAATATCTAAATATTTTTAATCTTCAGTGATGTATTCAGCATCTGTTTAAATTATTTTGCTTTTATAGGAAGAGGAGGCTTTCGCAATCGTGGAGGTCGAAAATCCAGGAGTAGAAGTCCCCTCAGATCACGGACCAGGTCACCGACACCGAGAAGAAGATCACCTAGGCGGAGATCTCCTCGAAGGCGCTCCCCAAGGAGGAGATCTCGTACTGATTCACCTCGTTCTCCATCAGGCAAGTGTGAGGAGAAGAGCTCACAGTCGGAGTCAGATGAGAGGAAGCTCGCGCAGGCCCTTATCAACATTATAGGGGGCCCTCGCGCAGATACGGGGGGTCAGGATAATATTAATTTGAGTGGAGAAAAGGAACCTGTTGCCCTCAGTCAGAAAGAAGAGCAGCCTGCAGAGGAGGCCAAGCCCTTAAACGATGCACCTTTAGATCCAGATCCTAGTTTTGATCAAATTAATGAACATATTGATGATGAAAAAAGAAAAGAAAATGGTAGTTCGTCCCCATCTCCAAAGAAATGGCTTTCAGAGGATCCTGATCAACTTGATGGATCCTTATCACGAGATAAAAACTCAGAAGATACTAAAGATGGACCTGAGTCTGCAAATGGTATCGTGAAAGAAAATCAAATTGATTTAGAATCAAATGAGCCTAAAATTGACCATATTGAGTCAGAAGAAGCTAACAACCAAATTAACGGTTCTTTTGAACCAAATCTATCAGAGAAACAAGAGAATAATGAGTCTTCTTCAAAAGCGATTCCCATTGATCAATCAAATAATTTAAGCCATTTTAAGGAAAATACGGAGGATTCAGGAATTGCTGAAAATAAACTTCAGAATACCACTGAAAATGAATCTGATTCCCAGATAAATGCTGCCAAATCTAATGGTCCTACCTTGGATCCAGCTAATTCTGCTAGCACTGCTACAAATACTGAGCTATCAATAAATACTCATCCTCATGAGCCAGTTGGAAATAGGATTGCACCGCCTCCAGAACAGCAACACAGGCATCAAACTGGAGGACTCCCTTCACAGCATGAGCCACATCATAATATGAGTGGGTCGCACAACCATGGAAGTATGATGGGTGTTCCTCCTGAACATATGAGGCAAATGATGATGGGTGGCCAACAAGAGCATCACATGGGTAATCATCATGGGCAATCTAGACAGCCTTTGAACAATGGTGTACAAGATCTACCAAGACATATGATGAATATTCAACAACATGATCCATCAAGAATGATGGGTATTCAGCAAAATGAGGGACATCATTTTCAAGTAAGGCATATGGGTCCACCACCAATGGATCCTAATCAAAGAAATCCAATGGGAGTTCACATTCAGAGAGGCATGATTGGTATGCATCAGGAGCCACCTAGAATGATGGGAGGCCCCCAAAATAATGGTCATATGCCAAGAATGGGTTTTCCTCATAATGATGGTTTTATGGGCGGTCCTCCAGATCAAAGATTTATGGGTATGCTTCATCAAGATCAAAGGCATAATGGATTTGATAGAACTCCCAGGCATATTGGCGATGGCAGGGGAATGATGGGAGGAGCTGAACCACCTCGTTTTATGATGAGTGGATTTCCTCCTCCACAATTGCAAGAGCAACATTATTACCCCCCGCCAAACAATGGTGGGCAATACAATCCAGAGCTTCTCAAGCAGCTGCCTGATAAGACTGGGCAACCTCCTCCTCCATTCTATCAACCACAACAGCAATGGCAGTGGTCTGGCCCCCCACTTCCGGAGAGCATCCTCTTCCAACCACCGCCTCCGCCTCCGCCATCTTAAATACCACTTCTCTCACTCTCTTTTATATATTAGTAAGCTAGATCTACTATTTATTTAATTTTAAAGGGCTCTGTTCCCCAGGAAATATATTTCTCGTAGTACATTTATAGGTGTATGTAGCTATCTAAATGCTTTTTGTAGTTTTAAATTAACTTGTAATTATAAATAATTATTTATTTTTTTCGATAATATTGATTAACCTTCTTTTTTTAAATATATGAAATTGACTCAAAGGAAATTTCATAAATTAATTAAACAGATAGGCAAAATTTAATCATTTCGGGCTTATTTTTTTATTATTAGCTCTTATTCCACAGTTGCTATATTTAAATGATATATTTTTCCTTTGCTCTTACATAAATGATTTCTAAGGAATATCTTTTATTTATTGCTTTTTTAAAAAAAAAATGCATGGTCCATTGGCATTATGTGCATCATATATGAAACTGCTAAATTAGAGCTCAAACACTATCAAATAAATTCTGAGGGCTGTTTGCTTTTATTTTACTATGTTGTTTTATAAATATATATTTTTGTAATTCCATGGCATTATTATTATGACATACTTAAAGGGGAACAGGGTTATTATGATTGATGTTAAAATTGTTGAGTGGGAGAATTGTTGAACATGTCCTGTTATTTTTACAGATGGTGATGTACATTCTGGTAAGACTCGGGACTGGGCCGTGGAAAGGTAATCCTTCGCTTGACCCATTATCAACTTTATGACCAGCCCGAGTCACGAACTGTAGTCTAAATACATTTTAAGTTTTATATTCTTCCATCGGAGGAATATGATTTATTTGAAACCTTCTCTCACTCAGATATGTGGTCTCTTATCTTTGTACAATAAAGCCTAAGTGTTATCTTAGTTCGTTCTAATAATTGTGATATATAATACTATCTTCTAACAATATTATGTTTCTTTTTTGTTAGTAATTATTGTGAACAATTTTTTGTGGGCATATTTAATGTGTGTAAAGTGTATATTTATATTTTTTTTTTCCTTTATTCACGTGACTTTTTTTATAAAATATTGCTGTAAATATTAATTATATGTAGTTATTGTGGATAGAAATATACATGAACGAATTAATAGTCTGTAAATTTTGTAATAACGTATCTTGGCATTCCATTCATAGCAAGTACTTCAAATCCTAATATAGTAAGTAATTTTAAGCTATGAAAGATGCATTGCCCTTAATTGCTTTTTGATAAAGTATAATTTATTTTTTAGGCCTATTAAGAAATATTTTAAGTTATATGTTTAAATTTTGACTTTTCTAAATAAAAGGTAATTAGTTAATTTTTTTTTTTAATAATTTATATTTTTAAAAGTTTTTAGTGATACTAGCTTAAAATTTATCACACAGATATATATTCATTTTGTATAAGCGCTATGTATTCACATTATATAGACAATTGTGCAATTTTTTGTTTGTAAATAAATTATATAACTGCATTAATGAAATGATTACATGTGAAGAAGCCTTTGTTTTATTTTTATATTTAATTTCTTGCTTTCAATTTTCTTTTCTTTTTTAAATCAAATTCTTTCATCTATAAATTGTATTAACAAAGTATACTCAGGAAAGGACTTTTTTTTCTTTTATGTTGTTCATTTATAATCTTTTATTTTTCTTAATACTTCTTCTGTATTTTGTAATGTTTGTTTCTCGTTTCTCTTTTATATTTTTACTTCCTTGTACCTGGTAAAGGAAGTATTGTGATTGCGAAAATTTTTGGTTTTCAGATTTCAACGGAAATATCCATTTTGACTAGTTTCGTCGTAACGTCTCTACCTATTTCGCAATATCGACTCGTATCTCGCATAACTCAAAAACCATCAAAAGTTATATTAAAATATAATGCAAAACTTCTCAAATTTAGTATTTATAACTGATACATTGATTTAAATAACATACTAGATTTTGGTCTAAATTGGGAAACCCGAAGCGGTACTTTACTTGAGGTGATAATAAAACACATCAAAAATGATATTCAAATTAAATACAGAGATCATATGTCTCAGTAATAAAGATTACTAATGCGATTTTTTTTCCACATTAGTTAAACAAACACTCTAATTACTTGTTTTAAGTGTTAAAATTGAGTGTAAAATAATTGTTTTTCTCCCCATTTGTGAGCGGAACAAGTCTGCACCAGGAGAATAAGTTAAGTGGATTATTCCACTTAAATTGCTGAAAACATCAGTTTTCAATGCTTTATCTAGTGACATTGACAGTTCTTTTGTCTTGAAAATCTCTTGGGAACTTGTTACCTTCTGAAAGAAAACAACTTATAATAACCAAATGAGACCTTAGAAACAAGAGTGTGAGTGTCTGTGTATCATTAGATGGATGTCGCGACGCCGTAATCAAATTTAGGATCACTTTTTGAGCCACCGATTTATAGTTTAATAGGCGTAGAAGGAAGTCATGCGGTGTCCATATCAGATATTTTCACTAATTAATGTTCTTATAAAAAATCATTAAAATATAACTATATAGATAGTATGCTTATTACTGTATGCAACCTGTAAAAAATTATTGATTATAAAATCAGATTTAAAAAAGTAAGAGCATTAAAAATTAACTTTGCAGTTATTTACAAAAAACAGTACAGATCACTTTCAAGTAAATTTTTCAAAACCTTAAATTAAGATTAATTTTGTGTGCTATAATTAAAAATAGAATATGAACCAATGAAATGGTTTGATTGATAAAGTAATTTTAAAATTTGTTTCTTAGCAAATGAATCTTATTCATTCTTTAATTGAATTGTTTATTTTAGAAAAGTCTCATAACCATAATTATAATCTTGGACTTGTCATATTCGATATTAGTGAAAGAAAACTTGATAGTGATTTTTTCATGATAACTCAGTTTAAAAAGCCCATAATTTGTCATACCCATGTGATATGTGGATCATTTTAAAATTT
Organism: Rhaphigaster nebulosa; assembly: GCA_948150685.1. NCBI lineage: Eukaryota > Metazoa > Arthropoda > Insecta > Hemiptera > Pentatomidae > Rhaphigaster > Rhaphigaster nebulosa. The sequence goes on from OX411309.1 coordinate 21,812,296, forward strand.
GGGCAACTTTAAAAAAATAAATAAAAATCGAGAATATTTTCAGCAATATTTACGATTGTCTTAGCAAGTTACTAAGTGAGCATACATAATCATCTACCTAATTAAACATCACCATTTTGAAAAAAAAAGAAAATTCTAGGAAGTGAGAAATGATAAACTTTATTTCAACACCTTAGTTTCATAAAAAAATATAAACATTAAATAGAAGTGAAATTAGAATATGTGGAAAATAATTGAGCTTGAATCACAGGCACATAGCACCACATTTTTCAGTTTTCATGAGGGACTAGACTAGATTGTTTGTGTTTAAAAGCATTTACAATTCAATGAAAAAATCTGAGTTAACACCTTCAATACATTGTTTAAGAAATAAAATGGATGATAGTTCTGACAGAACTCTGCATTCAACTTCGGGCTGTAGGTCTCCACAGAATGTTGCATTCCAGATTCTTCAGTCGTGATGATGAAACCAGGTACAGATATACTAAGATGTCATCAGAAAAGTAATGAATACCCGGAAGATGCTTTCTGCAATCATTGCAAATAAGCAGCTGAGTTTCCGCATTATGAGGCTTTTAAATCTGTGTTCCGCATTATGGTTTTTCTGAAAAACCACATGATATACCTATCTGGTGCTTTTGAACTAGAAACTGAATGCGAAAGTACAAGCTTTATTGCTGAAATATCTTTGTCATCAACCATACAAAGCACCATGTTTCTAGATTTTTCCTGTAGCACTTCAACTAATTGCGGCAGGCTGTCAATATTATTTCCTTGTGGAACAACTGAATCAACTGTTCTCTTCAAGCATCCTCTTACTCCACCGAAGCCCCCTTTCCATGACCTGGTGCTGAATGATTCTAGGTTGCCACAGATATGTTATCGAATGATGCAGTTATGGTGTTAGCTAGCAAGTTAATTGTAGTGCGATTCCAGTATTGAGTCGCCTGGCCTTTCAGAGAAAGAATGGACGGTCTTGATGTTAGTTGATTTTATGAATCAAAAAAACTGCACCCACACCCTAGATTCAAACCTTACTCCCTAGAGTGCCTTTAGTCTCACGCAGTCCTGGGGCTATTAACCCCTTCTAGGAGGCACCAGAGTCATCCTGTCCTGTAACAGCTAAGTTCTGCTGGGGACCAAGTCACCTTTTCTCCTGAGAGGATATAAATATTCAGGAGACCTTAGGTCCAGAGGATACATTATTTCAGGATACCTCCATCGCTGGGCTAATTACCCGTAGGACAGTATAGTTTATATAAAGTCAACACACTAGTCTTGGATGTGGAAGGACAGATCATGAGAAAAAATTATGTAACTACATTCATTTGTGATTTGATCCTATTATTGGCCTGTGACCGAAATTTTCAAATGACCCATACATATTTAATTTTTTTTTTTTTTAGTATTTTCCTCTAAGGCGGTGGTTTTAAGCTTGTGAAGAAAATACCGGTCTAGTTATAATTTATACATTAATTTTTTAACGAGTTTTATAAAGGTCATTCAATTACTTTTATGAAACATAATTTCAAAAGGATAAAAGAGTTATAGGAAAGGGAGGGAGCGTCAGTTTCGGTGATGAATAATTTCCTAAATTTTTAATAAGAAGAACCAATAAATTCAAACCTTTTCAACTTTTTATTTTTTACAGAAAAAAAAATTTAAGTCAGAAACAAAAGATTCAAGATGGTTTTCAAGTCCCATTTAAGCCATCATAATATAAAAAAATCTAGTATGGTCAATCGCACAATTTTCATTTACCATCATACTTTGAGCAGAAATTAATTTCAGCTCATTTAAGGCCAGGGACGGAACCAGAGAAAGTTTTGATTGTGTTGTCTTATGTGTCAGGAGGCTTTGACAGGATATCTTAGTAATTAATTAACTAATGACAAATATTATAGTTTGTACAAATTTAAAACTAGATATCACTTCCCTTAACTCTCATCTTATCAGAAGAACTTGGGGAAGTATTTCTCCTTTAGTTGATTATCGAATTCCTTCATGAGGTGGTTTCAAATAAACAAAATTAAAGATACTTTAGAGGAAGCCATTTTGAAAATTCATCGTTTAAGCCCTGTTAGACTATTTCAATGAGGATAAGACCGAACTGATATAACTGGCATAAAACCATTTAATTGTACATTGATATTACGAGTTTTATCAAACTTGATATTTTAAGTAACACTTCCGGTAAGGTTAAGCTTCTTATGGACACCCAACTGGTTGTTTTCCGGTAAGTCTATTTTAGCGAAAAAGTTCATGTAACATCCCAAGCTTATACCAACCTACCTTAAATACTTAATTTAAATTTCATACTTTCCATTTTTGAGCTGGACTGTTCACATACACACAGGCCATTTTGCGAGACATGGCTATTTGGATTCAGGGGACCTTAAAATGTGTATTGCCGTTGAAAACTCGGATTCGAATTTTTTCACGATCGCAAGCTACCCCTTACTGTAGATTTCATATACAAGTGAGTGATAGTAAAAATTAAAAAAATATGTATATAAGTGGATTTAAATTCAATATTTCAGTCAATGATCAAAAGAATCAAGCAAAATAATTCTGTGCCTCGGGGGTATTGGACACTATATCATATTTCCCTAGCTTAACAGAAGAGCATGTTTCCCTCCAAATAAAAGTTGACTTATTGTTCTTTTAAAGGCAAGTAACTCCCCTTACAATTGGTCTAAGATATAGTTATTCGTATCTTTTTGGATAAACCAAAAAAACTTAAACATTTTCTGATGATAAGCATAATTCTATATTTTTATACTATTAAAATATACCGAAAATTCGTCGGTAATAGAAGATGATTTTTTAAAAATGTCTTGAATTGTTACAACTTTCTAAGAATCTGCTTAAACAAAGCAATCTTGATTCAATTAATTGTTTAATAAGATAAAGTTAATTTTGTATCCAAGCAAAGATTTTAAACCTTAGTTCAGCATCAGAAGCCTGTACTCACTAAGCTGCCTCCCTCTCCTTTAATATATAACTAGAAATGTTTTAAAATATCAAAATAAGATAGAAAATTAATAACAACGGAAGTTATAATTAAATAAATAAAAAATATAATGTTTTGGAGGGCATTATAAAATATATTTTGAGAGCATATTGACGAAATAGGATCCCTCATCCTACATGTTATTCCTAGTAAGACTGCCATTGTATCCTTCAAGCATAGGGATAAGGGGGGCCGGTTATAGTGTATCCCATCATTGGATACACGGGAACCGATATTATTGGCACACTCGTTGAAAATATTGGTTGAATTAAAGGGAACACCGGGGCGTTATTTACCAACTGGGGTTGAAATAGAGTCCCATTCTTGTACGCTTCCGTCGTAGCGTCTATCAACTTTTGAGCTTCATTTTCGACAAAGTCGTCGTAGTAGAACCTGACGTTGAGTATATGCTTTTTACCACTGTTGTGAGATTTACGTTGGCCAAATGAATAATGTTCAATGTAACTATTGCAATAATGACAAAAATATTTCCTTCGGCCCATCAGTAATCAATGCACACGAAAGAATAAGTAATTAATACGAATTGTAAAAAAAATCTGAAACTTATATACATATAAGGTTGATAAAACAAAAAAAAATTAACCTAACAAATCATATTTTTTATTGTTATGTTAATATGACAGCCGAGAAATGGATTATTATATAAATCATAATTTTCCAATCGATAATTAAATTAAATAAAGTTGAATATAATAAAAATATATCTGCTTAAAGATGAATCCTGGTTTTAAGCAGTTAAATAAAGATGTTGAATCTGTCCGAAAAACTTATTAGAAAGAGGTGATCATACATACATACAAGTTAAGAAATAATTTCACTAAAACTAATTTGGTTAATAAAACAATTGATTATAAAATAAGCAGGTTAAATACCCAGAAGGACCGGTTTATTTAGTTTAAAATTGTGAAGGTAATGCTACCACTCAAATCATGATATAACTAAGTAACTCGGACTAGATAACTATAACTAGTTAATGCACAGTTGCCGCAATGAACCAACTTTCCTCCTCTCCTCAAGAAAATTTTCTCTTGAGTATTGACTAGAAGCGAACAAATTCCATACTCTAGGATGTGTTACTCTTCCATCCTTCAGGATACCATGATACGAATGCCTTTTAAGTCTAACTGCATGGCACACCGTTCCGGTTGAAGCGGCAGTAACATGGCATACTACAGAGAGATATGTAAAACAAGTAGCAAAAACTTGATACAAGAGCAGAAAAGAATATTACGAACAGTTTTTACTTCAGAGAGTAATTCATTGTTTAAAGGTTGAACGCGAATACAATCGACATTGTGAAAGAAGAATAAAACGAAAAAGATTACTTCCAACCTGATCTTAAAAGCAGTAATATTGTACACCAATAAAACATAAATTACATTTATGTCAGAAGCGGCGCTGGTTCGAATTCTGCCAGAAAGAAAGAAATCCGACCGTGTGTGATGGGCACTCGAAATAAATCTTGACCTACCCGTACTGCCTAATATGCTAGCTAATATTTTTGGATACGGTATATAAGGATAAAAACAACCATATTAATAATAACATATCAAATGTTATTTATTTGATATTTCAACGCGATATAAGTTGCGATTTTGATATTTGTGATGACAATGAGACTCCCATATGAGACGTCAACATACTTGATCCCAATTTAGCGCTCTGATAAAAGACAAAGAAGATCTATAGCACTCAAATTTATTACTTGAGGACGAGAGACCAAACTCTGAAAACTTCCCGGTCTTATTATCACATCTCAAAATATGAAGATTCCTTTAAAAGATAAATAAAGATATTGTTTCTCGTATTTAGTAGATGACTCACATCAAAAACTTATTCATTTTCTTTTTTATATCTCCATACTTGATGTAAACACTAAAATGATTACTCATTTTAGAACTTTAACATCTGGTTTAATTAATGCTCTGAGATTAAAAGATTTAAAAAAAAATTTAAAGTAACATTTTTCTGACAAGCCATCATTTAATGCTAAAATTTTCAAAAGAATCCTATTCCCATGGTAACTTAACTCACAATTGAAAATTAATTTCGATAGTGAGCGGTAGGAAGAAATTCGAAGAATGACTTTTGAAATACACAACTCTTGTAATAAATTAATGATTTCGCCTCAGAATTTCTTTTAGACTTTTATCTGAAATCAAAGTATCACTGATTAACACATTAATTAATAAGAAACTCGATGATTTCAACTTGAATGCAGGAAGAGATAGTTATGATTTGAGGAAGACGTTTAGATCAAGGAAGATACATTACTAATGATAATATGAAAAATGAATTATCGACATGCTATATTGAATTGGATCACTTTTGGATGGTTCAATAGAAGAAAAAAGCGTGCCAAGGTGAGCAGTCACTAGTAATGATAAAATAATTAAGGGAAATAGGTCCGTTCAAACTGACCCAACTTTTAATATTGCAGATTCCTTTTGACGAAGAAATTTATATCTTGGAAGAAGAGGTTAGTGGCATTGTTATAAAGCTACAGAGTATGTAGACGAAACATAAATAAATTATTAATTTTATTCTTAATTATAAAGACAAATATTATTAGTATATGATAATAATATATTCATCATTTGGCTCATTGTTATGAAATGAATAATACGTTGATTATTTAAGGTTTTAATAAACATCAAGAATAAAACCAAGATAATATAACATACAAAGTTATACATAATTAATTAAAGGTTATACGTATCATCTGTGATAATGATGAGAAAGCTTGTAATATAAATAATTTACGAAATGTATGTACATTAACTTCTATCACAATCTCCCTCCCTTCATTTAGAAACATAATCTTACAAATACGATAGAGGTCGTATGATACGAGATGATCTTCGAAGTGTGGAGGTGCAGGGGTCTGGTTCGGTCGAGATAATCTTTTCTGGCCGGGCATCTTGAGAGCTTCCTTCTCCTTATTCCGGGCTGTCAGCTGGTAGAAGCTCCACTCCGATATGGATGAATCTCTAGCTCATCGGATCGACAACTTGTCATGGCGGATGATTGTCGTCTGATTCAGGGCGGTCGTCTGAATACAAGTAGCCTTCATCGTCTTGTTGATAGCAGGTTTCAAGGCCTCCAACCGCTGCGAGGTGCCGCCGGTTCCACCGTAGCCTCCTTCCAGTCCGATAGTCGTAAAAGAGCATAATAGGGATTCGATTCTACGAGTACACATTCTTGCACAATAGGAGCGTACTTACTCCGACGAACGAAATTTATTACAATTCCCCAAGGGTACTTAGCCATAAAGGTAGAGGTACTCCATGAATGCATTTCACTCGTGGAAAAACAATTTTTAGTGAGGTGGAGGGTTAGTCGCGATACAGCGCAGTGATCGGACAGAACCTTTCCCCATTGAGACATCGGTAAGCCTTTTGAATGTAGTGCGAGGGATACCTTCTTCCAATTGATTTTTAGGAAGATTCGCACGGAGACGAGGAACATCGATCTAAAGTATGCTGAGAGGAAATAGAAGCAAGTTGAGATGGACTTGACGTAGGTATACGATTGAGAAAATGATTGGGCAAACTCCAAAGTCCAGGCCTTTAAAAAAGTATTATCTAAAGTTAAATTGAAACTTTCTAATAATCTTTGTTTAATGATAGTTGATGAAAGGTCATTAATGATTGCATCGCGTTTGTACTCATATCGGTGATTCTAGATATTGAAAATTACAATTAGTACTAAGAATACGTAATGCTTGAAGGAATTGGTCTACAGACTCATCTGAATAATGACAAGTCATTAACTTATGTCCTTCCCATGGCCATGAACTAAGGTTTGTAAGCCTTGATGAGCTAAGGCTCGAAAGGCCTCATCCCTGTAATGAACTACGAAAGCCGTAGGCATGGAATACAATTTCGCTTTTAAGCGTGACCGGATAGTGGGTAAGTACTTCCTCAAAGTATATCCTTTCAGGTTTGTCACTCACCGTCGGTTTGATTCATCTGTTGTATCCTCCCGGATAATGTTTCTTCAACTGTTCGGGAGTATCTAATTCTCATTAAGGCAAAACCTTCTGAGTCTTCTTTCTTGTATTTATACAAGCTTCAACATATCTTCTCGGACGAGGAGGTTGAGAGACACCCCTCCCGCTAATACGTACATCGCAGACGCACTTCTGTCCGCTCTAGTGACTCGCAATAGAGTCATCTATAGAATCGCCGACAACCTGCTTTACTGTCGTCTTGTGAGGTTCTGGTTCCCGGCATGAGAGTGACCGTCCACATGCTACAGCTGCGAGACAGGATCGTTTTCTTGTGGAGAGTAAACGTCGGAATCCGTTTGTAACGGCAAGGACACCACAACCGAGTTAATTAAACGTCACTGAAATGCGAGTAATTAATAAAACATTGCGTAGACGTCTTCAGTCTTCCGTATTTCAGCCGCATTCAAAACATCGACTAGAGTGGAGCATAAATCATGCCACGTGGACGATCGAATAATAGAGAGATTTTTAGATAGATGAAACCGGGACACATTTTTACTTCAATGACGGATGAGCTGTGCCTTGCCGAAGACTTGGTGAAAGAACTTTAGAACAAACGTCCAGTATGGCCATCCTTTCGGAGAAGATTCGGTCACAGATTGGGAAAATTTCTTTGAACAGACTTATACCTCTGGTTTTGTTCGGGAATGAGACTGTGACTACCAAGTAAATTTCGTTCACACTGACGATAATGTCGGCTCACATCGGCAATTGGCAGTTGAATGAATAACCAAACAGACAATACCACGATTTTTCCAGTATAGCACTTCATATGTTGAGTAGTATATACTCGTATGTATCGCCGAAGCAAGTACATTTAATTTTAATAAATATTTGTTGCATGATTACAGTAAGATAGTAATAAACCTAGATATAAATTGTTTTCTTTCGTTTAGTGGCATAACTAATCTTCTTAAGGTATTATTTAGATTATAAAATTTATTTAAGAACACATTTTTCAATTTTTATTTTTTTTATTTTCAGCCATGTAAAGTGTTTGACGTGTATGTGGACAATCCGAAAGAGATAGTTTTGCATTATAAGCACTGTGATGTACATGGATATACGATACCAGTTGATTTGAAAACAGCATTGTATAAATCTAATATTTTCTTCCATCCAAATATATCAGCGGATGATGCTCCAGGATGCATTTTACACAATGTAGGTGTTTCCAAATCACGTTAATAAATAAATTATTTTAAATATACTTCAACGCAAAACAAATAAACGAACTTATATTTAAGGCGAAATGTACCTCTCTTCGTTGAGTTAACTCATTGACCCAGGAAGTATTAGTTATTAAATAGGATTTATAACCCAGGAAGTTATTGTTTTGCTTCCTACTTATCAGCGATAAGCACGTGTTATTTCCTTAATCATCCCTTCTCCTATTGTATGTATAAAAGCCTATTTGAAATGGACAGATGAAGCAGAATGTTAATTAGAGTGTAAGATAGAATGTAAGAGAATGTGAGACACTCTCACTATATAAGCTTTAAGTCTAGTTGCAATATCTTTTGTAGAGTCTATCTGTAGTTAACACTATCAGTATCTCACTATTTTATATCATGTAACTCTTTACTCTTATTAATAAAGTATTTTCTAAGGCTTACACTCATCGACTTTGTTAATTGTTGAAAGCTTCTCTGTTCACTTCATTGCCACCAAACAAGTTTTTCAACAAGGAAAACATTTTTTGTCTTTTCCCAAATAGGTAAGGTCAGGATATAAAATAATGAAATCAGTGATTTTACTTTGGTTTCCAAACAGCGTTTTATGATCTAATTACAAAATCATGCATGTATACTCAATTTTCTGTCGCCTGAAAGACTTTTGGTCCGGCACCGAAGAATTATATGCACTATTGTTTTAGGGAGACCTTTCACGTAAACACTCCTCTTGGTCTACGGAATCCGTTCGCCTATCAGCAAGATAGCGTTGTCTATTTCTTACACCTGCTTGGAGATGTATAGCTGGATCATATTTTGCTTTGGAAACCGTTGTTCGGTTTACTTTGGCTTCATGTGACTCTTTGAATGTTTTTTCCTTTTGGTGGAATGGAAGTCGACAGCTTGACATTAGCTATCATAAATTGCAGTAACTGACTTATTATTTAAGCAGTTTTGGATCATTTTAATAGTTCCGAGTAGGTCATAAGAAGCCGTGATGGCCGAGTATATTGTGACGAAAGTCCCAGAGCGTCCCGTCAGGAATAGTGTGATCGATTCCGTCCTTCAAATATTCATTCAGTAGCGATCCGAGAAATGAATCTTGACACTCTGATTAGTACAAGGTGGTGACCAGAAGGTAGCCGTCAGAGGTTGGTAAAAAGTACCTCAAGGCCCACTTGCCCGACTAGTTTTCCCTATCAATATTAGTATCAGTAGGTTATAACTGTCAAGGTCCTGTACAAACTCCAATCAGGCAGGACAAACTACATCTACATATGAAGAACAGCAGTCTGTAGGCCAACTCCATGACAAAGTTCGAGTTTTGGTATGTTGTAGGTCATAAGTATACATATTCCACTGTTTTACAAAATATAAACCAATAGCTTTAAAAAACAGCTGAGAATATTAATCTTTTCATATTCAATTATTTTTTCTAGGCTGAAGTTCCAGGAAGTGAAAAAAACCGAATTGATGTAAGTTAAAATTGAAGAGTCGTCCACGGGAGAAAGGGAGGGAATCTATTTTTTTTTTAAATGGAGTTATATACATCAACATGTCCATATCATTGAGTATAATAAGATAGTAAAAATAACCAACAGGAATGGAAAAACTGGAAATGTGGATGATCGGTTTGTTAAAAATATTCGAAGACAAGCAGAAGAAAGGTGAAGCTCCAAACTTTAAAACTTGATTTCCTCGGAAGAATTTCTCCCTTTCTCACGTGGACTCGTTCAATTATTAAAATACTACATAGATTCTCTAATATAGATGCGTTATTTGTTAGATTTAATGCCTCTTCTCTCCCCCCCTCCATCTAGGGATCATATTTTCTACTGTTCTAAAAAATAAATCAAACCCTTTTAGAGAACTTATAACATTAAATAAATAGTGAGTCAAACTGTACTTTAATTTGTAATATTCAATATGGCATTACAAACCTAGCCTCATCAATAGAACCCTCGCTAGGTGGTTCTATCCAATGTGATTGTCCTCCAGTCACGGATGTACAAGATACACCAGACATCTTGTGCCACTGCATCTACCCATCGCAGTGCTTCCCTCTTCAATTGGTACGGTTCAATTTACCTTCCAGCAGTAAGGAAAGTTCTCTGTTGGTATGTCTTATCTGTTGACCGTTTAGATTAATTTCTCCGAAAATTAATCCTACGTGGTAGTATTCTTTCAAAGACAGGTATTACTTTTTACTTAGTCTTTGATAGATGTTTCGGAGGTGTCTGTGAGTCTTATACGGCATCATGTTTGTTTGCCTGAATAAAAATGAGCTCCTTAGATGTCTCCGAAGCCCAAAATTACAACTATTGGCATTGATGATTCTTTTGATCATCTCCAGGAATGTCAATTTATAAAACACAAAAATTATAAAATGTAAACATATTTATACAACGGTCATTTATTAGATGATTTTTTTTTCACTAATTCTAGAAGATATACAGTCTGTCTCCAAAGAAAATGATAATCCGCGGATTTATAGCAAATATAACACTGGACAAAAAAGTTCCTGTGAGCATGGGCCAGCAAATGAAGTCGTAAACAGTTTTCAGGCCAGAAAGATGAAAAAAAGTAAGTTTTACGGAACTTTTTGGTGATTGATGAAAAACAAACTCATAGCATCAAAAATGGGCCGAAATTAGCGTCATGGGGAATTAGATTTGGCGTTGATTGAGATTAATACCACCTCGCTTGCTCAAACACACGACCTTTGGTGGATTGTCGGAGTTGATATCCCCTATGCAACACAAATGGTGAAAACATGAAGTGTTGCTTGTATTGCTGCTGGAGATGGAATATTCGAACCATTGTCTTCGATAGCTCGGAAACAACATGAGATAGTAAAAAAAAAAAAATATATTTTTGTGGCAAAACATTAAATTTATTACAAGAAATAATTCATTATTGTTGTCATTTAAAAAAAATCAGTAGGTAACTACTGTTTACAACTTTCGTTGTTTTCCAAATGTTGGTACAATAATTAAAAGTATTTTACACAAATGTTTTGAATATTCCATTCCTCGCAGTAATACAAGCAACACTTCATGTATTTACCATTTTTGTTGTATAGGGAATGCCAACTCCGACAATCTACCAAAGATCGAGTGTTATTATCGAGAGCAATCGAGGTGGTATTTATCTCAATCAACACCAAATCTAATTCCCCATTATGTTAATTTCGGTCCACTTTTTGATGCAATGAGTTGTTTCTTCGTCAATTCTAAATTATCTGATGTGGACACCGCATGACTTCCTTGTAGGCCTATTAAATTATAAATCGGTGAATCGAAAAGTGATCGTGGAATTTGGTTACTAGTTTTTGAAGATATCTAAAAATCGATACCTGGCGTCGCGATGTCTATTGGCGTCCATCTATTGACATGCACACATACCATTATAAAAATGTTAAAAACGGTTAGCACGTTATTCATGAAAATCTCGATTTGTGGTTTTTAGCGCAACTCAGCCCTTCTAAAAAGGCCGGAGGTAAAATAAAAAAGTTATTGGTGAAGTATCACTTCCGGTAATTCAATTTTAACTAAAATCTAGTATGTTATTTATATTGATATATAAGTCTTATATACCAAATTTGAGATGTTTTACATTTTAATTTCATAAAATTAAGACGAAAATCTATTATGAACTTCAAGTAAAGTACCACTTCCGGTGATCATATAGTAACCAAAGAGGGAGGTTCACAACTAGATGTTACAACAATCCCAAATACAAAATTTTTACTTTCTTCGCCAAAAAATTTTTGAGTTATGCGAACGTACATACAGACGTCACGACGAAACTAGTCAAACAGGATTCAGAGATGGCAAAAATGGATATTTCCGTTGAAATCCGAAAATTTGGGAGACACTCTGTTTATGTAAGTGTGACCAGACCATTAAAGGTGTAATGGTGGGGCCCAATTAGGAAAATTACAATGGGGTTGTCAGTTGATGACTGGTTCATGTTATTTTGACCTGGAAAATCGGATTACAGTTTACATAAGTGGTATTTATTCCACAAGAGTACCATTCACTAAATAACTTTTTTTAATTATATTGAAATTGGCTGAAAATGTATTACAAACTTAGATGGTATTGGTATACAACGACACACTTAGTCAACGACACACCCTCCCCCTTAGTCATGAACGCTTCCTCGAAACTTACCGCTACTGTTCTTCAATTTGAATCTATTATAATTGTTATTTATGAACAGATTAGATAAGGGGAAATAATATGTAACAACGGAACAGATAGGGCATCCGTAGAAGAAAGAATAGCTAAATGGAAAGACTGAACTTTGCCACATGCAGAAACATGTACAGCAAGAAAAAATTGTCCTCCAATGCAAAAATAAGGCAGTAGTAAGACCAGCCATACTGTATGGTATGGAAACAGTCAGCCTTCCAAGTCTGGAGAAAGTCCTGAAGATTGAGAGAAAAATTCTGAGGATGATTCATGGACCCAAAGAAACACAAGAGGGGTATAGGCGAAAATCCAACGAAGAAATATACAGAAATTTGGAAGATCTTGAAACAGTCATCAGGACCAGAAGACTGAGGTTCTACGGCCACATGGTCCGAATGAACAATAAGAGGCTGAACAAAAAACTTTTCGACAGTCTTAAGCTATGATGGATATGTGGAACAAATAAAAGGGTAGCTAGATAGGCTAAAACTCAAGGATGAGGACTGCTTGGATAAAGAGCTTTTCGAAAAAAAAACTAAAAGAAGTTGGGGTTCTTGCAGGAAGGAAGGAGAATGAGGGAGAAAATGGACTAAGGAAGAGCGAGAGGAACAGTCCAGGGAGATGAGAGAGTATTGGAGTAGAAGGAAGGCGGAGAGTGTGAAGAAGATTATTCAATGATAGTCGCGTGGTCCTTGCTGGCTGATTCGTGTAAAAAGAAAAAAAAATACAATGTAGTTTAGGTATGTAAAATGGAGGAAAGTTTTGTTGTAGTCGTAAATTTTGGTTCACCCCAGTTTTTTGGGTTGCGAAACACGTATCTGAGCCTTGTAGTTTTTCCGAGAAGACCACCTTATACGAAATTAAAGTAGACAAATTTCTACATTTTACGTCCAAAATTTGTATTCTACGATCAACCGTCAAGCCGCTAGAGCAAGCTGAAGAAGTTTAAAGAAGTGGCCAAAAGCGATTTATGGCTCTTTACGTCTTCTTTCCATAAACACTATGTTTGACTTTATCTGCTACTTCACTTCTAAATGCACATTAAATACATACAAAGTACACGTTACCCATGTTCATTGTGCTTGTAGCGTGTTTCGAAGTGTTAAAAATTAAAGTGAATGGGAAAATGATGAAACATAGACAAATGAAGAAAATAAACCTTAGATTGTGAACTGCTAAATTCTTTACTTCCATTTTTTATTAAAATCGAGATATCAATGGTTATTATTACTTATTGAGTGAAGAGTCTAAATTCGTCTAAACGGATCCCTTACTTTATTTTCTTACGTTTAAAAATCAATATTTGTAGCAAACCTCTCTTCATCCAGCAACCGGTGCACTACAAAACTACTTATGTACATAACAATGTGAAAAAATGGAAGTTAGGAGTTTTGCAGTTCACGGTCTAAGTTATATTTAAAGATTTTTGTTTGTAAAAATAAAATGGCAGTCAAGGTATTCAGTTGAAATTCTGCGATTCCTCCTTCACCATACTCGGGTGCTACTCATAGTCGTCTATTGTATTAAGAACAGAAGGAATAAATAAAGATGGAATTAGTGGGTTATTTATCGACAGTGGTCGTCAGAAAATAGATTTGGAAGACGTAATGTTTAACAACTTAAGGGAAAACCTTTTAGTGCGCATATGCTTTTTTTTCGTCATTGAAATAAAGATCAACTTACGAATTATGCACGCGATTGAAATAATGTAAAGTAAATCAAAATATTTTTAAAAAATTTAAGAATGCAAGAGCTCTCATTTCTACAAACTCTAATCACTCCAACAACTTCAGCTAAAATTATTACAACTTAACATGAAATAAATAATACCCAATTAAAAGTTTTCAACCAAATATACTACATAAGTAACTAAAACATTGACCTACCTGAATTAATCAAACGATTTTTATGAAAATATAAATCTAAAGTTATAGGAACGAACATTAGTTTAAAAATACTATACAGAAGACTTTGTTAATTAAAAAGCCTTAACACAGACAAAGTGTGAGTTAAATACAATAAATAGTTTACACATTTGAACTAACTCATGTCAACAGACGAAAATGGCAACCGATTGTCCATAGAGCTCTTGCAATATAAGTTCGTATATTAGACATTGTAATTTTTTGTTTTTAATTTATTTCCATCTCTTCCTCGCCTCTCTACCTAGATTCGATAGCAATCTTTATAAATTATTTGTATTACCTTGATCAGAGATGACTAACCTTTTGCATACTTAACCTTTATAGACGAATTCAAATGCGACAAATATCTCTTGCACTTTTTAAACTTTTTAGTCAGGGGTTGGAAAGTAGAGATAAGGATAGAATCTGCTTCCCTTAGGAGAGGAAAATGAATAACTTAATCACGCAATTAAGTTAATTAATATACGTTATTATATTTAAGCAATAATCAGAAATGATGTCTCGTACGAGAGGGTGATCACTTTGTGATCGTGCTACAGCTGCCAGAGAGTCTCGTTTGGCGAAGATAACTCTGGACTACAATAGTAGGAATTGAGGGAAAGATCAGCTTGGAACATGGATTTGCTTGCAAGCAGTCTTGGTCCTGGCATATATTTAATAACCTTTTTAGAAGAAGTGTACTTCTAGACATGATATCCAAAGAGTATATTCGACTCTATGGCCAAAACTCGTGATATAAAAATATATGAAGGCCCTAAGATGCACCACGGTTTGGCCACCTCTGACCTAGATTGTAATAAGACGCTCCCACAGTCGCCTTCCAGGTATATATGAATTCCTTGAGCCGCGGGAAATTTTCTTCAATCACCAATCGAATAAATTCTTCCTCAGTAAGGACAAGTTCCCGCGGTTCTCATCATCTTAACCTTTTTGAAATGCGATGCAGGTCGTAAACATATACTCTGCCGTATCCAGAAAACCGCATGTGGGACATAAGGGATCAATATATATTTCATAAGGTAGCTGTCTGAAGTTATGTAGAGGGAGAAGGCTTTCTCTTTTTTGAGTGTAACCTCTCAGCCTATGTTCCATCCACAAGGGTCTTCGTTGTCCAAGAGATCTTGATCTGGGCATTTGGCTGAAGGTCAGAGAAGCCGAAACCCAAGCCTGAAGGTCCATGTCGATGATATTGTATTCATCTCTATCCACCAACATATTTGTGCAAGAACCAATAGGCCTGCCTTTTTGCAGCGCTTCTTGAGCAAGTTTTGGTGCACCAACACGTCACTAGCTTGAGCAATGAAGGAAAATCAGAATTTGTGTTTTGAGCATTTCTGGAGCAGAAGTCAGTTATTTATAATTTCATCCATTTTAATAAAACTTAAAAAAAAATCGGAAGGAAGTGTTGGCCTTTTGGAGCATAATTTGGCTGGTGACAATGACGCTTTTTCCAAGAAAATTATGAAAAATGGACGAAGATCTTGAGTGTTCTGGATATTTCTAGAGCAGAATATAAATATAAATATAGGTAAACCTTAATGTCGTCCATTTCAAGAGAATTTTTAAAGTAGAATAAAAATTTAGATGCTGAGGATTTTTTTTTTTTGGAAGAGGAATTCAACTCGATTTATTTTCCATAATCGGATGCGAATAGCCAAAGTTCAGAACCTTTCAAGAGCAGAGTTTAGCTCGTTATAATATATCCCTTTCCAAGAAATTTTTTGATCTGAATCGATTTCAGGTGTTTTTGAGCTCTCTGGAACAGAATTCAGCTCGTTTTAATTTCACGATGGCATGCTGTTTTTCGTTATTGTGAATGTAGAATTTAATGTGACAGCTGTTTGGTTCTCTGAGAATATTCTTTCTGTCGGGATAAAAATTTTACTTAATGCATGTTTTTGATAGTTAAAATTGTTGATTTCTTAATAACGTAATTGGTCTGTTTTAGTTGAATGTAAGATGTTGATCCTAAAACTCTACTAATACCGATAAACTGAAAACGATTAGGTTGAACAAATTTAAAATTAAGTTCGAGTTTTGAAATAAAAATAATGTCCCCTCACCTTTTTTTCTCTAACTTAATTTTCTTCTTTTTTTCTCTCTCTCTCTCACAATTCAATATTTTTTCTTTTAGAATTTTTTTTAAGGACATTTAGAGGTTGGGGTAATATCCTCCCCAAATAATGAAACCAGAAAACGTTTCCCTGCTTGTGCCAGGGTAATTGGCCTGTGATTTTTTTGGAAAACACAACTGCAGCAAGATTGGGGTTGTTGGTTAAATGTTTTCACAAACATCCATTTATATTGATTAAAAAGGGCGAAATTATATCACAGCCACTTATGCTTGTAAGAACATATTTTTTTAAATAGTTTGGCAGTTAACTGCGTGTATTGGAGAATATGATGAACGTTGTCGCTTCCTAATCATCCTTTTCTTTCTTTTTTTTTTATGATATCCTACGATGAATCGGTCTTGATGGTTGACATGAATCAAAATCCAACAATTACAAGTGCTACTCAAGTAAGAGGCAAAGAAGATTAATTTGTTGGGCCTCTGCTTGTTCAGATACACCAAATATTGATGTACATTTCATATATTTTATGCCTATTCCATGAAGTTTAATATCATGCATGGCCACAAGTAGAGTAACATGGATAGATTTTATAGAAATCGGATGTGAAGAGCTTTAAATCGCATTTTTGCCTCTTTTTTAAGCACGCTATAGTGGCTTAAAGGTTGATTATAGAGAAATATTTTATGAACATAAAGTATAAGATATTTTGTCCATTTTCATTTAAAGTTCCAACTTTGAGTTTTTCAAAAAACTCCATCTTCCCTCTGGATAACTCAAAAATGTCACTTTTTGCTCCTCTTCCCTCCAAGAATTTTTAGGAGGAAGCTTGTGTCATATCCTCCCCGACCCTCCTGTAGGCAACTGTGCAACAAACTATAGTAGGCACTCTCCTAGTAAAATGGTGTAATCCAGGCAACAGTGTTTAGGCACTCTTCAAAGGAGTACCCTGCACTCTAATTTGTTCCAGCATTAGAGGCTCTCAACCTCAGGTAGAAAAACATAGTGCAAGACTGCCTTCTACAATATGATTGCGAGTGTTGACCCCAACTCAATGTAATTACAGTATTAATTAAAAATCAAAGACATAATGTAATTCTTTGAAGATATCATAAATATTTTTTTTTTAAATACAGCTTATTAACAACTTAATTTTTTTAATGTATCGATATATCCTATCCAAATTATTTCAGGCTCTCTCTATCTTTGAACAAAAAATAAAATACATTTTTTTTTAAATATTATTTATAAATGATATAAAAACATAAGATGCTTAAACAGTATTTTTCTTGCAATAGAATGGACGAAGAAGTATTTCTGGACGGAGGAGTATTGATGAGATTCCAGCAGTAGCTATCCATAAATTCAAACTTGCAGAAGAGACAAGAGCGGATGGAGCTGAAGAGGTGAGGCACCAAAATAGCCAGGCTACAACATCCAACAGCTCGTATAACTGTCCTGATAGGATGAAACGAAGCAGTACACTCTGCTTTAACATTTCTAGAAGACACTCTGAACATGATAGACCAGCTAGCCTCCTCCTCCAACCGAGAAGATTTACCCCTGAACCCAGGCAACGGAGATTAAATTCGAAGAGTGTCGTCATAATCACTCCAGATGAAGAAAATCCCAAATAGACATTAATTTGTTTTAATTTTCTAAAAAGACTGAAATGGATTTCGACAAAATTGAATTTATGAAATACACTAAAAAATTATATCAAATATCAATAATGAACACATTTATAATATAAAGTATTCATAAAACAATTTAGTCTTCAGTACAAATCCTAAGTTCTGTTCCCAATTGGATGAAATTTTGCACACTTAATCTTAAAAAAATAGATAGATCATAGTCTACATTAGCTACAAAAAAAAAAATATACCCTGACCTACCCTCTTTTCCAACCTTTTAAACATAATTTGCCTAATTCTTTAAAAATCTGACACTCTTGACGTTTAAAACTGGAATGCGATCATAAAAAAATTCTTGGCTAAATTCATGTTGATTTGAATTTCTCACACAATGAAATGTTTTAACTACTAACACTTATGTTCTGAAAACAAATCCTCAGACAACAACGGTAGGTAAAACTCCTAGTTGGTAGAAACCTGAACATATTTATGTATTGCAAATTTTCATTCCAGTTCAAGTCATATTATATCAATAATTATCAAACTTGATAGTTGTTTACTGTACAGTAGTAAAGAAATTTTTTAAATCCTAATCAGCTAAAACATAAAATGATGGAAAAACAACAAAAGAATATAACAAATAACTAAACATTTATTTACAAGACTTAAATATTCCAGCAGTAGCTATCCATAAATTAAAACTTGCAGAAGAGACAAGAGCGGATGGAGCTGAAGAGGTGAGGCACCAAAATAGCCAGACTACAACATCCAACAGCTCTATTGTTAAAAGTTACTTCATGAAAAAGTCTCAGAAAGGGTAAGTACGCACTGGTTCTTTAACAATTGGATCATCAGGTCTGACAACTGAAAAACAAAAGTATTTTATTAGAGTTTAGTGAATTAATTTAGTTAACATATATTAAAAATATTACGAGATCTCTTCCTTATATTCCTATTCTCTCTGATAATATTAAAAAATTCCTACCATCTACTATACCTACCTTACGTCTTTGCCTTAAGTCCCATAATAAACTTTCTTACCTTTTTACCAACTTAAAAGATCATATCCCTCTCAAACACTACTCTAATGTAGTTTACCAGATTCTGTGCTCCACGCCCAATTGTAATTCTTCTTATATAAGCGAAACTAAAAACCATCTAAAATCTCGCATTTCCCAACACAAAACATCCATCACCTCCCACAACCAGTCTGCCTCCAAACTATCAGAACACGCCTTGACCTCAACCATCCCTTCAACTTCGATCAATCCTCTTGCCTGGCTACAGTTCCCAACCATGAAAAAAGACTTATTTCGGAATCAGTTTACATACACCTTGAACCGAACCCAGTTAATCATAAAATAGACAAAAATTTTATTTCTCTTACTTGCAGACATACTTTAAATCTTATTAAAAAAACAATAATAGCCCTATCATTCTTACAATTTCTCTCTTACTCCCTCTTCCTTCTCTTTTTTTATTCTGTCTCTTATAATTACTTTCCTACAGTTATTTTTTCCAAACTTATTACACTTAGGAAAACTTGTTATTTATTAATAATTAAGGGTTAACTTACTATTAAATTGTAATAAGATTGCAAAAGATAAACTTGTTATTAAATCTTGTAATAACTTAAATTTAAATATTACATTATAATTAATTTAATAATGCATAATTAATTATATAATTTATAATTAATTAATATTATAATTAAATTAATTATAAATTTAAATTACTTATTCAATTTTTTACCTATGTAATTATTTTAATCTGGTACCAAAAATACTTTCTACTCTGTAAATTTCTGCCATTTTCTTTACTATTTGATTTTGTCTCTTTATGTTCATAAGATCACAATTTTGTATTCTTATTTTTATTTTTAAAAAAGCTTATTGTTAAAAATTTATTATACCTATAATTATAGCTTTAATTTAACCAGTTTTGTGAGGGCATTGTAGAAAAATTTTCTATCCGTATTACTTAATCATTCTTTTGTATATACATACATTTTGTTGATTAAACTCTTACAGATGGCACTTTACCTCAATCTCTTTGTTCATGAATTCTGTTCAAATTATATTTTTATTTTCTCCTAGCCCATTTTATATATTGACTTTTATTTTAATTTATTATTTATATTTGTTACTTTAGATTTATCTTTTTCTTCTATTTCCAATACTTCTTTTTAGGATTAACCCTCATTATTTTGACAACTCCCTTCTCTTTTATCTTCATTACTATATCATATAAAATCCCTCCCCACTGCCTTCTCTATATAACTATTAATTACATTCTAATTACTACTCCTACACTGCCTCCTTAATTACTTTGCTTTTTGCTACGTCATTCTTCCTCCCTTGGAGCTTCATGGTACTATAGTTTGTCTGTTTATTTATTTGTATTCCTTTTTTTACTTATTTAGAAGTTATTAATTTTTAGATAATGTTATTTCTCTTTTGGTTTACCTATTTTTATTATTATATAGCCAGTTTTATTAATGTATTAATATTCACTAATTTATTTTTAGTTGTCATTACTCTACCAGTTTCATTTTACAAATTCATCACTGTTTTCATTTTTTTTTCTCTCACTAAATCTTTTTTATTTATTAATTCATTCACTGTATATACTATTGTTTTATTCTTATTTTTGTATCTTGTTTATTCAGCCCTGAAGAAGGCCTGCAAAGTGGATTGAAACATCGGATCCTTAATAAATAGTTTTTACTGTTTGTGTTCCACTTTTTGACCGCCTCCCGGACCATCTCATTCCTTCATAAGTTTTACGGTCAACCATTGATTATTCAATTAAAAATATTATAACATTTTAAGTAAGCAATAAATAACACTAAAATACTTTATAAAGGGACCAGATCAATAGTGATCACATTCATTCATTCAACGTCTCTACAACTCATTTCTGAGTCTAGGCCTCTCGATAGTGATCACAACCTATATAATATTTGGACTGAAATCTCTTGAGTTACGTTTACAACTTTGCCTAACCATGGCAAATCAAATATTTAAATGGGATAGTTTTGGTTGGCTCGGCTTGTCTGTGAGACTGATCTGGTTCTTGTGGGAAGCGCCACATAAGCGCTAGCGTTCTATCGACATATTTGTGTATTTATATAAATTATATAATTTTATTTTATATTATGAATTGTTTCTTTTTATAATAAAAGTAGTTAAAACCGAAATTAACAGTTGACAAAAGTTCGAATACCCAGAACAGTTGCGTGTGGATAGGTTAGTTTGCCAAGCTTCTGTAAGCCCCCATTACACATTTGCCATTTGGTCGGCAAACGTCTAACTTGGGACTTGCCATAGTTTGGCAAAGGTGTGAACGTACCTTAATAACCAAGAAGTAGTAGAACGGGTATTAGTTCCAAGTTCTTTAGTTCTTTTAAGGGCCAAATGCCTTCGTGTCATCTGCATCTACGTTGTAAGGTCCATAATTTTCCTGCCTGCCTTCGTTCCCCTACTTCAAGCAGGCTGAGACTTGCCCGCCGTGCATGTCTATGCCTGCAGTCTCCATACCCTTCAGTCCTATCAGTCCATGTCTAAACTTAAAAGTTTTAACAATGTTCAAGATCAAATACCATGCGGTTTTTATATTCTTGTGTAAAGAGGGCCTTACTCCTGTGCAAATCCACTACCTTATATGGTGCTAGAAAATTTAGCATTGCACTTGACAAAATTTGTTAACATTTGTAGCAAGAGAATCCCAAAATCAGCAAAATGTAGCAATATGACACAGGCGAAAAGGATGAAAAGGTCTGAGACAGCACCACATCTCCATGCCTAGTGGTACGAGGAAGAAGAAGGAATTATTCATTGTCTGCTATAAATATTTAATTCCACTAAAAATCAGTTTTAACATCACATTTTCTTCTCACAATCTCAACAAGAGTTTGAATTTAAAAATTTCATTACTGTTAATTACATATACTTTTTAGTTTTAAATTTGTTTCAGCAGTCAGCATTGCTTTTATCTATTTTTTGATAAAATTATGTATATTTTATTTATAATTATGAAGGCTGGATGGTGATTCTTCTAAAAGAATCTAGAGAATGATTTAAATGGAGAGTGGTCAAAGTGTTTTATAAAACGTAAACTAAAATGATGTAGTTTAAATTTGAATTTTTTTGGAAAAATGATGTAGGCCACCATCAGGGCTAACACAAATTCCAATTCCCAGTGGAAGCATTGTTTTGTACTTAAGCCCAGAAAACGACCAACATTGTTTGGCCGAAAACGAAAATTTAATAAAACATAAGTTAACTATGGAGTTTTATTTAACTCCTTGACTGATTTTCAAGTGAAAAAATACCTGGATATTTTTAATATTTTTACCTGGATTATTAATCATGGTCTTTACCCAGTAGACCATTATCAGACAAACACAAAGTACCATGAGATGTCTGACAGATAACTGTCTGACTATCAAACAACAGATCAGCACATAGATAAATTCACCTTAAGCAAATGATTGGCAAAAATTGTTTTTATTTCAACAGTTTGAATAAAAAAAATAAATTGAAAGAAATCCCATTGAAATTATTGAAAAAAATAAACAAACCATAAACATAAAAATTAATTTCAAGTTTAAAATATGCTGTTAACTGTAAAGGAGGTCGCTGAAGGATCACTCTACTCCAACCACTCCACACCTAATAGAACATGTAACAACCATCAGTGTGAAATCCTGTGTGGATTTTCTGAAATAGTGGGGAGCAGCTGTAATTCTATCGGCCCTAAATTCTAACACGTTATTTTAAAATCAAATCACTCCAGCCGATGATGATTGTGAAACACTGATGGAGTGGAACAATGAATTACACAGTCTTAGGCTATGCTATAATAATAATAAAAATTTTTGGTCAGTAGATACAGTATAGTTAAAAGTTACGATAATGATTGTATAAAATATGTTTAAAAAATAACAACATGAACAACTTATAAATTTATTTTTTATAAATAATTATATTAGAAAACACTTATAAATATTAAATAAAGGAAGGATTAAATTACTTAATGTTTTTGCTATTGTAGAGCCACTATTTATAGTCTCATCAATAAGTATTTACGTGAGCATAAAGGAATAAAAAAAAACCTGTACTACTAAAACCCTTGAAAGGTCTTGGGTTCTGTACTTGGTAAGGAAGCCAACAGCTATGCAAGCAGATTATACGGCCGAGATCACGCTCAACCTCAGATTTTTCCGCCAATTAAGGACACCCATTTTACAAAGGCTGGGTGAGCCTCAGGAGGATCTCCAAATCCCACAGGGCTGATTCACGACTGATAACAGAATAAATAATTATCTGCAACAGCCGGGATCATCAGTGCAAATCAAAGCAACTGAAGTTTAAATAACAACTTAAGTTCAACAAATTAAACTAGAAAACAGTTCCAAACTACGCTTTCATAAATGTTCTAGAGATCGATATAGAAAAGAGAACAAGGAATATATATATAGTATTAAATATAGAAAGTTAGTTATTTGGCTAGAAAATTTACATAAAACAAATCAGAGCAATAATATAATTTAAGTTAAATCTAGTCATAAACAATGGAATTAATAAATATGTGTTTCAGAACTGAGAAAAATAACTTTGAAATTCAAATGCGTTCTTACCAATATAATCCTTTTTATACTTGGGAATTCTGGGTCCATTTTTTATCATTTGATAATCATATAGACAAATCCCAAAACCCACAAGTCCTATAAGTGAAGCTGTTGCGGTACCAGGCTTTTCATGCCAACATTTCTTTAAGAAACCACCAACTAAAATAATACAAATATAAATGTAGCAATGGCAAAACGAGGAAATTCATAAATAAAGCAAGAGTAACTAATAAAGCCAAAAAACAACTTACTTCCTTTACCATACACTGCTGAAGCCATGTTATAAGCGTGTTACAAAAATTTATTGATAGTAAACTCAATAAAGATAGGTAAAAATTAATAATAAAAAACAGCTGCTAATCAGTAGCGCCTCTATCGGTCGTAATTCGCACCAAATATATATTAAAGTTATATCTCGTTGTCAGATAAAAAAGACACTTTACTATCAATTGCATACTTCTAACTGTTCATTAAAAACGGGGTTCTCGCGTACAAGCCCGACTGAATTGCAATGTGCACATACTTCTCTCAAGTAAAGCATCAGACATTGGTGGATGGAGTTCTACATCAAAGAACATCCAAGGAAGTCTACTTAATGTACAACGATCTATCTATCACCCAGTTTGCTTGAAAAGATTAGGACATGTCGTAAGAATGGTGAGTTTACTATGAATTTGATAAAGCTAAGTCGTTGCTTAAAATCAGAGGAAGCTGCATTTACGGCACTCCAAAAGTACGGGATACTTCACAGGAACGGAAAATGTACATGTTTAAATATAATCTGTTAACAGATATTCATATAATAGAAGAATAACAACATTGATTCAAATATAACTGATACTTTTCTCTTGATATTTCAATATTGATTACTTACTATTCTATTGATATCTGTGATATTTTTCTATTTAAAAATAACTGGCGTACCTAAAGTAAATAAGACCCTAAATTTGTCTAAAGACGCCATTATGTGAAAATATTAAGTTGTTCCTCAAACAATAGATTTTTGACAAACATTGAAAGAGCTCTCCGGAAAAGTTGGAATTAATGACAGCAACTCTCTCACCGGAGCTTCAAATATTTTAGCTTATAATAAATACAAAAAAATGAACAGTATCTTTGGAAATAAAAGCAACGAAGGAGATGTGATCTACTCCCAAGGAATCATTAGTAGGCCTTAAACACGTTCAGAGCGGGAGGACTTCACGGTCACGACATTTTAACTGAACTTTCATGTTCGCCGCAGTGAACCTGTTAAGAATCTTGTGTACCATCTTAAAACGAAATAGACAAAGTTCTGATGCCCCTATTTATTTTCTTGTGCAAATGCGAATGAAGGATACAGTCATACAGTCTCACATAGTATTTTGTACGTAATACTTTGTAAGATACCTTCTTACACTAACATCCCCTAAAAATCCAATTCCGCAAAGTCAGCCTTAACATAATCCTACCAATTATCGGTCCTCGGTCCATCACTGATGTTTATCCGCTGGTTCGGCGCTAATTATCTTTTTAAGTTTTCGTTCGTTATCAATTATCATAATTTTACAAGCCCATTTCAACCGCCGCGATACTAATAATTGAAATTTTACTAACAAGGTTCATGCTCTGTAAAGCTGCATTGTGTAGCCTCCTAAATGCCCCACCTTTCCTTTGGCCAAATATTCAATGTTATATCTTCCAAGACCTTAAGTCTTTGTTGAACATTATCAAGGTGTTAGTGATACTAGACTATCTTTTTTTCTCTGTCAGTTTGTGTATAAGCTTGGGAGCATGGGAGGAACTAATGGAGGGAGCATCTACTATGTGAATGATAGGGTAAAAGTATCTCCATTGTCCACCATATTGGATAGACCTAAAGTCTCAGGGACTTTTCTTTTTAAACTAGTTCATAAGCAGAAAATAACATTAATTTTATTATTAAATATAAAATATTTTAAAAAATTACAAAATATTTTATGTGAAATTAAAAAATATTAAATTGTTACAATAAAATTTTGTATTAATGCAAAATATTTTATATTCTCCACAGAAAACTATAATCAGTCAATATATTAAGAACTATAGTGTTTTAAAAGGGGACTTTATCCAACAGAGGAATTTTCATTTTGAGAGAACAGTATCACCTAAAAACCTCTCAAAATTTGCATGAGTTTTATTCAGACCATTACTCAAAGGGACTTTGAGAATTTTGAAGTTAGAAAGTTTCTAAAAATTCTTTCTGAACAAAACAAATTTGTTTTTAACAGTCGCTTTGGCCCCTACATTATTTCATGTAAGTCCTCAATTCCAAATCTTTATTAATCAAAAATTTAAGACCACCGTAACACCACACAAGAAGGAATGAGTATGGACGACGAGTTGATTTATTGATAAAAAAAATCCTTAAACTTTAGAACTCTATATTTATACATAAATGAAATATTTAAACTCTAGGTATTAAATATGAACTAATTATAAGTTAAAATGTCAATTTATATACAATTAAGATTTTTATAAAAATTATTTAAAAAAAAAACATTATAAAATGTATAGCATTAAAAATATTATTATTATTTCCTTCAGATTCACGTATAAATATTTAAACTACAGATATTAAATATGAACTAATTATAAGTAACTATATCAATTTAAATGATTTTTTTTTTTAAATATTATAAAATACATATAAAATTGAAATATTATTATTTTGTTTCCTTCACAAGAGAAACCTAATTCCCTGTAAAAGTACTAACTTATTAAACTGCTGGTTTTTTTTTAAAACTAAATCAAAGGTCATAAGTTTTGACACGTGATGCATCCTTATATTTAGATATTTGTAGCTAACAGCATTCACCACCATGTTGATGAAATGGTTAGCATCAAAATCTTGATCCAACATATGGGATTTCAAGTTATTCAAGATTTTTCGGTCAAGACAATGTTCTAAAACTTGGGATACTATGTTTTTTAATTTTTTTCCCATCAACATTTGTATGTTAATGATCTGCGATTCTTCAAAGTGGGAAGAACACAATTTGCTATGCACGCTAGGTCTCCAATTTTTCCTTCGTACGACCTGGACCCATTTTTCTTTTAGGATAGGATCTTTATGAAACCTAAAATCACACGTAAAATTATTAATTAATAATCCACCTACTTACAAAGGGTTTATATTGTTTGATGACAAAAAGTTAAAAAATTATTAAGAGAAACCTAATTATGTATTTATATTCTCTAAATAAGAAATTTCTAATACTTTATTTGTGGAAGATTAGTCCATCAATTCTATCATTGCTTCGATTTTGACAGCCAAATGCTGAACAGTAAACCATTTTTTAAATAAAAACTTTAAAAACAATTGAAATAAAACAAAACAAGCAAATGAAACTTTTAAAATAACACTAAACAAAAAGCAAATCTTAACTGACAAGGAAGGTCCAATAAATATGCCCGATCACTCGTCTCAAAGGAGACAATTTTCAACATGCTCCCTCCATTAGTATCTTCCATCCTCCTAGCTTGGGAGTGTAATTTAAAATAATATATTTAAAGTATTGATAAAAAAATTAAGTTTATTAATTAACATTCTTGCATTAAGTTTAGATATAATCAACTGCAGTTATAATTGTCCAAAACCATGTATTTATCATGTTAGATTCTCTTTGTACTTCCCGCTTTCATTTCAAGATAGGAAGTTATCGCTGATCGGGACAGGGTTATTATCTTGCAGGTTTCTTATTGTAATTTAAGTTTTTAGTTCTTTTAATTTTTTACCAGACATAAGATTAACCCATGATTTTATTTGTGTAATAAATTAATTTTTACTACTATACTCTAAATTGTTTATAGTTTAACTTTGTTATAAAGTCAAAATGACACTAAAAGAAACTTTATTATTGAATGGCGGGATTGTAGTTGGATTTGTTTTTTACAAGTATTATCAGTACAAGAATGCAATGAAAGAAATGGATGGATTGATCAGTAGAAAAAAACATTCGGTTAATACTGCCTTGTTTTTTTGTGCCTCTGGACTTGGTGACTGTGATAAACATATCTATAAAAAAAAAATGTGTGAAAAATCGGACTGCCCTTACAGGAAACTGAGGTAAGAGTAGTTAATTAAATTAGTTATTTTTCTATTTCTCTTAACTTCAAAGGGAATATGAATAACTGATTGGATTATTACAATTGCTATTTTAAGCTAT
Organism: Rhaphigaster nebulosa; assembly: GCA_948150685.1. Taxonomy (NCBI): domain Eukaryota; kingdom Metazoa; phylum Arthropoda; class Insecta; order Hemiptera; family Pentatomidae; genus Rhaphigaster; species Rhaphigaster nebulosa. The sequence goes on from OX411309.1 coordinate 21,840,160, forward strand.
ACTTAAACACTATCCTGCTTCTTGGAAGGATAGCTAGCTTTGGTGAGTGCAGAATGTGTAGACCATGCATTGCCAGGTTTATAGGTAGGAACACATCAGTATACAGCAGCCTTAATTTCATATTGCCGATTGACAACTTGAGCCAGCAATGGGTTTTCTACCAAGGAAACCATGAAAAAAATTTCATAATTATATTAAAATTTAGTTGATAACAATATCAGTAGTCTACTAATGTTTATATATAATGTATGTATTTCCTCTCTTTATTACTAAATCCCCTCATGCCTGGGGGGCTGGTTGAAATTTATTTCGTGACGGCCCCACATAGTGAATCGCGACCTTCCCATTCTGGTTATAATAGGTTGGTAACTTGTAAAATAATCTCGAAGTTAACCCTAATAAAAAAAAGGACTTTTACCTACAACCATTCCCTCTGCTAGTTCTCTTCCCATTTTCTCCCGAGCTGAGCCCACTGATAGACTAGTATATCTGCCTCCTATTTTTGTCCTTCACATGATTGATTTATTTCTCTCCAGGACTTTCTTTCCCTTAAGATTCTCTGTATTCAGATCTGAGGCCGAACACCCCTTAGGCTGTACCTCTTTCCCCATCGAAGTCTAGAGGTGACGAAGTCTAGAGGTGAATACCTCCGTTAGTTGTTCTCTCCATACGATGTTCTTAGTTCAACACCCTTAACTTTGTTCATTGTAAGTAATATTGGTTGGCCCTTCAATCATAAGGGCTTCATCTTAAGCCTCTCCTACATCCGTCCAGCTGCTCTTAATCCAAACTGAATATGTATTGTTCAAGACCTCCTGTTGCATCCATCACAACCTTGACAAAAGAATAGCAGATTAAAAAAAATACATATGCTGATTCAATTATTGGAGTCTGAATATCATTCCAAAGACTTAACAAGTACATTTATAAAAATAAGCCATTGCGTGTAATGAAGTATAGGTAATAAACTTTTAACCACTGCACTGAACTACTGGTAGTAGTGAACTGTACAAATCTCCACAAGCAATAAATGAAATAATTAAATAAGACTCATGCAGGAAATAGTGAATCAGTGTTTAGATTGAATTGAGCTTTTTTTTTTCGTAAGAATGCTTAACAGTATATTGCTGGAAGAAGTATAGGGGTTGAGAAAAATCGTGTAAGAAGACGAGGTATAAAATGCAAATATAAAATAATTAAAATAAAAAATAACCTGGAGATCCTCAAATCATTTAATTAAATTGAATTGTACTTTTGGAAATAACAATAACAAGGAGAGAATCCCACACGTGTCTCATAGATTTTGATGAAACTTTTTTAGGTTAATCTAGGGCTTAAAATATTATAAGGGGCCAATGCGCCAGAAAAAAAAATCGGAAAGTTTTCATGTGTAAAATACATTTTATTTTATATCTCTGGTCCTAATGAAGGGAGAATAATGAGTTTAGTATCAAAATGTTCCTATTGAAAAGCGAAATAAGACATCTAAATATCCATGTGACATGCTTGGTAAGAATATCAAAAATGCCCTCAAAATAGTGAACTATTCTTTTATTTCCAACAAATGATTTTGTTAGCTGTTTATTAGCAACAAAAACTTTGTTTTTTGGGATGGAAAATCCAAATCTGATCTCGATTTCTGAGAAAACTAACGTTTTCCTCCAAAACATAACTATTTTGAGGGCATTTTTGATATTCTTACCAAGCATTGAATATTTTGATGTCTTATTTTTTTTTATTATTTCGCTTTTCAAATTGGGACATTTTGGTGCTAAATTCATTATTCTCCCTTCATTAGAACCAGAGATATAAAATAAAATGTGTTTTGTACATGCAAATTTTCTGATTTTTTTCTGCCGATATGGGGGCGTGTTGGCCTCTAATATTTTGCTCAGTCCAATATTTTAAGACCTAAATTCACCTATAAAAGTTTCTTCAAGATCTAGGGATCCTCTCCAAGTAAGTAGAATATTGCTGTAGGAAATATAAGGATGGAAAATGGATGATCAGATAGATCAAGAAAGACAAAAAAAGCAATAATATATTATTGGGTACGGTCTGGGGAATGAGTGGGGTTTTAAAAGGAAAATATGGAAAGCCATAGAAATTTTTGGTTACAGAAAACAACTTCTTTAGTAGAACATTCTTTTCCAGAAAAAAATTCTTAAACTTAATTAAAATACTTCTAATTAAAATTGCGTTTATATAGTGCTTGTTACACAAAACATATCAATTTTTAATTGCTATTATAATTTAGAGTATATAATTGCTTCATTTGGTTGATATTAATGTTGAAGCAGACAGAGGTTTGATAGAGATTCACTAAATATCTATCTATGTGCCTCTTATTACCTTATATGCTCATTCTCTTATTTTTTATGATATTCAGTATATTAAAACTGCAGTTCTTTCTTTTAGAATAAGTGTGTCAAACTTAATTAAAACATGGGCCATTTAATACAACTGATAAGATTGGTGTACATCACATCACATTTGCAAATGTTCTTCAAGTTATTTTTTCAAGTGAAGATTCTAGGATAGGATAATTAAAATACATTATTTGAGTGAATTTGGGATTATAATTTAGAATATTACTTTTTTTTCAACACTTAAAAATAATACTACTTCAACCCATGAAACAAACGTCTTGTGTTCAATACTTGGTAAGGAAGGACTGTTTCAATTTAAGTTTATAAATTCTTTGATTGTTTATTAATTGTTTTTATATAATGAATCAGTTCCTATTTTGTGGTCGGATTTGCGATTTTATATTTTAACTATACTCCTCTATTTAGTTTAAATAACTAGCAATTAAAAAATTAAGGCTTAATTATAATGTATAATCTAGGCTTATCTTGCCTTTGTTATTAACACAGCTTCATTTATTCTTCAGTGTAATTATTTGCAAAGCACTTAATTAGAATTGAGTTATGTACTAAGTTTTGTTGAAACTGAATTCATTTCTTCAATTTAAAATTTCTTTCAGTATGTAATGTCGATAGTTGTTATACCATAAGTACATATATTTAGCCATAGGGAACTATAAAATCATCTTTAGTCTTTAAAGCCATTTTGTATATAATAATTTCTTTATATTCTTGTTAGTTATTAGAAAAGTATTTCCCATCTTTTTAATGATTAAATTACCATATTTTATGATTGTCCTGTTTCAATATTCTGGCATATTAATTATTGCAAAAAAGAAAAGAAAACTTTATTGTATAAAATTACAATTTTAATTTTTTATGCACACTGGTTTAATCCATTATTGTAATAATAGATAATTATAGTTTTATAAAGAAATAATGTAAATTATCTCAGCTAATTAAATAAACATAATATTTACAAGAATTATTAAACCAGTCAAACAAAATTACTAAAAACTAATCAGTATTTCAAGTAATTGGTAGGTATTGTTACAATAATCAAATTTATGTCATTTTAAGTTTATATTTTACTGAAAGTTATTATTACACCAAAAAACATAATATGCAATGCAAATAGAAAGGTTCATGTTTGTATAACTTAGTCATTTAACTGCTACTTCTTGCATTACTGCTGCTGGCAGTAATATGTTGCATTTCCAGCTGGCTTTGTGCTATATCTGCTAAAGATGCTTGTACTTGTTCCCATAATATTTCTCCTTTTCGAACAACTTCTTCTAATCTTTCAGCAGCTTCTTGGTTTTCTTGTTCCAATTTGCGGAGGCATTGATGTTGCAGATCATTTGAGGATTCATCACTTGGTAGAGATTCTATCAATGCATCTATGTCTTTAGCACATCTTGTTATAAGTGCTGCAAAAAGTTGTGCATAATCATCCTGCTGTTGAGGAGTCTGAGATCCTGATCTATCAAAACCTGCGAACTTACTTGGAGTTGAATGTTGCTGTAAAATTCCAATGCTGTTACAAAAATATTCAGCCTGTTGGTTGACTGTGTCCTGAAGTTGAGTCAGTCGGTCAGCCATAGTATTTAATTTAAAAATACACTTAACACGATGATTAATGTCTAGTCAACAATTCAATTACCGCTCACTATAGATCCTTTCTGTCAAGCATCTTACATGCTCTGGTATTGTAACCTCCTCTCAGTGTTGCCAGTTATATGCCGTCAGAATTTCCCAGCTTAACGTATACTCTTGGTTTGTTTTAATCTAATGTCTGCAATTCTTCAATGTTGGTTGAAATCGTTTGGTTTTGAAAATTTAATTTATTTTTATATTAACTAAATTACAAAGTTTTTAAATACTGAAAACAAGTTTATATCGATTTCTTTTATAATATCGGTCCATCGCTCAAATTAATTTTAGAAAGATTTATTTTAGCGTTTACCTATTAAATTTTGTTTAATGAGTAATCTTTATTACACGACAAGAGTATTAAATCATTTATGTTTTCAGCTATTAATTATTTTTTTCATTGCGAATAATAATTAATTTCTGTAGTAGGTTATAAGTCGGCAGGTTATGTACATAGCTTCGTTTTAACCACGTTTTTGTAATATAGACTCCAATTATTTTTGTAAAATGTTGACTGAGTGGAAAAAAGTTGAACCTCCGCTATGTGATTTTATTATTAGTACGTTAGAAAGTCTCAATTTCACCCATATGACGCCTGTGCAAGCTTCATGTATTCCTCTCCTTTTACAAAATAAAGATGTAGCAGCAGAAGCAGTCACTGGAAGTGGGAAAACTTTAGCATTCCTTATACCTCTACTTCAAAGGATGTACAAAAGACCAGAAAAATGGGGTAAGTTCGAAGTGGGTGGGCTTATTCTCTCACCAACTAGGGAGTTAGCAGTTCAGACTAGTGAAGTTCTATCGAAGTTCTTGGAGTACATGGAAGAACCATTTGTACAAGCACTAGTGATTGGCGGCACTGACATTGCAGAAGAAATAGGGAGATTATCTACCCAGAGCTCTCATATAATAATTGCTACCCCTGGAAGATTCGAAGATATATTAGATAGAGGTTGTCCGCTGTTGCATAAGGCATTGAAGTCACTAGAAATGTTTGTTTTAGATGAAGCTGACAGATTACTAGATTTAGGTTTTGAAAAGTCTTTAAATGCAATTTTAGCATATTTACCAAAGCAGAGAAGAACAAGCTTGTTCTCTGCCACTCAGACTCGTCAACTTGAATTGCTTGTCCGTTCAGGTTTACGGAATCCAGTGATAGTGTCAGTGAAACAGAATGATTGCAATTCTGCCATTTCTACTCCCAAAGAATTGAAAAACTTCTATAAAATTTGTCAACCAAATGAGAAATTAGTGTATACAATGAAATTCTTAGAACATCATGGTCCCAATGACAAATATATTGTATTCTTTTTAACTTGTGCTTGTGTGGAGTACTTTTCTTCACTTTTAATCAAGCTACTTCCTGATTTCCAATTTTTTACTCTTCATGGTAAGATGAAAAAAAAAAGGCAGAAAATACTCAATAAATTTCGAGAGTCCAACAGTGGTGTCTTACTTTGTACAGATATTATGGAAAGAGGCATTGATATACCAGATGTTAATTGGGTTGTCCAATATGACCCTCCTACTTCTGTTTCTGCTTTTGTTCATCGTTGTGGCAGAACTGCTAGAATTGGGCATATTGGATCTGCTCTTACCTTACTCATGCCTAATGAAGATGCATATGTTGAATTTATTCAGAGAAATCAGAAAGTATCTCTTGAGGATTATGAAAGCATTGATTGCCTTCAAGAAATTGAAAGAGTTTCAGAAGTTGCAAAAAAATTACAACTTGACGACAGAGCTTATTTTGATAAAGCAAATCAAGCTTTTGTGTCATATTTAAGAGCATATAAAAATCATGAATGCAGTTTTATTTTGAGAGACAAAGATTTAGATTTCAGTGGTTTGGCTACATCATTTGGTCTCTTGAGACTACCAAAAATGCCCGAATTGAAAAATATTCATGTAGAATATAAATCAGTTGATGTTGATTACAATAGTATTGAGTATAAGGACAAACAAAAACAAGCCTCTAGGGTTAGCAAGCTAGAAACCTTTAAGGAAACTGGAGTCTGGCCAGGAAATGGAAAAATTAAGAAAAAATCAGTCCCGTGGTCTATCTCTAAACAAGATAAAGAAGATAGAAAATCAAAGAAAAAAGAAAAAATGCTTAAGAAGAAGCAGAAAATTGAAGAAGGTAAAACAAAAACTAAAAGAAAGAGGAAGCGATTAACTGATGAGCAATGGAAGGAATTAGAAGAAAATATTGCATTTTTGAAAAAGGCAAAAAAGACCAAAAATGTCGAGTTAGATGAGGATGATTTGTAAGGTGTGTTGATCGTGTTTACTAGTTCATTTTTATTTACTTTGTTAGATTGTATATGATTTTAAATACAATTTCATAATCCTGTTTCTAAGAGGCATTGCTATATGAGGCGATTTACTTTAAAAGTGTTGTCTCGAACATTTAATATTTTTATATCTTAATTATTATATCTCATATTTTTAGTCATTTTTAATGTTAAGTGCATCAGTTTGATAAATGAAATTTTTTATAAAAACTGAAAGATTCCATAATTAACTAGTCTGATATTCAGAATTATTTTATTAACAGAGATTAACTTAGGATTTCTGATAGGTTTTCTAATGGTGAAAGCTCTTTATTTTATTACTAGGATTTTTTATTTTATAATCTTTTTGTCTAGGCATACCATTTAAAATTCTACTTAATTTTTCTTTATTTCTTCACTTAAGTTATATTCTATTTATCATACTGCTAGAGTACTTTAGTTAAACTGGTTAGTCTAAAGCTTGAAATCTGTATGTTTATACTCCAGAATACTGGTAGAATTATTATTGTAAATAATATATGCATATATTTTATAATTAATATAGAAATTAAACCATTTTTGTTTATTTGTTTTGCAGTTGCATAATGGACTGTCTCAATAGTTGCAGAAAAACGTTAGATGTATGTATTCATCTGCTGACAAGTATGGAAATAGCGAATTGTATAATCGATGCGCACAAAAGAGGAGTTAAAGTTCGGGTTGTGTGTGATAACGAAATGTCTACAAACAAAGGATCTCAAGTTCGCATTATTAATCAATGTGGTACTACTTTTGTTATTTCAGCAGGCAGAATTAATCATTATTATTATCAAGGAAAGAGATGGTTTGGGAGGCGGTCTTAAAAGTGGAACACAAATAGTAAAAACTATTTATTGGGAAGCGACGTTTCGACCCACTGTGTTGGTCTTCTTCAGGCCTGAATAAGGCTATCTATAATGAGGCTATATATACCATTGTTTTATTTTTATTTTTGTATCTTGTTTATTCAGCCCTGAAGAAGACCTGCAAAGTGGGTCGAAACCTCGGTTCCCAATAATTGTGTTCCACTTTTTTGACCGCTTCCCGAACCATCTCTTTCCTTCATAAGTTCTATAATCAACCATTGATTATTCAATATTTTTATTATCCTTTTGTTTTTTTGTTCTTTTTTTATATAATATTAAATATTATTAATCATGTGTAAATAATTTGTGGATAGTTATTTTTTATTTTGTTAATAAAAAACTGTGATAAGTTATGTAAGTTTTGTAATATCCTCTTCTGTCAGATATTTTATAAGTTAAGAGTTTTAAGTATTACATTGATATAAAACCAATAAATTATAAATTGATAATTTATGGTTATTATTAAGTGAATACCTGCTTTAAAACGTAATTGGCATCCATCAAACTGTTCAACTGTAATACTTATTTTTTTCTTGTAGTTCCAGATATACTTATATTTGTTGTCTCTTTTTTTGTTAGTGGTGCATTTCGAATAATGCTGGTGTAATATTATGCCTGGAACTAAAGTTGATTTTTAGGATGAAAAAGAAATGTATTAATTTAATTATTATTTTTTAAATTCTTTATCTCTAAGAGGGTTAATTATATATTTTAAAATATTTTATTTAAATAGGCTAGTAAAATTTTTTTATTTTACTTTGTAAAATATTATATAGTTTTGATTTTACTTCTTCAACTAGAGAAAGTGATTGGTGGAGAAATGTTCTTTTGATTTTAACTCTTTTAATATGTTTTAGATAATTATGTCCAGGTTGTTTTAAATTAATTGACTAGTCGTAGGCCTCTTTGAGTTCAAAAAAGTGATTTTTAGATCTTGCCATCCATCCCCTATTTTCAAACACGGAACCCTCCTAGCTTTATTAATAATATTTTTTTGTTACTCAACCAACATGTTGGGTTTGCAACCTGTGGCGTAGCCAGGATTTCATTTCGGAGGGGAGGGGAAGGGTCCATTCAAGGATCTACTTCAAGGAAACCCACCCCAACCAGATATGTAAGGGAGCCCTCTCTTAATATTTTATATATCTATATGTTATTATTTATGAAATAACATTCAAGTAGGTTTATAAAATTTTTGTTTACTGATAAGAATAAGTAAAAGTATTTTGTAATTTTGGGGAGGTCGGACCGGTGGACTTCCCCTCTGGCTAAACCACTGTTTGCAACTTTAATTTATTAGCATTTTCTCCTTTAACCTAAAAGTTAGTGTATTCTACTTTGTTTTATACCTAACTTGTAATTGTTTTCGTAGCATTATAGCAGCATATATTCGATAATTGATTTTTTAGTATTAATATAAAATCTATTTCTTTTTTTAAGTATATGTTTTGTTAGATAACAAAGTAATTGTTTTTGGTGTGTTGTGTTATAAATTGCTTTGATTGATTTTTGTGTATTGCTAGTGATTAAGAACTGTATTTTGAATTTAACTTCTTTTTGACGATTTGGCATAGGCCTAAGAAAAAAGAAAAGGTTTTGTAGGTTACAGGGCTGTCCCCAATACTTATCTTGAATACGCTAAACCATTAATCCTTTCCTCATCTATTGCTGTAGATGTGTTATGAACAGATATTTTAAGTCTGCTATCCAATTAGGAAGTGAGGAGGAGCTCTTAATATTTTTATTATTTATTTATTTGTTTTTTGTTTATGTGCCACATGAAAAAAAAATGTATTTGTTCTTCCGTCTTCAGTTGATTTACTATTATTACCTTTTTTTAATATATAATTCCATTTGATTGTAGCTTTCAGCTGAAACATAGTCAATTTTTAACAATGTGTGTTCCATCCACTGTTTTATTATATTCTTATAATCCCCCTCCCCCTCCCAAAAATATATAGATACAGTTGAACTTCCATACATTGAAAATCTCTCTGTAGCGAACTTTTTTTAGGAACCTTGAATTTTTATTAGAAACAAATATTCTGTAAATCGAATAAAATTTCTGTATATCGAACAAAGAATTCCAATTTAAAAAATATAAAATGTGATTGTCATCAAAAAGAGCCCTTGGTTTACATACATAAGAATGAGTAAGAATTAAATAAGAAAAAAATGTCCCACTGGCTTGCAAGGCAGTGGAAATTTAGGGGAAGATCTTGTTTCAGAAGAAACACAGAAGTACCTAAATTATCTGAATCTCTTTCCTAACATAAAATGAAATTTTCATTTTAAATTCAGTTTAACTTTGCCTTTCTTGTTATGAACATTGCTCCTAAGCATGACTTCGGTGATGAATTATACAAAATTGACATTAGAAACTATCTTGCGCGAAAACAAAAATAAATAAGTGTTACTGATTGTTCAGTTTTGTTTTTCTTTTACCCTAAAAAAAATGGCATTTGTTTATATCACTAACCCCCAAAAATTGCCTTTGGTACTTCTTTAATCCTAAAGAATAGCTGTAATTGCTTTTAGTCTGAAGAGGGTGAAAAATTGCTATCTGTCAATATATCGAAATTTTGTTTCAATTTTTGAAAATTGCTATCTGTCTATATATCCAAATTTTCTTCGAAATTTTGTTTCAAAATGAACACTTGTGAAGTAACAGGTTTAAAAAACAAATCCCAAAAACCTTAGCTGCTGATTGGGTGCTTTAAAATAATAGAGTAGTCTGACTTAACATTATTTTGTTAACTGTTTAGAGAATGTTTCCTGTAATGTTATAAGTTTTCTGCATATTCATCCACCTGTGGCATTTAAATTGATATATTACTACAATTTTCATTAAAGATGATTTCATTATCAATAAAGATAACAAATCTTTAAAACAGTATAAGTGTATTGTAATTTAAAATAATATATATTAGTTATTTATCATTGTAACTTACTTAGAAAAGTGAAAAGGCTACCTGAATCAGTGGCCTCAGGTTTGGGTCCCGTTCATTGATAGTGAATTTAATCTGTATATGGAAATGATTCATCCAGGTTGGGGTAAAAAATGATTGATAATGCTGGGACATATCTTCTTGAATATTGTTGGTTAAGAAACAGTACTCCCTTGGTCAATACCCAAGACCGTTCATAAGGTTGTAGTGGTGATGAATCTTGTGATCCGTCAGTGTAAACATTTTATTTTTAAAATGTAGCTTATTCCCAAACTATAGAAGAGTCACCCAGATGAAGACTTAGGCCAAAACATCAGCACACATTAAAAGCAGTATTATAGTTACTGTATGCTTTCTTTCTTGACTACACCGCCAACAAACTTCTTCTTGATTTTATTTTTGAATTAATTTCATCTATTCATTTACTCAAACAAAATTATTTATGAGAAAAAAATTGGTAATTTGTGCATGGGATGTTAACACAATAAAATTAGTTGAGTTTAAACTATGAAAACCAGAAGATTATTTGTCAAACCATACATTACAATGTTGTACAGTTTTGCTCTATTTATCTTAAAGTCATAATGTACTGCATATATATAAATAAGAAATTTATATAAGAAAAAGTGAATTAAATAAAATTACCATATAAAGCAAGAATTTTAAAAATTTAATATATATGTATGTACTGATTCATAATGGAGGGAGTTATTGTTGACCGTATATTTATATTTAAAGGGAGAAGTTGATCGGGGGTGCGGTCAAAGAAATAGACTTAATAAGTTTGGTCTTATATAATTGTGCCTACGTTTCGGCCTAAATTTTAGGCCATCTTCAGGGCTAAAATGAAAACAAAATAACAACAATGAAAAAATAGAAAAGAGGCAGTACAAGTAACAGTAAAAATGATAAATGATAAAAACAGAAAATACAAGTAAGATAAAAAATATAAAGAATAAAAAGAAAAGGATAACACTAAATTACATAATACAAAAGACAATTGAAAAAATAAAATCAAATAAAATAAATGAAATAACAATGAAAAAATTAAAAATTAAAAACAATGCGATATTTACACAGGGAATAGTGAAATATATGAAATCTATTAATTAAAAAGACACATAATATGAAGGTTTGGTAATGTGTAAAGCATACATGCATAGCAAAGCATAAAGCATAAATGCATACAGTATATAAAAGCATACAGAGATAGTTGTAAGTTATGCAAAAGATGACTATGATGTTAAAGAAGTTGACATTGTTGTAATTGATTTTTGTAATTATGAGATGAAGGAGTAAAATATAAAATAATGTAAGCCCCAAAAACAAAAATAGATAAAAATCCTATGTGGTGAAGAAAGAAGAAGGATAGAAAAGAATGAGGAGGAGGAAATGTAAAGAAAACGTGATAATTACATACCAGCGAGGCGTGAGGTCTAGCGCCAACTGAATATTAATAATGGATTGCCGGGAATTAGGAAAACCGTTAAAACAATGTTACCAACTTACTGATTTGAGATAAAACTAACACTAAATTTAAATGCGGTGTGATCAAAAGACATAACAATTGATTTGAAAACTGTAAAAACGTATTGATATAAGTATATTTAGAAAACTATATATATAAAAAAAAAATTAATGTTAAAAAATTAAATTTGAAAAAAATTAAAGTTAAGTTAAATGTAAGTATAAGTTAAATAATATTACGGGTTAAATTTACTAAGGAAAAACTAAATAAAAAATATAAAAAATAAATAAATACTTTGTATAAGGAGTCGTTGCGGGTGACGAGTTAAAAATAATATAATAATAAAATTAAAGTTAAGTAAACAATAAGTATAAGTTAAATAATAACAATAGGGGTTTAATTTACTACGGAAATTTTTTAAATAAATACTTTGTATAAGGAGTTGTCACGGGGAGGGGAAAAAAAAAAAAAAAAAAAAAAAAAAAAAAAAAAAAAAAAAAAAAAAAAAAAAAAAAGGGGTGGGGGGTAATGAAAAGTTATGTTTTTTTTAATAAATTGAATACTTGAGAGTAGGTTAGAGAAAGATTTTGTATATCAGTTTTTTGATTGACAGGAAGGGATTCTAATTGGATGAAGATGCTTTCTGAGAGGAGTCGTTTGTCATGGTTAGGGACTGTGGCGAGGATTGAAGTACTGTCAAAATCAAAAGTATGGTTTAAGGATAAAGCGTGTTCTGAGAGTTTAGAGGCAGTCTGGTTGCGGGAAGAGATGGAATATTTATGTTGGGTGATGCGATCTTTAAGGAGGTTTTTAGTTTCGCCGATATAGGTAGAGTTACAGTTGGGAGAGGAACAGGGGATGCGGTATACGACATGGGAACGGTGTTTAAGAGGAATGGGATCTTTTACACGTGTGTAGAGGTTGGAAAGTTTGTTGTGGGATTTGAAAGCAATTCGCAGATTGGGAATTGAGGAGCGTAAGGATTTCTGTATGTTTTCAGAAAGGGCGGGGATGTATGGAAGAGATCTATAGAAGGGAGTGGTAGTGGGTGGTGAAGAAGTAGTGGTAGAGGTGATGGGAAGGGGAGGGTTTTTGTAGTTGTGGATGAGTTTGTTGATGGTATTGAGGGGAAAGTTATTGGTTAAGAGGATTTGTTTGATACGATTAAGGTTGGTATCATGAAGGTGGGAGTCGGAAAGGGACCCCTTTCCGGATCCCTTTCCGACTCCCACCTTCATGATACCAACCTTAATCGTATCAAACAAATCCTCTTAACCAATAACTTTCCCCTCAATACCATCAACAAACTCATCCACAACTACAAAAACCCTCCCCTTCCCATCACCTCTACCACTACTTCTTCACCACCCACTACCACTCCCTTCTATAGATCTCTTCCATACATCCCCGCCCTTTCTGAAAACATACAGAAATCCTTACGCTCCTCAATTCCCAATCTGCGAATTGCTTTCAAATCCCACAACAAACTTTCCAACCTCTACACACGTGTAAAAGATCCCATTCCTCTTAAACACCGTTCCCATGTCGTATACCGCATCCCCTGTTCCTCTCCCAACTGTAACTCTACCTATATCGGCGAAACTAAAAACCTCCTTAAAGATCGCATCACCCAACATAAATATTCCATCTCTTCCCGCAACCAGACTGCCTCTAAACTCTCAGAACACGCTTTATCCTTAAACCATACTTTTGATTTTGACAGTACTTCAATCCTCGCCACAGTCCCTAACCATGACAAACGACTCCTCTCAGAAAGCATCTTCATCCAATTAGAATCCCTTCCTGTCAATCAAAAAACTGATATACAAAATCTTTCTCTAACCTACTCTCAAGTATTCAATTTATTAAAAAAAACATAACTTTTCATTACCCCCTCCCCCTTTTTTTTTTTTTTTTTTTTTTTTTTTTTTTTTTTTTTTTCCCCTCCCCGTGACAACTCCTTATACAAAGTATTTATTTAAAAAATTTCCGTAGTAAATTAAACCCCTATTGTTATTATTTAACTTATACTTATTGTTTACTTAACTTTAATTTTATTATTATATTATTTTTAACTCGTCACCCGCAACGACTCCTTATACAAAGTATTTATTTATTTTTTATATTTTTTATTTAGTTTTTCCTTAGTAAATTTAACCCGTAATATTATTTAACTTATACTTACATTTAACTTAACTTTAATTTTTTTCAAATTTAATTTTTTAACATTAATTTTTTTTTTATATATATAGTTTTCTAAATATACTTATATCAATACGTTTTTACAGTTTTCAAATCAATTGTTATGTCTTTTGATCACACCGCATTTAAATTTAGTGTTAGTTTTATCTCAAATCAGTAAGTTGGTAACATTGTTTTAACGGTTTTCCTAATTCCCGGCAATCCATTATTAATATTCAGTTGGCGCTAGACCTCACGCCTCGCTGGTATGTAATTATCACGTTTTCTTTACATTTCCTCCTCCTCATTCTTTTCTATCCTTCTTCTTTCTTCACCACATAGGATTTTTATCTATTTTTGTTTTTGGGGCTTACATTATTTTATATTTTACTCCTTCATCTCATAATTACAAAAATCAATTACAACAATGTCAACTTCTTTAACATCATAGTCATCTTTTGCATAACTTACAACTATCTCTGTATGCTTTTATATACTGTATGCATTTATGCTTTATGCTTTGCTATGCATGTATGCTTTACACATTACCAAACCTTCATATTATGTGTCTTTTTAATTAATAGATTTCATATATTTCACTATTCCCTGTGTAAATATCGCATTGTTTTTAATTTTTTTAATTTTTAATTTTTTCATTGTTATTTCATTTATTTTATTTGATTTTATTTTTTCAATTGTCTTTTGTATTATGTAATTTAGTGTTATCCTTTTCTTTTTATTCTTTATATTTTTTATCTTACTTGTATTTTCTGTTTTTATCATTTATCATTTTTACTGTTACTTGTACTGCCTCTTTTCTATTTTTTCATTGTTGTTATTTTGTTTTCATTTTAGCCCTGAAGATGGCCTAAAATTTAGGCCGAAACGTAGGCACAATTATATAAGACCAAACTTATTAAGTCTATTTCTTTGACCGCACCCCCGATCAACTTCTCCCTTTAAATATATGTATGTACATTTTTGGTTATATATACACATGCATTAAAACAAATTACAAATACCTATTTATTCACACCTTAAATAAGAAAATAAAAGATGTTGCAGAATATCGAGAAATAATAGAAATTCTATGAAAACAGAAATTTTTTGAAAGAGGGGCTAACAATTTGTTATAGAATAGAAGTATAACTGTGCAACATAACTTGAGATTTATTATTAATGTTCCTGAAGAAATTTTCATTTCTGTGAATAAAATTTAAAAACTTCTACAGTATATAAGACTGAAGCTACTTCGTACAAAAACAATAGATGCCTTTATATATTTGTTTTATATATATAAATTCTACATTGTCGCAACCACATTTAAATAACTTTATCATTTATAATTTTTCGAATTCAAGTTTTATTACCAGATGGTAGGTTTGCAAAATAAAATCTTATAAACACAAATATAGGGCCTCGGAGAAGTAAAAAGGCCCAGAGATTATTCACAATGAAGAAGTAAAGCCCTTTTTTGGTCTTCTGAAAAGTTGTTATTTTCACATTCGTTACTTTTACGTGGTGGTAATGACAAGCGTATATTACTAGAAAATGTCTTAATTAAATATGTATGTTAATTTATTGTAGGCATAAAATCTATTTTATACATAATTTGGACAGCTTTTAAACCCAAATTGTACATATCATAGCCACCACTTTTAAATGGCAAATATAAAAAATATTTTTCGAATACAAGTTTTATTACCAGAAAACCAGCAGAGATTTGCAAAATAAAAATCTTATAAACACAAATCTGGAGCTCATAGAAGTAAATAGGCACAGAGATAAAAAAATTATTCACCGTGGGGAAGTTAAATGTAAATTTTTTTGTTCCCCTGAAGAGTAGCTATATTGACATTCGTTACTTAAATGTGGTGATGATATGCCTGAGATTCTTAATTTTTATTTTTTTAATTAATCTTTTTTAATATGTATTACATATATTTGTTAGTCAATTGATATATTTCTATACTCTAAAATTTCTTTATATCATATTTTCATCAAAAATCTTATTGGAGTTCAATATATTGACAGTTTTTACCAAATAAGTTGTAACAATCAATTCAACTGTCTTCCATAGCTTAATCAACAAAAAATGAAAATTCTTTGAGATACACCTTAAATTAGCCAAGTTTTCACTATTTTAAGTTGTTCTGTCTTACAAAAATATATATCAAAATTCTATAATTGATTAAGTTAATCACTTCTTAAGCAATCCTATCTTTTAGGTACTAAGTAACTTTTTAGTAGTTCACTCATTAATTATTTTGTTCACAATGCAATTTGATGAAATCTCAATCGATAGATTCTTTCATTTACACAGGCTATTACTTTCAGGTGTGAATGTCCGTATCCCTCTTCTCAATTACCATATGCACAGTAAGATAGCAATAATCGATGGATGGAAAGTGATGGCAGGTTCTGTCAATTGGACTGTTCAAGGAATGTACGGCAACTGGGACAATCTCGTTATAACTTCGCAAAAAGATATTGTGAGGGATGCCATCGATACCTTTGATCTCATATGGTACAATCCAAGCACCATGATGTTCAGTTAGATTATTTTAATTTGTTTTCAATTAATCTATATTGAAATGTTTGTATAATTTATTTTTATTGGAAAAAGTATGTCTTCCGTTCCTGTTGTTCTTCAAATCATTGATTTTTCTGTTAATTTTAACTATTATATTTTGAAATTTTAGTTATTTATCTACGATTTTGTCATTGGATTATTTTAATTCATTGTTAAAAAAGAAAAGTATAAATTACTTTTGATTTTTTACAGTTTTAGAAGCCAAAGTGTTTAATGTTTTTTTTTTTCTCTCATTATTATACTTTTAACAGTTTGAAATAGTATTGATAATTAAACTTCATCAAAGCTGATATTTTGGCTGTGATTATTTGACCAAATATGTTAAATGTCATTATAATAAATTTTTTATATTGTCATTCATGTGTCTAATTCTTTTTTTATTTCCCTTCCAGGAGTAGCTTTGACGCAAACATTATAAGATACAAAGTTCCTTACAGGAAAAAGTATACAAAACATAAACCATATAATTCAAAAAATAAATATCAGCAGAAGAACTCTAGATTTAGATATTGAAATCTTGTTATATATTTTAAGGAGAATATTTATCTCAACTTTGATACATTTATTAATCTAAATTTTGTTTGTAATAAAGTGAAAATTATTTTTTTAGTTGTTAATATTTTCTTCCTTTCATGGTTTTCCTATGAAAGAGGACTGATTATTTAGTTATTTTACTGATATCAAGATATCTAGATTTATACAATAAAATGTTCAAGGTACCAATATTAATATACATGATTTATATAATATAAGCCTTTTTTATTTAAGTTTGAAAAGTTGGCATTTTATTGTGAATTTGACTGAGCAAAAAAAAGATGTGCTTAAATATAAGAGTTTATAAACAGCTTTTAAAATAGTTGTATAGTGCATGAAAATACAAAATAAAAGAATGTTGGAATTAATTTCAAACGAGTTTTTTCAATAGGTGATAAGAAAAAAGTAAAAAAAAAAATAAATTAAAGAAATAAAAAAATTACCTTGTAGTTGGTTCAGTCTTGAATAGTTTCTTCAAATAATTGCACAGAATCCGTGATACTATCCCTGTTGGCCCTATGTAGCTTCTCCAGCAGGTAGTCATCGATTGTAATTATGGAAATCAAAAAACAAATGTAAGAATTAATGTTTTTTTATTCTAAAATAATAATAGTGCCTGACGAACCCGGAGGTTCAAGTCGATAGCACCAACATTCTTTGTGTGTGTATGTTTAGATATATAAAACATACCTTCTTCACTGAACCATTTCAAATCGTGGTCAGACCTGAGATAATCCTCCCATCTATGTTTTGGTTTACCTCTAGGACAGTCAATCGTTAGTTTAGTGCTGGTTACACTTTTAGTGAGGTTTTTTCAACCTGGGATTGATGTTCCCTTAGGATAATTTATAGGACAATGCATAATGATCTAAATAGCTTGGCCAGAAATATATATATATATATATATATTCTAGTCTACAGGTTTCAAGAATGTGACGAAATCTATTGAAACTCATCAGAGTAGAAATAGCGGCAGAGGAAATTTCATATACGTGTTTTTTCCAGGAGAGGGTCTGGCCAAAAATAAGTCCAAGATTTTTGATCAGTGGAATTTTTTATGTAAATTTTTAAAAGCAATTTAGAAATAAGATAAGAGGTTACTCAAGCCTCTAAAATTCACTGTAGTTTTCACTGCATTTAACCTCAGCTTGTTCTGTGCTGCTCAATCACATTTGATGGAAGACTTCTTTAAATACAGGTTATACTAATGCATTCCCTCTTTAAATTACTAATCAGAAAGTCAGTTTCAGTAGTTCCTGCTACAAATTTGTTTGTTTAGGGATTTAAAATCCTTATTCGTCAAAGCCTAAAAATGGTTAATTTATTAATTAAAGTCAGCAATTGTTTTAACAAAAATTTACTTTTGTCTTATACCATCATAATGTATCTACTTAAAATTAATAACTCCTCTATAGCAATTTACAGTGGTTGCCCCTCCATATTCCTCCCTGTGGCTATCTTCTAGGACATTCAATGTCTTTTGCACAGACTTTGAAGATATATTGACAATGAAAATACCACAGTGGATTATCAATATCTATGTTGACATTGAAGAAACCAAAGCCGTGTTACATGAAGATAATCATCACCAACGAAGTACTTGAGGTGCACTTCAGAAAGAGAAATCAGCAATTCTGGCTTTTGAGAGACATACATGTGACATATCCTGCATTATGGACTGAGGCAAGAAAGTTTTTGATAGCTTTTCCAACTCCATACCTTGTGGAAAGGGGCTTCAGCATGGTTGCCTATCTTCTTTTTAAAAAAATAGATAAAGATTGCAAATCACTCGCCAACAACATTTAAGGTTAAACCTGAGCAAATTTAAATTTTGCTGAGAAAGCATCTGGCTCATCCCTCCCATTAATTTTTTTTGTATATTTATTTTATGTAAAATTACTACTACATTTGTATTTCCTGTATTTTTAATTAATAAATTCAAACTATAAACATATTTTTTTATTTTAAAATTTTCCACTCTATAGTAAACCCTTTCAAAGTAAGTTTGGGAACATTTGATCTGGTATATAATCGACCTATTCAGTGTATGATCTCTCTGCACTATTTTAGTACTAAAATCTTGAATTCCAATATATTGAACTATAAGAAAGAAACTTTTTCTATATCATAGGAAATTTCTACGTATTTTACCAAAATGTTTCCAAAAAGAAATAAACTATTATCATTAAATATAAGAAAATTCAATATGTATGCATATACTATATTGTCGGCTAAAAATCATTAAGTCCAGCTAGTGAAAAAATAGCAGACATGGACTAAATGATTTATCCATCAAATTATAGCTGAAAATAGCATTGAATGACAGTGGTGTTAATCAGGTAAAAATATATTGGATTGCTAAGTAAATTAATGAACTTTGAATGTAAAATGAATTTTTTTGACAATTTTGGAGTTAGTGACTTTAGATTGAGTGCCAACGATATAAGTATGTTATTCATGTACATATATGATGATATTAAGTCTGTGCGTAATATATCAGCAATTAAATAGTTAATTTGAATGTAGCTGTAGTTGTGGAAAAAAAAATGTACATACTTATCTCTTGATCACTTTTTCTTTTTAAATCTAAAAAAAATACTCTTTAAGTTTTTTTGTTCCTTCTTCTCCAGAGATACTTTCTTATCATATATTTTGTTCTTAATTTGAATAACTTCCTCAGAGATTGAGACAGGTCATAATATAAGAAAATAAAATTGACACACTTAGAGAAGCTGTGACAGAACTTATAATGATAACCCAGAGAAGAATATCATTCCACAGCTCCTAGTTCTGTCATCATTTGGATTATGGTTATAAAATGGTCTGTTCAGAGCTTAATGCTAAAATATTGCTCCCTCCCCTTTTTGGCATCCATAGAAAAACACACATCTTCCACTAATATTTCCTTACTTTATTTTCTTCACCAAACGATTGTTTCTCATCATCCTAAATACATTTACCCCTATTTAAGTCAAGGATTCGTTGCAATACCCATTTTCGTTCCTCAGGAATTATATACACTTATACAACTTCTTCATTTGATAGAGACTTCATCAATTTGGAATTCTTTTTCCTCTATATCACCTTCTCGTCTTCAAGTTCAGCTTAATCACTCATTTTTTTTTTCTTCAATCCATTAATCTAATCTCCATTTATTCAATTTGTTTTATAAATACTACTAAATGACCAGCTGCTATTTAATGCGGCGCAACAATCTGGTGTCGATCTCTGTTCTCCAGCAGCCATTTAATTTTTCAGAACATAGCCAACATTCATTTGATTTCGCCATCAGATTCTGAAGAGGAACTCGGTCAACAGCCAATATGTTATATATCTGAGTGCCTTGATTCCTGACAATGTTACAGGCCCATCTATCTTATTCTCATGACCTCTAGTATATCCGGTTCTTAAAAGATGTCATAAAGGTCTTGATTGGAGCGACAGTACCATCCTTTTAAAACCTTCCACTTCTTGTTTGCTTATCTTTGGTTTAGTTCAAGTTGTTGACACTTATAAGAGTACTTGGCAGATAAATATTTTATACAAATGCGCTTTGGCCTTCGTTAATAATACAATTTAATCTATTAATTTTTGTTATCACGGAGTCTTCAGGATTTTTCATTAATCATTAGTGAACTTAGACTTAGAAGAGATAGGCTTAGTACTATACAAAATATTTTGAACATTTTAACTTTATTAAAAATGACATAATTATACATGGAATGAATGAAAAATAGGAGTAAAAATGTATATATAAAAATACTATTAATAAGACAATGTTTAGGTTTATGATGGGTAAAAGAACTCAAAACGCCCAAAAGACATGTGATTTATGAAACTAATAAAGCATAAAAAGGAAGTCTAAGTTCACAAATGATTAATGAAATTTATTTAATAATTAAAAAATAACTCTAATGGGGTGTCAGCCCCAAAATAAATAATACATCCTTTTTCTTAGTAAAGAAAAAAATCAATTCAATCTTAAACAATTAACTGAAACCGATTTTGACATATTCATGTGTAAGCATGTTAATAGTGAAATGTAACAATTTTATATTCTAAAATTTGAATACATTGATTTTTTTTCAATGAACCTTCAAGTTTGATGTAGAGTTTCAAATGTATTCTTAACACTTTATTAACGAAAACAGAACTGCAAGCCAACACCTGAACATGTTTATAGATGATGCAACTATTATGATTACTCAGAAGATAAAATGGAAAACTATCTTAGCTACAAATAAAAAAAAGTTTTATAAAACAATTAAAAACAGCATTTATTAATATATTTCGATATATATATATATATATTCTATTAGTAACAATTAAAAGATTTCAAATAAAACAAATGTTTAAAACATTTTTACCACTGTGACAAAAAAAAAAAAAAACTAAAGATGAGGGGATTTCAAGTCCATAAAACGGAATGATTTTATTTTCCAATCATAATTCCAGAGAAATTTTATTCAGAACACTTATTATCTCATACAAAATCTTTTTGGAAAATTATATGTCAAAGTACATAAGTTAAAATTTTACAGTCAAATTTTTAAATACGGCGAGCATTTTACAAAAATATTTCAATTTGATAAATGTGATTAATGTAACCATAAAATGAGTAAAATTTTAAATTATGAACTTTAAGTATTTTACCAATACAGTCATGACTTCACCTTTAGAAGGATCATTTACAATATTGACAGTGTAAAACACTAAATCAATAGAACAATTTTACTTAAAGAAAATAATATAATTACCAACACTTATAACATATAATTATAGTGATATGATACAGTTCAATGAACTTAGTATTAATAAAATCACTCCGTAATAAACCATAAAAAAAAACATTCTGATTTGAATATAATTCATAATTTCTGTATATCTAAAAAAAAATATATATATATAAATATATGTATATGCTTTTGAAAAAAAAAAAATAAAATGAACACAAATGTGAAATCCATTTAACATTTACCATGCTCAAACTAGTGAAATAGCGAGATCTATCTTAAAATATTCTTATCCAAATTTTTTTTTATTTTAATTTTTTTTTATTTATTATTATAGAATAGAATATTTCGTTTATAGAAACATTTGTTCTTTTGCACAAATGACAATCTTTTCAGAACAATTACAAATCCACAATATATACATTTGATATATACAATTGCTAAAGGATGCTGATAAGATGTCATTACTAAAAAAAAACAAAAAAAAAAACAATAATTTACAATACCTTAATGTTTACACACAGAAAAAAAAATTATAAAAATGGTTTCATTATATATAACATTTGTTACATTAATATTTACAATTCAAAATACTATATACAAAGGGAAATATGATATATATATATAGGTCCAGGCTGAGCAATAAAATATTTTGTACTGCAACGGTGTTTAATTGAGTGTTCCTCTGCAGCCCTGAGCACCACACAAACATGGAATTTTTTCCTCTTCAATTGGAAACTTATAGTCGTAAGTTATTTCTTCATTAACATTTATCTGTTGTTTTGAATAGATAACAATTTTCTTTTGGCTTTCTATTGTAATAATTTTTGCATAACAGTTCGGATTACAACTATGATTAATAAATCTAGCAAGATTTCCACATTTAGTCGCGTCTATAATGGTATCGACATCTATTCTAAACAGATAAGAACTCCCTATGCCTATGCTTTCATACTGACGTTCCCTAAGATCAGCGACAATAGGTCGAACCATCTGTCCTACATACTCTATAACCATTTCATCTGCTGCAATCGGTTCCATGGCAAACAGACCCCAATCATGAATAGAAGACTTGGCAAATCTCAAGTGCTTCTTTCTGAACTTCAGCACATTGAACTTAAGAAGGTCAGAATCAGTATCGGATCCAAATGCCGTGAGCAGTCTTCTCTGATTACTTCTGGCTTCACGGGATATTGCTATCATTTTACCGGCAGACTGTTTTTGAAGAATATCTTCAGGTTCCTCTATCACAGAAGCAACATGTACTGCATGGTGCTGAAGTCTCCTTTCTTTTTCTTTAGAATCAACTTTATAAAACCCTTCTGTCCTAGCACAACCTGTTTTATGAACTCTTTCATCTCTTCTTCGTCTTTTAGGTGGAGGTATTTCAGTAGCAGGATGATCTACCCAATGAGTATCATTCAACCAATAATTCTGCATATCATCAGCCAGTAAATGTTCATAACTCATTTTCAAATACTTTATATCTTCCCTGTCAATTCCTTTAGTTAAAAATTCATATAAAACATTCATTTCTCCAATAATGTCCCTTTGAAGATGAGTTTTCTTGACAGGTTTTGAAGGGAATTCATGCCTAGGTATGCGATTTTCATGAATAGGCTTAAGTGGTTGCTTCTTTCTATCTACAACATAATCATGATCAAACATTTCATGTGGGATAGGCTCGATGGATGGCTTAGCAGCATACGAATGTTCGACAATTACATGACTGTCAGTATCAGCAGTACTTTCCTTCTCATCTTCTGATTCAATTTCTTTCTGTAATTTTGTCCTTTCAAGATCTTCTGAAATATCTGAAAAACTGTCAATATCTCGGTCAGGAATAGGAGTTACCAAACCAGATGGCAAAGGCTCTTCAAGGTCCTCAAAGGTAAGGTAATCCAAACAGCTCCTTCCTGATGATGATGATTCATCAGAACTAGATTCCTCTTCATCGTCACTAGATGATGAGCTTTCACTGCTAGAAGAGGAAGATTCTGAACTGTCACTACTTTCACTGCTGCTTGAACTGCTACTGCTACTCCTTTGACTACTAGTGCTGCTACTACTGCTGCTGCTGCTACTTCCTAATGGAACAAATCTCTGCCTTGTAGTTATACGTTCTTGATCTGATGTTATGTCTGACTGTGGACCTTCATCATCTGACCTCTGAACGATTTCTTCTTGATCGCTGACATTGCCCATTTCAGAAGATTCATCAAGAACAGGGGATGGCGCTTTCCTTTTACGTCTAAATGAAGGAAGTTTAGGAAGAGATGCTCTGAATCCTAATCCAAAAGATCCCAATGACATGGGATCCAATGATTCCATGCCCGATTCTATAATCGAATTCATCAGGATAGGACCACTTGTTTGATTAGCTTCAGACTTAATTGGAGTTCCATCACTGTTGCCTTGTTGTTTAGAAATTCTTTCACTTTCATCCCACCACCTATCAAAAGCTTTAAATGCTGTATTTTCAACCATTTTCTTATTGAAGTCCTTCTTCAAAATTTGTTTAAGTTCCTCGGTAATTTTATCCAAAACTGAACGGATTGTGGCATCATGTGGACTGATAGGAATGTTACGCTGTTGTGAATTCATTGCATGAATATAACCAGGGGGTGGATAACTAGTTGGAGGACGGATATGAGCAATATGAGGAAAAGGTGTCATTCCTGGACTGAAGTAGGCAGCAGGGTAGCCAGCTATAGTTGGCGGCCGCCAAAGGTACATATCAGTGGGTGCGTAAAGATGACCAGGTGGTGGATGATTATAGAAACTGGTAGTAAAACCGTTATAATGCGTAGGAGCTTGGAACATACTGTCAGTAGGCTTCACCTCTTCTATTTTTGGTTCTCCAGAACTCAGGCTCGATAGACTCATATGATCATCATCTTCTTGATCTTTTTTGATAGGTGACATTTTACTTACAAGTTCACTAGTTGGAGAATCGAGTTTAGACTCTTTACCAGCCAGAATTTCATCATCACTTGAACTTATTTCACTATGTAAATAATTATCTTTTATAAAATTTTTAGATTTTTTTTCTAAAAAGGCAGTAGTTTCCAACATTTCTTTCTGTTTTGCAAGCCTAGATTTTTCAATAGCTTTTTGATGACATTCAAGATATATTTCAAGTGAAAGAAAAGGAGATGGTGGTGTCGACAGTGGCTGTTCTTCAGTGTCAGAAGGCGATCTGTCCATTTCTTCAAGACCTGGTGGCATTGGAAGAGACATTCTACTAGCAATAAAATTTTCCGTTTCTGTAGACAAACGTTTATTTCTTTTCGTTTCTTTGGGTTCATCATCCTCTGATTCACTATTAATAATCTGAAGAAAAGGAGGATTCGCACCACCCACAGTTTTTTCCTTGAGTAACATTTCTATTCTTGTATCTAAATCTAAGTGTTTAGGTTCTGGAGAAGGTTCTTTTTTTCTAGGCTTTTCTAATTCAGTTTCAGGTGGAGGCTGGGGAGGCAAAGAAGGTAGAGGAGGAGGCGTAGGTTGATTGACTTCCCAGGTTCCAATCTGACCTTCAGGCTGCGGCCAAACCCAATGCTGCGGATGCAATGCTATATGTTGAGGGTGAGTATAGGGTCTATAACTGTAATTAGGAGGATAATGGTGATTGTAGTCATAGGCTATTGGAGTACTGCTTGGATAAGGATAATCCTTCATATAAAGCCTATCATTTGTATAATTTCTAGGACTAGGGGTTACAGAACTACTATCTCCAGAACTCGGTGTGGCATAATCGATTGTATAGTGCTTATCTTCTCTCTCCTCTCTTATTCTATCCCTCTTTGGCTTAGGCTTTATCATAACTTTTGGCTTCTCCTCTTCTTTTCTTCTTTCCTCAAGCTGCGGCTCAGGTTCTGGTTCTTTTACTGGTTTCTTCTCGGTTGTCATATCTGTATACATCCTACGGCACTCAGTGCCAAAAGGATCGAGGAATACTTTAACTACTTTGCCCATTACTGATGTTTCATTTAACTTTTCAACGCATAATTTAGCACCTTGTACTTTTTCAAAAATGATTTTGGCTAATCCAAGATGGCGTTTAGTTTCAGGGTGGAAGAAAATTAAAATGTCTTCAGTTGGGCCATACTTACTGACTATATCTTTTAAAAAACCACGGTCGATATTATCATTCAAATTGGAAATAGTGACTTCAACAGGAGGAGGTGTTCCAACATAATTCTCGTCAATTTTGAATCTCGGGACTGGAAGGTCTAAAGGTGTATCCAACTTTGTCCATATTCGTGACAACTGAGATCTTGGATCCCGAACCTGAAGTACCGGAGGATAAACTGAGTCGTTAGGAGGTTGTCCATCGTACCTGATAAAAAAAAAAAAAAAAAAATGAAAATACTTAATTAAACAACTTGAGATAATCTCTAATAGAGCAGAAACACTGTTCATTCAATATATATTAATGAAATTAGTAATAAAATAAGATTGGAGACTTAAAGTGATTTTTTTTATTTATTAATTTTAAATATTGAGCTTTTATTTGGGCAATGCATCGCAGAAAACAAGCATTCTTTGAAAACTTGATTCCTTTCCTACTCTCAGATAGAATATCAATATCATTAATGCAATGTTGTGGACATGTAGATAACTTGCTTTAAAAATCAAACAGAAATGCTGAAATGAGTTATCTCACTAATTAAAAAACATAAAAGAGACAATTAGTTTATAATTCACCCTCAAAAGAAACAAAGCATATTAAAAAACACAATCATATAAAAAAAAAAGTTAGCTAAGAACATAAGACTTTTTAATACACCTACCCATCCCTCTGATTTACACGTTAAGAGTAATGAGAATTCACATTTACATGACTGAAAAATTGACACTCTTCCTCAGATTTATACAGTACGGTTTCAGTTCTACGCTGTTTTTAATCAGTAAAGAGAAACCAAGTTCCAAGGTTACTGACTTTCGTATTTAAAAGAAAAACTAAGTTTATTCTTATGTCATAATATCTGCTTTTACTTTTCATTCTTGTCTTTATTTTGTTTTGGTGCTCATAGTGTATTGAATAGATAGATACTTAAGTAATATGCATTAGTTTGTGAATGGTTGTATGTACATGATCCTATTTTATTTATTTTTTGTTTCGTATTTCTAATATCTTATTTAATAACAAAAATGAGACAGTGGAGAATTCGAGAACGAAACTCTTTAAACAGCTGAGGACAAACCTTTAATTTATGTGGTATCAGTTTGCATGGTACTTTTGGGTGACTTAGAATGAGGAAAAATTGAGAAAACTCACAAATTAAGAGAAGAGTGTATTTATAAATGGTTAAAGCATTGTACTTAAAATTTTATCCTAGGTTTTCTCAATAATTTACACCATAAAAAAAAATCCGAAAGCCAAAATTTATAAACTTCATCAAATTATATAATCCAAAGCATTATTCCTCTTTATTTGGAGTAGGCAAATATTCATCGCACTATAATAGTAGAATAATTGGCAGCGTAATGACAAATTTAAATAATACAAAAGTTTCTGCTCATGTTGTAGATTAAAAATGTCATCCACTAAAAATGTTTCAATTAATATTAATTAAATAAAATAGTTTAAATTAAATTTAATACCAATGTAATAAAAGAGCTGGATAAAGTAATTAATTATTATAGATTAATACTTTAAAGGAATGTACAACTTTGATAGTAGAATCAAATGTAATTCTAAATCTAGTAATAACTGATTTAATTTAACTAATGCAGTCCATTAACTAATTAAAATGAAAAAATTATTACCTATATATTTTTGTTGAACCTTTGACTAAGAAAGGATCTACCAGAAGCTTGTAGTTGCGAAGTTTCGGCTGAGGTGGGGGAGGAGGTGGTGCAGAAACAGTCTTCTGACTCGGTGGAGGAGGAGGAGGTGGTGGAGGAGGGGGAGGTGCATGGTGAGAGTGGGAATGAGAATGGCGATCAGAATGGTGATGGGAGTGATGTCTGTCTGAGTGGTGGGAATTGGAATGGTGATGTTCCCTTGAATGACGGGATGAAGAGTGGTGGTGGTGATTTTGATGGTGATGTGATGAGGAGCCACTACTTCGGTGCTCCCTGCGGTGGTCAAAATCCATCCTTTCACACAACACACCTCTTCAATCTCCGCCTAAAGATTTTAACTTTATTAAAATATAAATTAAGTGATTTAGAACAATATGACAATTTATGAAAAGTAAACTAATTTGTTTAAATTAATATCACTTGCTAAAAGTTTACAACAATAAATATTTAATAATCATGTATAATTATTTATAAAAAAAAGTATTGACACTAATTTAACAGGCATATATAAATATCCATAAAGTATTTTATAACTACTGGTTCATTTATCTTATACCTAATGATCCATTTTATACCTATTCATTCACACTGACCTAATCAGGTAATATCGGTACTTAATCCCATAAGTAATGTCGGTTTTTAAAAATCTGTATGTTTATGTCGATATTACTAATCCCTCCTTTACAATTGAATTGTGTTTACATATCAAAATATGTGACCTAATATAAGTAAAGTGATTTCATCACTGTTATTGGAGTCTTAATATATTTAATTTATATAAGTAGATAGATTATTGGTGCCTAAGATATACATACTTATAAGTAGTTTACATTGAGAAAATTTTCATCTAATAGTAATCGTTACAGAACAAATTTATCTGATCCTAAAAGAAAGTAAAAAAATAAAAAAGGTCTCACAGTTTTCTTTCAGACCTAGTAACTTTAATTGCTCACCTGTAAAATTTTGCACTGTAAAAATTCAACATTGTTCCAGCCAATAGTTTATTTAATCACTAAATATTATGTTACTTTATTTAAATTTGTTTATTTTCCACCACATCAGTGTTACCTAATTTAGTGTTTGTCCCCTATATTAGTTCTAAATTAATTGAATCATAGATGCAATATATATTTTTTTTTCTTTTTTTTTTTCAGATCTTTACAATACTACGAGTTGTTTTGTTACAACAATGAAGAAGCTACAGTAAAAATATGTCCAACTTCTTTTTTCATTTAGAAGGAAATGTTAATTAGACACTGCAGACATAAGTAAAACCACAAATAAATTAAAATAATTATTTAATAGCAATGAAGATCATTACCTTCAGAAGGGATGATGCAAAACACGTGAATTTCCATTCCATTCAGAGTAAGGGTCGCAATTGATATTATCGCTACCCTTAACTCTATTCTATTTTCATGTTACCTCCACATGATGTAGAGCGAACAAACTGAAAATTAAATTTGCACTTATTACATTTATAAGCGCATCATGTACACTGAAATCAAAATATATAATATGGTATGCTGATTAGTACAGAATATACTTTATTATATAAATATTGTAATTAGAAATTCCTATATCAAAATACTATGCAGTCCATAGTATCAAATTATTGTTAGGATCAAATAAAAATAACAAGTATAAAGAATAAGATGAGTATACAACCAACATCCTCTTTAGAAATGTATGTGTAAAAAACATACATACAAAAAAAACAAAGGTGCAAAATACAATTTTAGTTTACAGCTTTATAATTATTTGTATTGCGTGTTCGTTGACAATATTTAAGTGCCCATGAACAAAAAAAGTTTGAAAATTAGAATAAAAAATAGCAAATGGTTATTCCTTATTAATTAATGTTATAAATCGCATATCATAAACGGTACTTATACCGTTACGAAAATCTTCCAATATCTACTTAATATGAATTATCTTTCATGTTGTATTTAATGATTTAAGGCTTGTAGAAAGAAGGTATTGAAATAATAATTTACGACTTCTAAAAAACAACAATAACAAACAGAAGAGTTTTAAATTTACTTAGAATTAATATATTTTTATTGCCTTTCCAAATCTACCACCAAATATTTCTTATGTTTTTTACTTATTTGGGATCTGATGCAAATCTCATATGGTGGGCCATTACAGTAAATGACTACTTCCATCTTTCAATTTTTATACCAATTAAAATCTAGAAAGGAAGATGTTTATGACAATCAAACAACAGCAAAAAACAAATAAACATAAAAATCCAGACAAATAATTGTATTGATGGGAATTTAAAGCAACCTCAATTACAGGAGGTTATATTTTGTCAGGTTAAGTTTTAGTTCCATTAATAACAGTAATAATAATGTGACAAATACCTGTTAGTATTCATTATTTCAGTAGGCCAATAACTGCTATTTATTTAGCAATTCATAAAACTAACTTTAATATGAAAGAGTGGCATTCAACAATTATTAACATTTTTAGATATTTATTATTATTAGAAGACATCCAAATTACAATTGGGATGCTAAATTAAAAGAGCATATACTTCTAAAGCATTAGATCACAATTCCAAATTCAATGACCATTATCTAAATCACAGTAATAAGAAATAAGAAGTGCAGATAAAAGACTAGTTTGGCTGTTTTATTTCTTTCCTAGACCACTTTTAAAAGTACGTAGAAGGAAAAAAATTAAAAGTTTGTCTTTTACTATCAAGAACTCCTTAAGAAGACATGGCATAGACATTGTATAAACTACTGCTTTCATTAAATGTATGGAGACAGATAAGTGAATATTATACTTCATAAGTCAAAATAATGATACAATACCATTGAAAAAAACAGTTGGAATTAATCTTGAAACAGGAATTTCCAGTTGAGTACTTTCTTAACATAAGTGACAAGATTTATAACCTTACAATTCATAATCTGTAGATGACTGTTAGCTACAAATACAATATATGATATCATTGAAAAGATATAATGACAAAGGTTCAAGTTTTTAATAACAAACAATGATAGTAAGGTTAGAAACTAATGAATATTATGCAAAAAGTACCAAAAACTAAACAATAGGAAATTCCCTGAGCAATTAAAATAATGTACACTTTTTATCAATTTTAAATGTATACTTACGACATTCATACATACCGAATTATCAGATAAAACTTAACGATCCTTCAAGAAGACACGAAGTATTCCCCCTAGAGGCAGTCAATGTACTGAGTGTTTTTCAGAGCGAAATTCTGATTCCAGCTGCCAAATAATTGTTACCTGTTTTCTTGTTACTTAATGCATTCTTACTGATAGTTAAATAGGAAAAGGTTAAATAATTGAAACATATTGTAGTCGTACATAGAGCGAAATCCCGGTTAAACCTTTAAAAAATAAAAAGTTAAAATTTTTAGTTTTATGAAAATTTACCGGGAATGAAAAAATCTAATGTCTTAAAATGCACTGTTCTTAAACCTTTGGATGTTTGAGTATTTCAGCTAAATTTTTTCAATAAATTCGATTAAAATGTATTCTTCAACAATTCAAAACAATTTTAATGTTACTGTTTTTTCTTAGTTTCAGTTGGCAACAGTGTCGAGTTAAAAGTTTGTTAAAAGGCTAGTTGTCTTCTGAGTTACTCTTGGAATCCTGGTGTTCACATTAATAAAGAAATAATTGTAATGATAAGGAGTGCTGTTCAGATTTTAGAACAGAGCAACTGCTTGCCGTTTACGAATAACTTCAGCTGGCTTCAAAATGTGGCTCCAACATTTTCAATGCACGGGGAACAGGTACAAAAAAACCTTGGGTTTTATTACCAACGGAGTTGACAGATAATCGAATCCGTAAAATAGAAATATTTATTTTATCATATATTTCTGTTTGTTTTGGAAGTAGTCTTGTTAAAACACAGTAAAGTATCTGCATTTAGAAAATTAAAGATACATATTAATTTTCTTCATGTGGTTTCGTCAATACCATGTTTTATGCTATTAATTTTTCATTTCTATGAAAATTAGGTTTTAATCTGATATTTCATCTTGCTTAATCCCTTTGTCCTTCAAGCTGTTGATCTCATTTATGAGTAATTGAAATTACACTTATGTCTATTGATTTTCAGTATTAATCTTAAATTGAGATTTTTTAGTTCATTGTTTTTATGCACACGCTGTTGCAGATCCTCATTCTAGTTACAAGAGATATAACAATGAGCATGTCGTGTGCCCAAATGATGTAGGGGGTTACCTGTTGATTAAAAAAGGTCAGGTTTTTGAGTTAGAACGTAAAGGTGGCCAGTGATGATCACTCCAAATCGAACAGTGAAGAGGAGGAACTGGAGTGGATGATTACAAGGACCCCATTGACGATTACTCCACTCTATCCATCCATGTTTTACCGACAAGTAGTGCTCACATATGCATGTAAACACAAATTTTATAATAATTACAGTATACAATTATTTTAATTTATATATTATTATAACTCATGTGAATTAAAGGGATATTAATAGTGCCACTGCAATAGTTAGAACATTTAATAAATTAGTGTTTACTCAAAAAAAAAAAAAAAAAATATATATAGTTGGAATTATAAATCCAATAAAAACGTTTATTTCCTTTTAATTAATTTTTTAACACAATTGTAAACAAATAAACAAAATTGTAAGTTATTCAGATAAACATTTTAATAACTTATATTATACAATCAATATGATAAATTTTAACTATAATGTGTCTACAGTCCAACAATTTTTATATTATAATTATAATACAGACTAATAACTGTGAAAAAGTAAGTAAGGTAGAGTTTAGGGCCAATAGAATTCCATCTGTTCCCCTTTACTCCAAAAATTCATACAGGATTTCACACTCACGGTTCCATGTTCCATTTGGCTTGGAACGGTTGGAGTAGAGTGATCAGTGACCCCTTACTAATCCAACCCCGACTCTACTCTTGGGAAACTTGCAGGGAAGTCACCCTAGAGATTGAAAAATTGTTTCTATTTGCTGGAACTTTAAGTTCGGGTTAGTTTTATAAAATATAGGTAGCTTACTGGCCAGGCCACTAAAAACTACAATTTGATTTTCATGCATGGTGTTTGACTCCCAGACTTTAAAATCATCTGGATGGCACTTAAAATCATCTGGGTTAGGTGTTTTTACTTTCTCTGTAGTCATTCACCTTGTTCTGTTGATACAAATTAAAGTTCCTTAGAAAATGTATTTATACATTTTGTGATAAACAAACTATTCACATAGAATACCCTTATCTGTCAGACTTTCCGGAGCAAATTAATACTATTACAGACCAAACTGTTAAGAGATTATAAAAACGAATAAATTCTACATGCTATATTGCATCTATCTGGACTGAGGCTCTGCAACATTTCTTCATATAACAAATATAGGTATTAGTAATCTTGGTATTTTAAATGTTAAAGGTAAGTACTTTCTTGTTTTAGGTTTCAATTCTTCATAAACCAGAAGAATTTTATCAGACACTACTTGACAGATGCAAGAAAGCTAAAAAGAGAATAATGTTGGCATCTTTGTATCTTGGAACTGGCCCCTTAGAGAAAGAATTAGTATGTTGTGGCAAGATGCATTTTTTATACCAGTTGTTTGTTAATTATGGCAGCTTTTTATCATTATGAAGTTTTCAGGTTAATGCTATTGAGTCTCAGATGGATCAAATAAAAAATCTAAAAGTTAATATTCTTCTTGATGCTAATCGAGGATCTCGAGGAAAAGTAAATTCTCGAACCATGCTTATGCCTCTTGTAAAAAACGAAGAACAATGCAAGGTATGGATGTTTTTTATTAATATTTTTATTTTTAATTTATGTGAAAATTCTATTGGTAGAGTTTATTTAGAATTATATTCATGCTTTCAGTCATTGAAGTTGGATTATTTACAGGAAACTGGTAAATTCTTTATGATCATAAATATTTACAAATTATCTATTCTCTCTTTTTTAAATATGATTATTAATTTTTTTGTTAAAATTTGCTCGTTGATCCTTCGCTTGTGTCTCCTCATGCCTTTTAGAATTTGCTTTATTAGCAGATAGGTCTGAAAGTTTATGCAGTATAAACCGTGTTCATAGTCTGAAGAACTTATTGTGTTTATACAACACTGGGTTCACCTTCGAAAAAGTTTCCAAGTCTATCTTAACTTGAAATAAATGGAAAATAATCTTTATTTTGGGAGAAATTATCCCATTATATCGGTTATTTTTAGCCCTGCTTTACTTTTAATGGTTAATAGAGATAGTAAATTTGTGGTTTAAATATTATAAAATTGTAAATAAAAGTAACTAGTTAGAAAGCTTTGATAATAATGCATTATAAAATTAATAGAATAACATTTCTTTAAATAATGAAAATAAAAAGCAAGTAAGGGCTTGGAATTGTTGAGGGTAGCTCTAGTTTTCGCTGTTAAGCCGTAACTTACTTTTTTTCGACCCCCAGTGATTCATACTATTTTCATATTGCATTTTATAATTCTTTGATCAGGGTGAGAAACATGAATGGATAGGTGAATTTGGAGGTTGTCTGTTTATGGATGATATTCGGAGAAATATATTGAGTGAGGTAGAACAGTAGTATTGGCTTAATTGACTGTCCAAGGATGTAAACATTTAGTGCCATCTTAATAATAATAACAGATGTTTATAGGCTCTAGAGAAAGTTATTCAATAAATTAATCTTTCTATACTCTTTTAAATATTTTCATTTTTTATTAAAATCAAAATTGTGTTACAGATTTCTTTATTTCATACTCCATCTCTCCGAGGACCTCTTAGATACTTGTTGCCATCTAGGTACAATGAACTAGTAGGGCTGCAACACATGAAATTGTACTTATTTGATGATTCAATTATAATTAGCGGGTAAATGATACATTTATATTTATATATTAGATGTATATATATATATTTTTTTTTGTTTTGAAAAAGTAATTTTGAAAATGTGTATCCTATTAAATCTTTGTTAGATAGAGCTAATTTGAGTGAAGATTATTTCACAAATCGACAGGACAGGTATATCATGATCAACGAATGCAAGGATTTGGCTGATTTTTATTGGGATCTCATTCAGCATATCTCTGATGTTTCACTTGAGTTGGATAAATCAGATAATCTTACACCTAGGTAATTTATTTGTATTTTCTCTCTATTATTTATTATTTTTTGTTAGCATTTGAATAACTTTATGATGAAAGGGTCTCAATGACATGGCATTATTAAAAAACAACTGTTCTAAATCTCACAGACTTCTATTATTAATGATGCCAAAATTAAAGATGATGTCTTCAGTGCAACGTTCATACCCAATGGTGAACAACACTATGTCAACAAAAACATTTAAAAAAAAAATCCAAATGTAGTCTATAAAAGTGTATTTCCATTTAGTGTATAATGCCATCATTAATGTGTTACAGTTTCATAAAACTATTCCTATTGTGAAGAAACATGCATTTATCAATTAAAGAAAACAAAAACTTGCTCTCCCCAAAAATTACATTTTTGTTATTTGGTGTTGTTTACCTTTGGGGTGCATATATATGATATATATGCTTGCTAGTGAATGATGCCCTTTAATTATGAGATGAAAATCATTTAGGGTTATTGATTACTGTTAATGAATTCAGTAATACATTTGATTTGTTTCTTCATTAGATGATAAGTTTATTTTTATTGGATTTCAGAGCTTATCATCCATTTAAATCAAGCAAAAGAACCTATGTGGATTTTGCCAGATCTAAAATTTGGGGTTATTATGAAAACCATATTCTGAATAACCAAATTTCACAAAAGAGTAAGTTTATATTTTAGTTACAATATTTTTACTAGGAAACATTTTTATGTATTTTTATTTAATTGATATACACAAGGCTGAATTTGATTTACAAAAGTGTGAATTATGAGTACAAAATCTTCCCTAACTGAAAAAAAAAAAAAGAAGAAAAGTGGCCACCCTTTATTAATTGTCTGCTTTCCAATCATTTAATAATTAATATATCCAAATTCTTTTACGATCAATTGTATAAGTTATATGGAAAAAATTAAAACTAGAAATTAAAAAAAAAAAGTAGGAGATTGGTTGGGGGTGCTGTCTATAAAAAAACAAATAAATAAGAAAAAAATTATTATATTGTATGCAGACAGGTCGGCCTAAGTTTTAGGCTATCATCAGGGCTAAAGAAAAACAAGATAACAACAGTCAACACTTCCACCATTAAAAAAAATACTGACGTTTTCTTGGCATGAGAAAAGGTTGACTTCTCTTTTTGCCTCCCAGTGTACATTTAGTCTAATAAATTAGGTTCTGTTTGCTTTTTACCAATGTAGAGGTTCAGAGAATTGGAAATTATTTAGTTAAGGACTGGTAACTAGATATTATTTGATAATTGATTTCTTCATTCTTTTCTTTGAAAGAAAGAATAACTATGTATTTGATTTTTACTAGTACAAACCTTAAAATAATTTAAATGTTAGAGTTTATTCATTACTCGTTACCAAATATATCTGTTTGGTTAACTAAGAGAAAAAGTCCAGGATCATAAATTTCTTTTTATACCAGATATATTTATGTTATTAAAATATGACCAACTTGATCATATTCTCATACTAATAAAATTAATGCCATGAACTCCAAAGATGTTCATCTCATTCTTTTACCATTAGAGTTGGTGTTTAATACTTAAGCAATTGCAATTATTATTTTAGCCACTCTCTTTGCCGCTGCCTCCCTTCCTCTTCTCCTCTCTTCCCTCACACACACTTCACTGTTAACTTTTATTTGGCCCACTTGTTCATCTCACAGCAGAAAAAATTTGCTCATCCCTGTTTTAAATAATATTTAGTTCTGGTTAATTTACTGATCAGTATGTAATAGTTCTTTATTTTTTTAATTCTAATTTAATTAGCTTGTGTTGTTATGTTCTAGTCAAATTATATATCTGAATGAATGTATAATTTTTTTCTCGTCCTTTCAGAAAAAGACAAAAGCCATGATACTTTGGTGTTTCCTCTTCTTGAGTTACCCCCACTTGGAATTCATCAAGACAGCCATGTTACTGAAAGGGTATTAGAGGCTGCCGAAGAAGGCTCAAAAGTCACTATCTCAACTGGTTATTTTAATTTAACGGACCAATATGCCAGTTCGATTTTATATAGATCACAGGCGTATTACAGAATATTGATGGCTCATCCTTCGGTGAGTTTTTGGGGAAAGAAATAAAGTATGGATTTAATCTTAATATTTTGTTCATATCTGTCTAAGAATGAGATAGCTATATTATTACAAATTCAGCTCTTAAAAAAATAATTGTTTACAGGCAAATGGTTTCCTCAATGCTAGGGGTTTTGCTGGTGGCATTCCAAGTGCATATACTGGTTTGGCTTTGAGGTTTTTCCAAAATATTGTTTCAACTAATGCCAGTGACCGAGTTGTAATGCTTGAATATGTCCGTTCTGGCTGGACATTCCATGCCAAAGGCCTTTGGTATACACCTGTTGGAGAATCTAGCCCTATACTCACATTAGTTGGATCATCCAATTTTGGTAAGATTTTTATGTTTTAATGGGGCAAATCATAAAAAGGGATCAATTTCATTTTCTTGGAAATCGTAATTCACTAATAGGCTTTATTCATTTTTCAAAACCAATTAAGGTTGATATCACATTTATCCCTAGACTATACTAAATGAATTTGTTAACAAAATGACCTTGTCTTGCCTT
Organism: Rhaphigaster nebulosa; assembly: GCA_948150685.1. NCBI lineage: Eukaryota > Metazoa > Arthropoda > Insecta > Hemiptera > Pentatomidae > Rhaphigaster > Rhaphigaster nebulosa. Next base: position 21,877,363 of record OX411309.1, read on the forward strand.
CAGTTTTGTCTTACTATTCTGTTAAACAATTTAAAATATTGGCAACATTACACCCTTATTGGAAACATAAGTTTTCCAACACTAAAACAACCCATTTGGGGTTTGGAGTTTCTCAATCCACCATAAATCGTGGACTGCATAACTTGGAAAAAGTTAATCGCTCATCATGAGTGTTTCCCAATGAGTTGACCACAGAGTAGAACTTTGTCAATAACTTTGGAAAATTCCAAATGACTAGTGTTTCATTAAAAGAATTTTTTAAAAAAAAACCTGTAACACTACCACCCATAAAGGGTCAGTACAAGGTAAGGACCATAATGTTTCTAAGCCAACAGTTGTGCAAGGAGTTGATTTGGCTGAGATCGCACTCAACTGCCAGATTTTTCCCCCAATTAAGGGTACCCACGTTATAGAGGCTGGGTGATCTCCAGGAATGCAAAGAAAAGTAAGGTGATGCACATTGGTCGTGAGGAAGAAGAAGTGATAGTTCGCTGCAAGGAGGAAGTATTGGAAATAGTAGAGGACTACACTTATCTTGGGATTGTGCTCAGCAAAAATGGAAAAATTGACCAAGAGCTTCCAAACAGGATCAAAAAAAGCAAATAATATATATTATCAGCTTTGTAGCTCAGTAGTGGGAAGAAGGGAGATAGAAAATAGTGTAAAACTATATATATATTCAAAGCTATCTACCTACCTACCCTTCTTTATTTCTGTGAAAGCTGGGTCCCGCTGGACAGGTACTGGAGTAGAGCTACAGCCGCTGAAATGATCTCTGGAGAGTGGCAGGGCGAACAAGGATAGATCAGGTCAGAAATGAGCGGATACGTGGAGACCTTGGAGTACCCATCTTGAGGGACACTGTCGAAAAGAGGCAGCTAAAGTGGTTCGGTCATCTATGCCGAATGAATGAAGACCTGGGATCCAAGAAAAAATTTTGAAGCCAGGCCCACTGGGCGTCGCTCTGGTGGAAGACCTAGACTGTTATGTTCCGATCACTTCTCCAGGATAGGACAGAAAAAGGGAAAGAGTCTGAACTCCATGAGAACGCTGGCTCGGGATCGTGATGCCTGGCTGACTTGGACACCTCCATGCTGAGAGGCACAAAGGAGGAAAAAGAAGAAGACACTACAACACATGAAGGATCTTGGGTTCGGTACAAGGTAAGGACGGTAATGTTTCTAAGCCAACGGTTGTGCAAGGAGGTGATTTGGCCGAGATCACACTCAACTGTTAGGATTTTTCTCCAATTAAGGGTACCCACTTTATAGAGGCTGGGTGATCCCCAGAAGGGTCTCCGATCCCACAGAGTCGATCCGCGGCTGATGACAGAATAAATAATTATCTGCCTCAGCCGATCTCGAACCCGGGACCAGGAGCATGGTAAAACAGTGCCTTACCACTGAGCTACTCCGCTCCGTAAAAGAAAAGAATTGTTACTTGTGATAAATAGTGGACATATTGGAGAAACCATTAGACCAAGAAACAATGGACCAAAAGCTGCCAACCCTGATTTCCACTGATGGTGAAAAATGGTTTGTGTCCACATCTTGAGTTCTGTCGGGAAATCAACCAAATGTTTTTCAACTTGATGGAAGACTGTTGTTTGTCATGAATTTTGGTCATCAACCTCCACACAGGCAAAAAGAAGTGAACCGGGTTCCTATATGTGTAGCAGACTTAAGTACTCTCTTTCTTAGGCTAGGATAGCTTGATTATTATTGAATATAAAGTTAGTGACGCATACCTTTTCCTTCATTTTTTTCTCCAAACTTTCGTGCCCATTTTCTGAGAGCAACAATAGCATAAATTTTAAAAAGGGTTGGTGATAAGCTGCTTTCTTGCTGAAGTCCATTCGATGTTTAGAATTTTCTAGAGAGCCTTGATCCTGTTTTAACTTCACTGGTATTATTGTAGTACATTTCATTCATTTTCATAAGTTTTTTTTTATTTATAAAATGACCCTACTAAAAAATGTTATTTTTTATGCTGAATTTAGTCAATATTTTGCAGTATTATTTAATGCTCGGAATCAAGTTTCTATTTGCATTTGTAATGAAATTTTTCTTTTATATAGGCTCTAGGTCAGTAAGAAGAGACTTGGAAATGCAAGCTGCCATCTTCACCACGAATCCAGGTTTAAAAAAGAGATTAGCTGATGAAGAAAGAAGCCTGACTGATCTGTCCAGTTTATTCAATGAGAAGGTTGCATCTGATCCTAACAGAAAACCAGCTCTTTGGGTCAGGACTACAATGAAGCTGTTCAAAACTTTCTTTTAACTTGGTATTATCAATTTTCTAGTCAATCGTGCAAAACCAGTTAGTGTTTTACTGATTTAGGAAAAAATTGTTATTAATGCTGTTACCATATTTATATACTTTAAGTTGATTCCAAATTTTTTTTTCTATTTTAATTAAATTATTTTTGTGGTTTTAGATTGTAAAACAAATCATCCCTGTAGTTAAAAATTTGCTGTTAGAATAAAAAAGTATTGTCGTTTAGTGTTAAAGTATATTAGTTCATTACTTATACTTGAATTTGGTATTGTGTTTTATTTCCACAATGGATGTAGTAATCCCAATTTTTTTAGTTTTACTTATTTTTTGTTGAAAGGTTATATGATTGAATACTTCTTTGTGTGAATGTACAGGTAATTCTGATTTAAAATTACTGTGAAAAATTAATAATAAAGTTTCCAGATCAATTTATTAGAAAATAACTTTTGGTATATATGATAATTTGTTCTGCATATTATTTTATTTAATTAGTTATTTTAGAGACAATATTTCTTGTATGTTGTTCTGATGGATTCTGGAGCAGTTCTTGTAAAAGCAGCACTTATGTTTCAATAGTCTTTAAAGATTTAGTCAAGATCCAAACGACTCAAGTGAATCTGATATGCTGTTTCTACAGGAAATATTGGTATTATTTGGTTGTGATATTGGCATATTTGATAGCTGAAACTGTTATTTCATTCGCCTTGGCAATTAATAAATGTTTGTTTGCTTAAATTAACATTGTTGTTACTAAGTGTTTACTCCGACAACAATCGTGTTGTTCTTTATAAATTTATATAAACAAAATTTTTAAAAATCCTGTAGAAACACCACGTTTCCTAAAAATTATTAATTTTATATCTGGATTTCTTAATTATAATTTTATATCTGGATTTCTTAATTATAATTTTATATCTTGATTTCTTATTTATATCAAAATATTACATGGTGTTAGTGTTACAGTCTACATAATATATGTTTTGCATTTTTATTCTTTGGAAATAGTTTTTGTTTTTTATCCCAAGTTCTTGAAAATTTCGCTCTGTTGTTTCTCAAATAACAATTAATTTGAAGTCATTAATTTAAGTTTTTCCTGACAAAAATTGTACTTTAATGTGAAATATTTTTTTTACTCAAAGAAGTATACCTGGCATATATAAATCTTTTCAGTGCTGTGATCAGATTAATTAACTATGGCTTATATTATATTTAAAAAATTAATGTAAGTAAATGAAAGATAACTAAATATATTATTTAATTAACCATGATATTATTGGTTATTCCTTGTGCCACATATTTTTATTTATTTATAAAAAATAAATTACTTAATAAATAAATGATTCTATTAGGTATGATATTAATTAACCTTAAAAAAATTGTGTATCATGGAGGTATCGGACACTATGTCAATTTTTTACCAATTTAGCATTCTTACACATTTATTATTTAACTTTTTTTGCTTTCCCCTGAGGTATAGATAATTACGTCCTAGACCAATTGTTAAGATTTTTACAGTTACTTGCTTTTAAAAGGACATTAAGTCGACTTTTTTTTGGGGGGGGGGGGAAACATCTGTTCAAATCACTCATCTGTAAAGTTAGGGAAATGTGACTTAGTGTCCTATACATCAGAAGAACAGAACTGGATCGCATAAGTGAATAATTAACTCCTGCATTTGAGTGTCCTACTTTTTTTTTCCTTGGTATTGTATAAACTTATCATTTCCTAATGATCCTAAAAAAGATCTATTTAAATTATTGTAGTATAGAAGAATATTTATTGCATTTATGTTTGTTTTTAGTTTTGTGAAGCAGAAACCCATTTTAACTGTTAGAATAATCAATTCTCGATATCTAATTTGAAGGTGTTGATAAATTTCTTTGAGTTTTATGCCAAATTAAAAAAAAAAATTTATTAGTAAATTTAATGTTTGTAATGTAAATACAGGGGCTTAAATGAAATATTACATACAGATACAGCGATTAAAGGTTTTGATAAATTATTGTAATTTTGCCTGACTCCGAATTCTTCTAGTATTAAGAGATAAAAAGTTTGTTGTTAGAAGTTGAAGAAGTAAGATTTCTTCCGAATTTTATATTTTATGTGACTTTTAAATGGGATCGGAAAAAAAAATTAACTTATCTAGGTTATACTGCATTTCTAATGTGAATATTTGAAAAAGTAGAAAACTAATTTTATGGAAATTTATGTAGTTATTTTTTAGTAATTAATAATAGAAATGGTTAGTAATTGTAGTTGTCTCTTAGTTATTTTGTAATAAATCATCGATTTCACATGTGTTTAATAATAGAATGTGTAATTGTGTTGTATGTGTAATTAATAATAGAAATGGTTAGTAATTGTAGTTGTCTCTTAGTTATTTTGTAATAAATCATCGATTTCACATGTGTTTGCATCGCAGTAGTTGTGATTGGTTACTAATGTTTTTTTGTTGTAAAGTTTTTTACATTAGAGCCAATGTTTCATCGCCATTTGCCTCATTTTCAGGCATACATTTAATTTTCATTATCTATATTTAAAATTAAATGCACATAATTAGAATTACTTTTGAAATTTTTTATTAACAATATTATTGACAAAATATTTTCTTATGGATACGTAGTTTTAAAAGGTTCATAAATTTATAAATGTGAATTTATAATAATAAGATTGAACCTTGAAGATGAGGCAAATGACCACGAGCGTAAGACATTATATAATAAATCTTCCAGAATAAATTAAATTATTATATAAATAAAATTTATAGAATAGAATATAAATTGTTCAAATATATTTTTAAATTTTGGGATTTACTTTACTTTAAAGATTAAAATATAATTTGTTTAGAAAAATTATCATACAAAAAACGCTTAGCACTAAATATGTTACGAGTTTTCCCATTATTCAATGAAATATTTAATATTTCAATTCAAAACAATCAAATTATTTCTGCTTTAATTTAAAAAAGGCAAAGGTAGTTTTATTGTTAATAACTTGATGTGTCTATTAAGTTTTCATATTCATCATGATTTATTCCTATTACTTATTAAAGAATCACCAATTAAACAATTTAAATTCTGTATTTAAATTTTTTATGATCTATAATGAATATAGATATGTTTTTTGTTTTTTAAATTTGTTAATAGTTCATTTTTAAATTTTCCAAGAAAAATCTTTCGTTTTTAAAATTATAGTGATTTTCACAATTTGATCTAAAAGCTTGTTTGTTGTCCATTATTAATTATGATAATGTTGCAGAATATGTTAAATATGTTTCTGTCACTTTTAACCAATAAAAACTGTTTGTTTTTATTTGTCTTATTATTTTTTAGTACTTGTTTATAATGAGTGTTTATGTATTGCAAAAGATAATTGTCCAACAAGGAAGAGAAATTGCTTGACTAAGCAAATCCATCATAGAGGGCAACACTAAACGTTTACTGATGGTCTCAGTCTTCGTGTCATCATGGTACGACAGGGTTTCACTCTCATTTGCTTTTTCTTATTATTGTCGCAGGTAACTAATTAGTTGTATTACAGAAATGTTAATATTTTATTAGTGATTTTTTCTTTATACCTTCAAAAAACAGTTACATATTTTTCAAATGATTTGCATTTAGGTTTATACTGAGAAACCCAGTTGCAGTGGATGGATTTCAATTTCAATTTTTTTTATTGAGTTTCTTACAGTAAGAAATAAAAAGTATACCAATTAAAAGTTTCTGCTTTTTTTTTTTTTGCACACTTAGAAAATAATTCAATTTTTACATAGACTAAGCAACAGATACAGATGGTGTCCTTGAAAAATAGATATTGAACCATTTTAGAATCACGCCACTGGAAATTTATTTAATTAAGAAAAATTTAAAATTTGAGCTCATTTTTCTATCAATCGCGGGAAAAACATTATGAATACCTTTTTAAAAGAAAAGTAAATTTGCTAAAATTAGAGCCCTCTTAAGATTTACTAGTTTTCAAAATAATTAAAAAAAAAAAAAAAAACAAGAAATCACCATTTTATGAATTTATTTTGGCAAATATCGTGACAACTCCTTTTCTTACGAAGATATTTAATATAAACTATTTTATGGTACATTTATCTAGCTCCAATTTGAGTGGTAATTAACATATGTACGTCTAATAGTTTCCGAGATAATTAAAAACAAAATAAATCCATCTTTTTGACATAATGCAACTGAGTCATATCTCGAGAAAAGTTGGATATCTCAAGAACTACTAGACATAAAGATGTTTATTACCACAAATAGCAACTAGTTGAATGCCTTAATGCACTGGACAGAGAGATGATAGTAGTAATGTTTCTTTATTAGGGTTTTTTTTTTCCGATTAAATTTTCCTTTTGTTCCATGGTTGTAAAATTCTTATGAGGGTAAAAAGTAACAGATTTTCAAATTTTGGTTAAAAAATGAATTATTTAAGAAACTATTTTTAGATCAACTATACGGTATGCAATATATACTATACAAATATTTAACCGAAGTCTTAAAAATGTGTTTAAAAAAATGTAAAGAATGAGATATTTTTCATTAAAAAAACTGTTATTCATTCCTTAGCCAATGTTCATCCTGATCGAAAATAATAGATTTTGAAATATTTTAAGGTAGAAGTTCCATTTAAAATAAAAAAATAATTTAACACTACTATAAATGTTTTTATTTTATAAAAGAGAAAGCAATTTGTAAAAATCTAATTATATAATATCTCTAAGATAAAGGATTTGATAATCACAACTTTAAACTAAAAAAAGAAAAATGAAGGCGGAGCACAAGATTGTTTTCATCTTTATTTTTTGGAGTAGGGTCGCCAATCCTATGCTCGGAAAGGGTCAGAACTAGGGGGAGGCAAAGAAGACACTTGCCTCAGATGGCAGAATTTAGAGGGAGGCAAATTTCATGTCTCTCTACTTTCCAGAGAAAAATTCTTGCCTACCTCTGGACTCACATATTACTACCACAAAAAAATATAAAAAGTAATTTAATATTTGATAATTTTATAGGTATCATCATATCCTGTACACTGCAATGAAATAAATAGTATGTTGGAAGAGGAAAATGATTTTCATGCAAGTAAGTAATTTTAATCCACTATTTGGTGATAGCTATATATTATTTTGTTAAAATAATAACTTTTTTCTACAATTTTGATAATTCTTTTTATTATTAACTGATTGCGACCAATAAAAGTATTAAATAAAATTAATTTATTAATAATAAATAAAGAATATACATTTAAAATTATGAAAATTGAATAATTAGAATATTCCAGAAACTTATATATAAAAAATAATTAAAATTATAAGTTTTTGTATATTTGCAAAGAAAGGTAGATCGGTTTAATAATGTGGAATATTCTAAAAATAATATAAACAATTTTAATTATATCTTAACTCTAAAAACAAAATATTAAATTTATTTTGATTATTCATTAGAAGTCTTCTTAACTCCTGCTTGATGTTCCTCTTCTTTTTTCATAATTTCAAATAACAATGTTTCCCAGCTAGATGTTGCAATTTAACTTGGTACTTATTTACTTACCTCTATTGAATTTTCACTTTTAAATTTAGACTGACTCAAATTTACTTTAAAATGGACTTGGCTCACTTTAAGACATTTAGACAGCTCATGATCAAAAGCAGGTCTTCATACTAGCGCAGTTCCGATCAAAAGATGCTCCTTACTCTTCAAAGTGGTGCAGCTCCGCCGAACAAAGAATTACTAATGAAGAAGGCAACATCAAATAGTGACCCGATACATTTTGTTTTCTTCTTTTCTCTTGATTTCTTTTAAATATCCATATTTATATTTTACTTTAAACCAAATATATTTTCATGTTTGTAGAATAAGTTTATTCTAAATATATTTTCTAATAAATGTAAAAATTCTACTTTTTGGTCACTTAAACAAGCACTTGTTCTACTAATTATTTGATTTAACATTTTAATGGCAACAGTTTTTCTCTTTAAAATAAATTAAAAAAGTCTATTTCTTTTGTATAAAATTATTATATTTAATGACACTTAATTAGCATTTTAACTCTAATTAATTTCATCTTAACAATACATGTACACTTGACTTATATTATAAAAATACACTGCTGAAAACAAAACGTTTCACAAAATTATTGAAAAACTTAATGCATCTATCTATAAAACATTATTTAAACAATTATATAACTTTAATAAAGCAAATTGATATACAAAATTAAATGATCCTATTGAACTATGATCAACCAACATTTTTATTTATATTGTCTTTAATAAGTAATGAAAATTGGCTAAAATATCTTAAACAAATGAGTGTTGATGACCTTGACATTATATCGAAATAAATCATGAAATTTATTCATAATTTTATGTTGTAGCATAAGAGTGGTTAACAATGAATCTTAATTTCATTCTATCACAAAATTAAGTGAAACACTGACTATTACTGTATTACCTTTAGGAATATGTTAAATTCGATCTGACATTTCTCCGTTGTTCAAACATTCATAATAATGAAAATGATCACAAGTATTTTACTTTATATTAAACGTTTCATGGACCCCCTGATGTTGTCCACGCACGCCCAAATTAATTTATATTTGTCTTGGATCCCCTCAGTGATTCTAAGGACTCCTGGAGATCTGCAGGAACTACTGCTCTAATTAATGTAATTATGTTACTCTCACCTCATGATATGTCTCTGTTTAAGAATTATTTTCCATTTCAGATAAAAGGCAAGTAGACTGTTCCCCTGTTCTTCAAGAAGAAGCATCCACTGGACGACCAAGAATCTTGTCAGATGAGGAGAGGAAAAAATTACAAACAAGGTTATTTGAAGGGCTTTTGCATTTTGGAACAGTTGTAAACCATATTGACACATTTATAATGGATAAAAGCAGAATGATACTGAAAAGTCTTGGAAAAATGGTTAACAGTGAAGAAGATACACGATTTGAAATATAAAGATCATTCCAAACCGCTGTAATTAAACATACAGATGAATATGTATATAGTTTATTTACATTTTTTTACAGTCTTTAGTCTTTACATATTTTCAAAATACAGTCTTATTTAAATATATTTCTTAGTTTTATTTGATAAAAGCTGGAAATTTGATATGTTTAAATGTTTCCAAGGGTCTGTAACCCAAATATTTGGTAACAGCAATGGCGCCAATAGTGCATGAAGAAGCAATGAGTCCAATATACAGGAACTTTCTTCTTTTTGAATTTGGTTTTACATCCTTCTGTAATATAGCTAGATTAAAATATTTATAAGAAATGAAAATGTGTTATTATATTTAAACATTAATTATAACAATTTAAAATATTATGAATCTTTAATCCATTTCCTACCAGATCCAAAATATTCAATTTTTTAAGCATTTTTTTGTTTTGAACATTTGCAATTGTATACAATATAAATATAAAAAGTATACAATCATGCAGGCACATTGATACTGACGACAAAGCAGAAAACCTTGCCAAGCCATCACATCACAGTTAAAATTACCTGATTTCAAAAGCAGTGAACATAATAAAATTATATTGAAAAACATTCATAAAATAAAACATCAATCCATGTGATGCTTCCTCACCTATCTTTTAACTTCAACAATCATTCATTTGAAATTAATTTTTTTTTCATCAGTTTTCTATTTCAAACAATGTATTTAATTTAGCAAAAACATCAATAAATTTTGCTGAAAAAGTTTCAACAGATAAGTATCATCTCTTAGTTAATAAAATTTTTAAATCTATTTTTTTTTTCAACTATCTTCTTATGATTTTGATATTCCTGTTTAATTAAAAATGAACCCAAGAATTTCCATATGTTTCAATTTAGTAGTCTTGAAAAAAATAATATCTTGAAATGATTTTAGGGAAAAACCCCAAAACAGTAATAAAAAAAAAAATCTTACTGGTAATTTTTGAAAATTTACAAGCTCGAATGGTAACATATTTCAAATCAATTTAGGGGTCATTTTTACACTGAAACTGACCTTTATAAATCATTAGGTCTGGAACTAAAAATTGCTGGGTTTTTGTTATATCTCAGCAAGCAGTCAAGTTAAAACCACTAAAAATGATATGGTTTGTTTCACGTTTGAAGTTTGTCTGGAAAGTTTGTATAAAAGTGAAAAAAGAAAATTATTTTATAATTAATCAGGCAGTTCAATATTCAAAATACTCCTCCTGAGATACAATATACTTGTATCCTCATTTACATTGGTGGAAGTCCTCTGTTTTGATGTTCGCGAGCTCTCTCGTCACTTCTGTTTTGATGGCATCCACCTCACCCAAATGCTGTCTCTAAAGCATCATCAGTTTTTCGACAGAAGAAAATCAGTCTTGGTACCACAAATTTGATGTGGAACTGAAACCCCAAAGAATGAAATGGATATCAGGTAAAGAGACAAGGACAAAAAAGTCAAGGAAATCGAGGTCGAACGTCAAAACAATGCTGATTGTTTTTTTACAATTCTCAGGGCATTGTCCACCAAGAATTCATCCCTCCAGGCCAGACAGTTAATGGAAACTTCTATGTTGACGTCCTCAAAACACGTTTGACTGAATTTGGACCGAGGGTGGCAGTGGATCCTTCATCATGACAATACCCCTGCACACTCTTCGCTAGTTGTGCATCAGTTTTCGGCCTCAAATTCGATTATTGTTTAGGAGTATCCTTTTTATTCACCTGATTTAGCACCCTATGATTTATTCTTGTTTCCCAAATGCAAGATGATGCTTCAAGAGTGAGATTATGGTGATTTGCAGGCCATCAAAACAGGAACGACAAGGCAGCTGAAGGACCTCTAAGCGTGAACTTAGAGGTACTTATCAATTTACACCTTATAATTGCATGTTATAAATTAATTTTGTAACTTATTTGGAAAAACATAACTTATGTTTTCGCTTGGCGTATTTTTTTCTTTTCTAGAACTAATTATGCAAAGAGCGATTGCCATAGACCGGATTAATACGAATTTGCAAAATATAAGCTGTACAATTGCAAAACAGTTGAAAAAACTATAACTATTAAAATCGCAATTTTTTTTTCAAATTTGAACTTTGTGTTCTATAAAATGAAGAAAGACACAATAAAGCGCAAATCTTTACCATACCTCCAAACAATGTACATAATTTTGAAAAATATAAACCTTCCTAAAAGTTAATGTAGCTAAGAGGTTACCAAAACTCTAAGCTCCAAGCAATTAAAGTGCATCACCTTGACTGTAATATCATTTTCTATGTAATTCAGTTGATCTTTAAGCCTTTCCAACAATGTGTTAATAGCATTGACGGAGGAATGTGTACTGTCAATGAGAATATTCTTTGGCTTTCTACGAACAAGTTCTCTTCTGAGCATTATTAATGAACCGAAAAGTGTCCTTATATGATGGATATTATTACCTATCACCATGTTCAAGCTGGAACAGATTGCAGGCAACAAATTAGTTAAATATATTTTTGTTATTTTATACTTATATATACACATACAAAAATAAAAGTGCATTATTGCTAATTGATATTATTGAATTTTATCTGTCTCATATTAGATTCAAACCTTTTTAAATTGAAATTTCAAAATTCAAGCTTTGAAGAATGGATAGGTTTATTTATTTGTTAAGGATTCCCCATATAAAAAGAAGGAATACATATAATGCAGGCTGGGGTGACCAAAATACCACTAAGGAATACATATAATGCAGGCTGGTGTGACCAAAATACCACTAAGTATTTTGGTACAAAAATACTTATTGTACCAATCAATGTGGTACAATAGTTATTCAAATTCCTGGATTTCTAGGTAATTTTCCCCCTGTTATGTGAAGCCTGTCAGAAGGCAGCAAACACCTGCCAAAGAAGGCAACAAACAAATGACAGATGGGCCTACCCATTGTACCTTAACCAGGAATAGTATTGTGAATTCCAGGATGTTAAAAATGACTGCTTAGAAGTTAATTCTATTGATACTCTACTTTGGTGAAAGATATATATTATGAAAATCATTAACTCGAGAGAAAAAAAAAATTAAATAAAATAATGGAAGACAAATTCATTCTGCCTAGAAATAAATATATTTTCGATGCATTTAAATTTTTCAAAAGAATGTTCTTTAAATTTGAAGGTTTTATTCTTTCCTAATGTTCCCTAAATAGGTGTATCATAAAAACATGAAACTTTAATAGAGGAACTTGTAAACATTAGTGAATCCCTGCATCAGTTTCTTACAAATTAAGATGTAGCAACAGTAAAAGCTGAATTACCAATTGACACTAGCTGCAATTAGGTTTCTTGTTGTTCTAGTGGATTCAAATTTTAAATAAAATTATTAACTTACTCCGGAGGACCGAATTCATTAATATCTTTGTACAGTTGCTTAAGAGGCCCAATACCATCCAAAATCTTTTTTCTATCATCATCATCTGTAATGCCAACATAAAGAAGATCTTCTTCAGTCATGTTGACAAATGTGTCAAACTTAGTAACACCTTTCTTATTGAAGAGTTGAATATATTTCTCTTGACGTAAACCTGTCAATGTCATCTCGAGACTACTTTCTTGGATAGAGTTGCTGAAAAAATTAACAGTAAATTAAAATTGAAAATATTACTGAATAAAGCTATATTTCACATTAACGGGTACTTACAATCCGTTCATCATTTTGACAAGTAAGCAAAAATCCAAACAAAATACGCAGCTCTCAGTATCAAATTAAAATATTTTTATTTTACCGAAACTATAAATTCATCAACAATAGAACATAAATTAAACAAAGATAACCTAATCATCAACTCCCGCGGTAATGCCGGCGCATGCAACTATTGCAATGCTGCCTGTAACCCAAACAAAAATTATGCTCTAATAAACTTGAAAATGCGTGTTTTTCCCGGAAAATACCCAGTGCTTAAATAATACCCATTTTCGGGGATCTGGTTTTTAAAAATACACTCATTATTTGGCACTCAACTCGAGTTAATAATTGTTTTTTATTATCAATTAATGAAAATATCCACTTTCAAACTTGCATTTAAAATAAGTAGGAATGCACAAATTACCTAACGCAAGTACACAATGGACGATTATCTGCTGACTATAGTCGTCTGGCGATTTATTCAAGAAATAGTTTGGCAAGATAGAAGAAAAGAGAGCAGAGCCAGACTGAAGGCTCCAGCGGAAATGGGCTCTGGTCTCGTTGTTGAGTTGTGCGTGAGGAAGAAACTGAGTATTGCCACAGCCAAGACCCAGAACATACTCATAAGAGGCTCCACGAATAGAGCTCATCCTATCATCCTGGACATACAAGGCCTGAGAATTAAACTTGGAGGTGACGTACCTTGGCATAAGTAGAAACTTTGACTCTACCCCTCACCTGGAGTACTTGATAAATAGGGAGACCCCAGGCAGATTTTTTTTTTTCGAGGGGGAGGATTAAATACGAAGAAGACAAATAATCACTTAAATATCTATAATTGCCAAATTTGGCGTCATTTTTAAGGATGAGCATGAAAATTAGCTCAAAAACTATTGTTAAAATTGCCAAAGATATTACTGCTATATTAGTGCTGGTTGGAGCGATGCCTCTGGGCCTCATCCTTAGGGAGGATGTTCGGAAGAGGCAGAGATTGGAGGACTTGAGGGACACCAGCAGAATTCTGAGACAACGGAACATGTCGTATTATCTTGCATCGCCATGGAAGGAGACCGAATCAGGTTAGCTGTATTACAGAACACCTTGGGAAAATAAATAAAAATATTATAGATTCACCGAGGAAACACATCATTCAATTCAATACTCCGATTTCGATTGTTGTGGCTATGTGGAATGAATGGAAAGGGAGAAAAAAAAGATGTTTTTACAAAAAATTCATTTTTTTTATTGTAAAGTTGTAGTAATATTATAAATGCGACTTTATGACTTATAAAACCAAATGTTATCAACTTGGTTTGAAATGGTTCGGTATCAATTTTATCGAATTCCATCCACTACTTTTGCTTGTGCTTGCGCAAATTCCTACAAGCATGTGATTCATTTGTTCGTTCCTACGTGCGTATCTCAAAACGGTTTGCCGTAGAAAGTTGAACTTTTGTATTTAGAATTGTTATAAAATCTAGTTGTGAACCTCTTTTTTTGGTGACTGTATGATCACCGAAAGTGGTACTTTACTTGAAGCTCATAATCGATTTCCATAAAAAAATTATATTAAAATATGATGTAAAACTTCTCAAATTTAGTATTTATAATTTATATATTGATTTAAATAGCATACTTGATTTTGGCCAAAATGGCAAACCAGAAGTGGTGCTTTACTTGAAGGTCATAATATACTTTCATCAAAAATGATATAAAAAAAAAATGTAAAACATCTCAAATTTGGTAAATAAGACTTTTATATCAATATAAATAATATATTAGATTTTGGTTACTATTGGCGAGCCGACCTTGTTACCAAATTACTTTACTTTAAGGTGAAAAAAATAAATCCTCTGTAAAGTTTCATTTTCGAAGCTAAGCTAATTCTGCTTCTGAAGCGATGGTATATCTCTAAGTTGACATGTATCTGTATACATGTCAACTTAGAGATATAGTGGCCTCGAATTGGCCTTTATAGCAATAAAATGTAATATCAAATTGTATTTATTTGTAGGAATACAATATTATATGAAGTAATACAATTAATAATTCATATTATATTATTATGTAAAGCACACAACCACATTTTCAAATTTTTAGTTAAAAGCGTAGGAGGCCTCAAAACCCGGCTGCCACGGGCCTCTAAATCTATACTTACGCTTCCTCATCTATCCTAAATGCAGAAGCATTGAAATTAGGTAAGAAAACTTGCTTGTATCAGTTTTAAAAAATACACTGTAAGAAACAAATAAGTCTAAATAGATTCAGCAAGCTAGAAATGTTATAGCTTCATTACTATTCATAGCAAAAATATAATCCCAAAGAGATGCACCATGATTACGACAAATTAATGTGTTAGTAGAGTCAGTAGTGGATGCATGGGGGAAGGAGACAAGGATGGCAACTACCAATACCAGTACCATTACCCTCAAACCTCCTTCCCCCAACCAAGGGGGCCCTGCAATATCGTATCGCTCAGGGCCCCGCAAGGTCTACTACTGATTAGAATATACATTTTTGGATAGCATCCAATTAAATTATAATAAGTAATTAAGAATAGCCATAGTTCACAAGGTACTAATTCACACTTCTACTTTTTACTTCAATAATCACATACTTTTATGATTATTGAAACGACCCTAAAGTAACCCTAAAGTAAAAACTAAACGACCCTAACTGACTGAACATACACAGTCGAAACTATTTGTTATGAAAGCTAAATAACTAAATAGGGGTAATTACTTTCCAGCCTAGATAAAGATAGAAAGTGGCCCGCATCATAGGTAGGTTAAAACCTTCTGTAGGATGGATTATAGTGTCAGTGGGTTAGGATGGACAAGTTGGGAGTGTTCTTGCTGTCAGTGTTCGTTGTCCAAGTGGTCTATGCCAATGTCAAGTTACTATCCTGCCATTCAGTCAATAGGATTCCTCAGAGCAGGCAGACGGAATATGTCTTCATTTCGACCAAGAAAGGTAAGAAGTATTATAATGCCATTTCAAGCCTTTAACTAAATTTCAACCCTTTAACTAAATTAGGTGGGGCTGTAGAGATACGCAAAACTTTATAAGAGATAAACACCGAAATTTCGACTCCCACTTTTGTTGGATTTTTTTTACCTAGATAAAAAGCCTACTTACTGAATTTCAGCTCATTTGACACAAAGGAGGCAAGTGGAGGTGCCCAAATGTGACGGCAAAAAAATATGAATCAGACATCTCCAAAATTTTAATAATCGTGTTCTAGGGCTTATGAAAGGGACATAAAATGCATTCCCGCCCCTCTCCGATGGCCTTCGAAACAGTGCAATCATTATGTTTTTTTGTGCAATAATTAGGAATGAAGTATCTGAATATGAATTGTAAGAAGATGGATTCTTGTAGGAAATTAAATTAAAAATGATTTAGTTTTCAGTAATTTTTCAATTTCGCATATCTGTAGTGAGCGAACAGCGAAAACCTTTTTTTTCTCACTAAATGTGAAGCATACGGAAATTTTTAAATGGCTTTATTGCTTGGGTTTGCTGGAGGGTGGCGTTCCTTTAGCCAGTCTTAAGTAATTCCATATTTTAAACTCTGCTTTAGCAGTTGATGGTGATGATCCAGATATTCTTTAAAATATGCTCATCTGTGTATCTGTTAAATTTTAATTTTATAGTGACATATTAGATGAGATTATTTATTTACTTTATAATATATAGGTATATTATAGCTGTATCACTCATTAACAGCTTCTTTAAATATGAACTTATGCTGTATCTAGTTAAATTGGTATCTGTTTTTGCTTACGCTTGCACTTCAAGTTTTTTTTATTACTTTTTCCCAATTATAAAAATAAAATATTGAAGATTGAAAATATTTTTAATAATACCTGCTTAATATTTCCAGAGGACTGCACTTTCGTATTCGAAGGGCCACTGAACGCCAAACTGGACATGGAAGTACGTAGTATATCCTTTCCCAAAATGTTCACGGAAGTAGAAAACTGTAGGAAAAGTAAACTGACCATTTACAATTACATCGACAGCAAAGTCATTCTTGGAAAATTGTAAGTATTTACAAGAATTAATGTTATTTATATATATTCGATCCTAATCAATTAGGCAAACTTTGCAACATTTATTTTTGAACCTCATTTATGGATATTTTGTGTCTATAAGCAATGATTGTATAGGTGTAGGTAATATATACATCTCTTTGCATATACAACATGAACTGAAAATTATCTTAAAGTTGACAATAAAATATTACAGGGCACTTCTGAGATTTACTTATCTTCGTATATATGTAGATAAAAACATGAATGAAATAAGTTATCAGTTGACATCCGCATGATGGTATAGAAGGATCAATTTAATTAGGGATTGATAAATTATTTGCCACTTCTATAAATTTGTTTTATTGAAAACTAGTTTCGAATGTTATATATTCATCCTCAGTTCAAAGTTTAAATGGATTATATCAAACAGAAAAGTTTGTACTGGTTTCTTCTCGCATTGTACTAACAAGAAATAAGTTATGAAGTATGATATTTGTGGTAAATCATGTTGGTATGCTTGTTCAAAATAATATCAAAATTCACTAGAATACAAGAAAGAGGCAATGGATTATTATTAATATCTCTAAGCTATTTTATACTCTTAAAAAACAATAACTAACTTGTTTAAGTACTAAAAAGTATGTGAATTATAAAAGTTAATTTCTTGAGAATTGATGAAATGTGTGTAATATTTCTCATGTTTAATTTTAACATCAAAAACTAGTATTATTTGTAGAGCGTTACAATATATGTATACGTTAAACTAATATGCCACCTAAATTTGATGAAAAATATTTTTGTCTTCATTTACCTATGAAATTTCAAATAGTTCTATACAAAGAAAAACAAAAATTACAAAATATATATTATACAAAAAGTCGATTATAAAACCATCTAATAATGTGCATCATAGCGATAAAGAAGAATTGGATAATTGATTATAATGGCTATGCTCAAGGGCATTTTGATATTTTTGATAATTGCAATATGTGATAAGAGCAGAATGTCCTTTGCTCTTTTGGTACTTTAGTATGTGATTTTGAGGTGCAGATTCACCATTTGTTCCACTAGGCCCCGCCATTGGAGGATGGCATAGAACCATCGGCGCACGATTAAAAAAATATTTGGGGTCTTTTTTACTTCGCTACGACAAATCACTTTTCAATAAAAACATATGTATTTGGTCTAAATTGTTTTTAACTGTTACCGATTGGGTTATTTATTGTGTACGTTCTGGCGTGTTTAGATACTAAAAGCAAAAAATGAATCTCTTGCAATTATCTGCTACATTCCAGAGTGAATAAAACGTGCTTCAACTACTCCAAGAAGCAGGGATAGTGCATAAGTCAAGAAAAGAGGATATAACTACGTAACGATAGTTATTAACAAGTACGTAAACAGTGACAAAAAAATCATATGTTTTTATTGAAAAGTGATTTGCGGTAGCGAAGTAAAAAGACCCAATATTTGTTTAAATAGCAAAAGAAAATCTTTATGAGGAGTTAAAAAAATTCTTCATAATTCTTCATTTAAATAAGTGATATTATTATGCGATAAAATTAAAATTATCATCATAAAAATTATTTTATTGGGGAAAATTGCCGAAACGACATTTCCCCCTCCCCTCATGAGGATGAGGGCATGAGGAGGCGGCAAAAATTCTTGGGTTTAGTGACGTCTAAACTTTAAATCCGGCTCTCATGTGTACAATGAGGTTTGATTAATGTTCTTTTCTTGCTATTTTGAAGAGAAACCAACAATAACACTAGTTCTGTTATTGGCTTATTGTTAATAAACCTGATTTTAGGGTTTGCAACGAGAACGAGAAGGCGAGTTTGCTCACCAAGTCAAACATGGGCATTGTCACTTCAAGCCTGACAGACGGTTCCTTCAGCATCAAGATCAAACCGAAGCCGGAGGACTCCGACCCAGAAAAGACCGTCGCTGTGATGAAGCCTCCTAATCCAGCAGCCGAAGATTTCTACTTCTTGGAGAGGGACAACTCCCCGACGAACGGGGGATTCAGACCAATCGCAAGCGGTTTCAGACCTAGCCTCCCACTCCACGAAAAAGCCAAACCCTTCGAAGGACAGGCATACCATCCCAACCACCCGGGTTTCTACCCAGGACGCCCGACAGAGATCGTCGATATCACCTACAACGCCACCGGTCATAACTTCACGATCGTAACCCACAAGCCAGCGAAACCCGAACAGCCTGAACCACTCCCAACGACCAAACCTGTCGAGAACTCAACTCAACCCATTCCACAAACTGCCAAACCCATCAAACCAGGGAAGCCGACCACTGTGGCGCAGACGACTGTGGCAGCACAAGCTGGTACCTCGACTGAATCTTTTGAGGAAGAATGACACTGTTAAGATTTTTATTGACTGAATTGAACAATTTAATTTTAGCTCTTATTTGTGAATTATACATATTTTAAATATTTGTTAAATAAAAATGTTTGGAACTTTTAATCTAGATTTACTCCGGTGTTGGTTAAATTAAATACCGAGGTCATGTTAAAATAACATTCAAGTTAATTTGAGAAAGAAACTCAAAAAAGATACTGAATAATTGTTAAGATATTATTGGAACTGTCAACTTTATTCAGTGAGCTGTTTTAATATTACCTCCCTTGTCCATTAGCATGTGATGAAATGTCTTGGAGGAATCCCCTGTCTCTATTTGGTGAGTCTTTTTTTAGACTGTTGGTGTGAGATGTGTGAGATTATACAATCTTGTTTTTTCCTGTCTTGTTGATGCCAGTATTTACGAAATGTTGACAGTAGTAATTATTTATTACTATTTGGGAGACCTAGGCTTTATTTTTGTAGTGTTCTATTATCACCACAATAACATTCCAGTTTTAGACATGGTTTATTTCGGTTTGATTTCTGTCATCGACATAAAATGAATTGGAATATGACTGACTAATGCCTTTACACGCAAATTCGAACTAAGCGCCTATTGCACTAAAATTTTCTTCGAAAACGATTCGAAAGGATAAAGAATAACATCTTCCAAATGTCAGCCATTATTGACTACGAATTACCGTAAACGTTCCGGGAAATTTTCCATCACCCTTCGCGTCGTTTCTGGTGAAATAGTTGACACATTTCAGGAGGACAGTATGGACGACTTTTGGTGACTTCAATGTTATTGACCTGTAGAATTTTGAGGAGGGATTATAAAAGTAACTGTGAACTCTGACTGTTTTTTGCACATGTTGCAGGCTATCCAACGCCCTACAGACCCTAAGTTTCGGAGACTAACCTAAGTTGGAGATATCGACGCAAAGGGTGTGTGGTTCCACGGCTCACACATTCGTTTGGAGTTTTTTGGGAAATGTTTCCTTGTCGATTGTTCTCTTTGAGGGGTGCCTTGGAGAGTCCGGCACGATCACCAGATTAACTCCATTCTATTTTTTTCTCAGATGATATTTCTATGACAAGGTTTTTAAACACTTAACTCGTTCTTTGGATGATATAAAGGAGAGAATCAGGCTTGAAATCAATGCCATTCTACTATTAATGACTAGAAGGGTAATAGAAAATTCTCGTGAATATCAATAACGGCGTACATTGAAGATTTAAATAAAATATGTAATTTTAAAATCCATTGAAATAAAACTATTATCAATTATTAATTATTAATTAATTAATACAAAATTACTAAAACACATTGAGTGATAAAACAAGAAATCAGATAAATTTTTTTAAATCAACATTTTATAGCTCCAAATGAAACCAGAAATCTTGTTATTTAGTTCATAGATATGTATTAGAAATCTGATCTTCGAAATACGAACTTGTTAATATTATAATACGTGTTAAAAACTTGAGTGAACAGAAGAAACTATAATAAACTTAAAGCTATGTGCCCTAGAGAGATACCATTATCAGTGTCACGAGCATTATAACCATCTGATATAAATTGGACCAATGTAGTAGACCACTTGGCATCCCAGTGTGCCAGAAGATATCGCCTGAAGGAATTGTCTACAAACATGCGCCTATGGTATTTCAGAACCAAATTCTCCAACTTTTCTGTAAGTACCAACTATGTAATATATACAAGTATACTCCTGCGTGGTCGAGCGGAGTCCTCTTTTGCAAAAATCCCCTCCCCCTTTTGCGGCATTGGAAGCTCGTCAGTCTAGTGATAACAATCCAAACTGATCGAAATGACGTAATTACAAACCCTGTACGGGTTCAGGACTTGATCTCAGTGCAGTCCATTTCCTGGGGAATTTAAGTTGTTTAAAATCAACACTTTTTGTCAAATACGTAACTGATAGGAATTTCGTAATTTAATCAAGCTCTGTTTCAAAATAATAAACAAAAGACGCAACATAACTATTGCAAAAAAAAAAAAAAGGTATAGAATCAATACGGAATCGTATGTATCTAAAGAAAACCGTATTCTGAATTTGAAAGACAAATGCTTATCAAGACAGAAAAAACTAAATAAACAACGATAAATATTGCGTCGCTCGTGTGATTAACTGAATCCGAAACAGCTGAAAAATTTATATTAATAAATTATGAATATTATATAATTTTGATATTTTTTAACGGCTTTCATCGTGCTTGGCCAAAATGAAATGATGGTTTAAGTAGGCGGCCAAATAAGGATTCTTCTTTCTTTAATAAATATATATACAAATGAAAAATTATAAAAAAAATAAGTATGTAAATGTATTCTATAGGAAATATTGTATGTATGTTCATTTGTTGTAATGTATAATGGGAATTCTTTGTAATATCCCCTGGTTGTAAATTACGTTTTCATCAACAATCTAGCATTTTAAACTCCTAATGAATTTAATTTAAACTAATAATGAAATTCTTGTCAATTAAGTAATTGATAAAAATTATGGATTTTAAATATCTTAAGTTCCCCATTAGGCAGATTGAGCGGGGGTCATGTCTGACTCCGTATAGAGTTTGTAGTGGCCGTAGCAAGGCTTAAGCCCAATTAAGATCCACCCTACCTCATGGATCTTAATTGGGAATCACGTTGTGGTTTTTGTGGATGTTAGAAATAACCTCCTACAGGACGGACTTCTTCGGAAAGACACGTAGGTTCTCGTTGACCTGCTGACCCGAACAACCGTAATCCGTGGATCTTGAGCGAAATGTCACTGTCCTTTCATGCAATTTTTTGAACTTACGTTGGTAGGAAGAAACCATAGAAGGTAGAATCTTTAGGTTAGAAGTACCTACTTGGAAATTAATCTGTTTAATTCATTAAAACATTAAAAGATATATTTTTATTATAAGGGATGATCATACCGAAGAACAGCTACCGATTTTAACCAAAACATTTTTTTTGGACACTTGTCCCAATGTTCGTTCCAATAGCCCCAAGGAGTCGAAACAAATATGAAATTTTTAAAAATAACGTTTTTTTCATAATTTTTTATTCCTATTATTCTGAATATAAAAAAACATTTCGAAAAACGCTTGAATGCCAGTTTTCAAAGAATTATAAAACAATTTCAGCCCCGAAATTCCCCCTGACATTTGGTCAAAATTGTTGAGCATTGGTCACAATCATGAAAATCTTTTTTTCAAAGGTCATAGGGAGCCCAACCGACCAACTTAAATTTTTTATGGTAACAAAAGGAGGTAAAAATATAATGAATGTTCGGACTCTGCAAGATCAGTTTGAATTTGAATGTATATGCCATACGGTTGGCAAAAATAGATACAATTGGGTGGAATTACTTCAAGGTGAAATGACCACTTTTGTCTGTGAAGAGATTTTTAATGCAAGCATCATCATTTTGCCTTCCTGAAGATACATTAGCAAAAAATCATTATCGTGGCCCAAACGTGGTTGAATTACATTATAAATCATAATCTCATTTCCTTTCACGTTATCATTCAACCATTGAATTCATTGAAATTATTAAATAACTAGATAGGAAGTTTTAATTAATTTAAAAAAAACAGTAAAGTAAAACAACGGACAGAGACTAAAATTAACCCAAAAATTGCATAAAATTTAAAAAAATAATAATTAAGTAGGTTATAAATTTTTTAAATTAAATACTAACTTCAAATTCGAATACAGCATAAAAAAAAAAAAAAATTGAAACTTTTCTTTCTTATCGGAGAAAGTGAATTTGTTTGCACATTTTCCTATATCAGTGTTTCCCAAATTTGTGGCAGGCATATCCTCAGAGGTACGGGAAAAGTTTGGTGAGAGTACGCTCTGCTTCGGGCTTTGAAAAATTCTTTGCTGTGGATTTTATTGATTTGGTGGTCATTTATTAGTCAAATGCCAATTGTAATAGTAATTCGAAATGCGCATGCTCAATAAAAACTCAAATTCAAAAAACGGAATCAGAGCCCTCGAAAACATAATAAACGATCCCTAAATCAAATAAAATTTCAACATAAACGGTAAATCGAAATGTGGGACCAAAAATCCGATAGTAAAAAAATGTCAAGTTAAGTTTTAATTCGAAATGGCCATGTTCGATCAAAAATCCAATTTAAAAAATGGAATCAGAATCCTCGGGAACCAAATAACCGATCCTTATACAGTAAAAAACTTCAATAGTAATAGTAAACCGAAATGCCCATGTGCGATCGAAAATCCAATAGTAAATTTGGAAACAATATTCTTGAAAACCTAATGAACGATGCCTATGCTGAATAATTCTGCCTAACTAATAGGTTACCTAATTTTTTTACATTACCTAAATAGGTTGAACAAAATGCCGATAGTAAATTCGAAATAAGCTTAACATCAATTATCTAATATACGAAAAAATCTCGGAAAAATATGACGAAATTATTTCAAAAATCATTATTGAAATAAAAATAATTATTTTTAAATATAAAATAAATAAAATATAATATTTGTTAATTAATTGCAGTCCAGTTGAGTTACAATAGAAATGGAAAAAGTTACAATTGAAATGGAAAAGATCGGAATTGAAATGGAAAAAGACTAAAATTTAAATGGAAATAGTTAGAACTAGAATGGAAAAGATGAAAATTGATTTGGAAAAGGTTACAACTAAAATGGAAAATATTACAACTGATTTGGAAAAGGTTATAATCAACTTGGGAATGCTATATATATGATATTGTTATAATTTCGCCTTCTTTTTCTGAAACAGCGTTGCATTTCAACTCGTCTGTCTGATTTTCTGATCTATATATATATATATATATATATATATATATATATATATATATATCTTTTATCTAAACTATTAAGATGTTATTTTTTTCTCATGTTCTTTTCATAGAACGCTCATAACCGTAATTAAAGTTTAATATTTGATTTCTTAAATCAATAAATGTTAGACATCTTGTATCATTATGGCGCTAGCAAATAATATTTTAAAAAACCAAGCCCTTGCCTGCAGATACTAAAAATTGATTGTTACGTAACTACTAAAATTAATACAGATCCATTTTTCGCGTCCAATTCAGGGATTTTACCATTCACAGCCGGAAATTCTGGTCTTGATGAGAATACTTTTATTCAAGTAAGTATAAAAAGTGTAAAAACAGTCAGAAATATGTTTACTCTTTTGAATACACCATAAATAAATATGAGGATAAGAAGGAAATGAAGTGATATTTGTGTAGTCTTTAATTTTTTCCGACTTGAAAGAAAAAGGAATGCCAATTTATGTAATAAAAAAAAAACTAATTCGGTGATCAAAATGAAAAACATAATAACAATTTTACTTTTGAAATAAGGTACTGAGGGAAAACGAATATTGCATGCACGTTGTAATTGCGAGTTAATATAGATGACTTCCTAGTTTGAACTAGACTCGAATATCTTTTTAGATTACGATTTTGCTGTTATCATTATCTTATCATTAGTGAGATAAAGACAGTGTTATGTTTACATACTAATGTAAACTGACAGTTAAAGTGCTGACCTTTCGCTTTGAGTTCCCTACATTGAGTCTCCTTCGATATATTTTATACAATAACAATCATGAAATGTCTTTTTAGAGCCGAATGATGCTGCCCAAATTGCAACACTAAAGTTATACTTAGTTATAAAGTAGGATCTTGTAAAACTTTTGTAGGCAGAGATGCAGCCAATTATACCTAATGGGAGGTTATCAAAGGGGGGTATGTAAAGACAAATTATAATTACCCCCTCAGGGAACTCCTACAATCAGTAATTATTTATTTAATTATTATTATCAACAATTATGATTATTTATTGCATGAGTGCCCTAGGCCTCGTGATCCGTAGAACCCTCTTAACTCCTTATTCATAGGACTAAGGGAGAAGTTAGGCAACTTCAAGGGGACTAACGCAGAAGAGTCTGCATGTCTTCATTTAACCGATTATAATTGGCCAATCGACCGATTATAATAATTATTTGAGAATTGTCCAGATTAGCGATGGTGAAGGAAATCTAAGTATTTCAGAACTACATAAACAAGTAACAGCAGGAAAATCGGTTCCAAACGTAGAAATTGATGTGGGAATATTTGTATGTAAGATGTTAATTACAGTAAAATTACTGTGGAGAACATTCCTTCACAAAAGTAAAACGAATCAAGAATGAATTGAGAAGTAGTTGAGATCCTTCAAGATAGATTGAGCTATTTATCACTGATGCCGATAGAAATTTATGTATTTAAAGAAATAGACTTCAAGGAAGTGATTTATGATCTTTCTAATAAAAAATCTGACGTGGAGACCAGATGACTTCCTTGCACGCCTATTAAGCTATAAATCGCTGCCTCAAAAAGTGACCCAAAATCACAGTTTGATAACTAGATTCCGAAGATAGCAGTTATCTAAGAAACGACCCTCGGCGTCGCGATGGCTATTGACGTTGGTTACTTGTGACGGTGTCCTGAGTCGTAGTAATTCGAGATTTGTTAGACTCGGAATTTTATTTTCTATAAGTTTTATTTGACGTTTTTATTTCTAAAATTGATAGAGAACCATTAAAAGAAATATTATGTAAATTAAAAAAGCCTGTTATGAACTTCAGTAAAGTACCACTTCCGGTTATCCAATTTTAACAAAAATTTAGTATGTTATTTATATTGACATCAAAGTCTTATATACCAAATTTAAGAAATTTTGTATTTTAATTTATACAATTTTTGATGAAAATCTATTTTTATTTTTAATAAAAATTTAATAATCTAATTTAATAATTTTTACCGAAATTAACGCAATCCCCACCTATTCACTTAAGGTAAAAGAATATGCAGCACATGCACCATTCCTACGTTATGACAAGGTCCTTATCCTTTCAGGCTGAAAACCTCTATGGGAAGAGTTATTGTATATCCTGAAAATGCCGATGTATACCGCAGGATAGTGGCAAGTTTAAGAAGATGGGGCATAGCAGACTGTATCCCCACCAACGCGAAACCTAACCCCCTCTTCACCTCTCAGCCCGGACTAAATGGAGCACTGTTCAAAATTTCGCGTCTGGCAGAATGTCTCCGTTCCTGTTGATTAACTCAATTTTAAATAAATATTTTCTATTTCTTTTTACTACGATAAAGTAATTGTATTTCTTATATAAATCTATGGAGATCACTTGCTCATATGCACAATTGGAATAACTGCCACTGGTTAACTGTGATGCAGCTTGGCTTGTAAAAGGAAATTTAGTGACGTTGTAGAAAAAGTGGCTTCATTTTTCTTCATTCACCTGAAAAACAAAGCATTTTGCCAGGCAAATCACCTTTCTTACCAAATCAGCTTACGAATTTATTTTTATCTCAGTGTATAATTTAATCTTCTTTTTTTTTCAAAGCAAACTTTTTCCACAACTGATTCAATCTACTAAAAATAAAAATTATTGAGTGGAGACTTAACTTTTAAATATTTTTAAAATAATAAAAATATTCAATTTTAATAAAATAATTAGAATTTTTACAATTGTCATCGGTCAACTACTCAAGGCTTTCCTTACCGATTTTTTTTTTTCGATATCTAAATTTTCATGCATTTATGCCCCCCTCTGTCCAAAAGGATTTGTAGAAATAATGCTGAATTCGTCCCTTGTTTCTTAGAAGCTCGCGTTACACAGACTAAATTGCTAAACCACATTCACCTATCAAATCATTTGCAAAAAAAAATATTTTAAATAGATAATTTTGATTAAATTCAGAGTAGGGGAGTTTACTCCCCTGAAATTTATTTAATTAATATTTTAAGTATGTCATCAGTGAAATGCTCAGTTGCTTCCTTAACCTTTTTCGAGGTATATATGCTGACTTTATCATTACTGAAATATTTTAAAAAAGATTAAAAAAATAATCTGTTATTAATGTGGTAATTATCTTTGATTTTGCAGGTGGAGATGTTAGATCTAGCCACGACAATTTACATTTTGTTTTTCATCACAGCTATTTTTTGCATATTTCTTGGGGTAACCAATGAATATTTAAAAAAGCGATATAGATACTGGAGTAACATCGGAATATCAGGACCGAAACCGATCTTCATTATCGGTAACATGAAGGAGTCTCTGATTATGAAATGCACAGAACCAGAAATGATGGACTTCTGGTACAAGGACTACCGGGGCAAACCCTACATAGGCTTCTACAATCTTCTGAAGCCTTCTCTCTTAATCATCGACCCAGAACTGATCAAGAAGATCACAGAAGTCGACTTCAATCACTTCATAGACCACCCTCCGCTCGGCGGACTCTCGGACAATGACGCCATCGTCCACTCATTGTTCTCGATGAAAGGCGAAGATTGGAAATTGAAACGCTCGATATTTTCGAGACTGTTCACGCCCAAGAAGCTGAGGGAACAACTAGAAACGTTCAATCATCGATATTCCTTATTGAAGGAGGGGATAGAAAAACAGCCAGAACCAAATAAAGACATGGAACTAAGCAAGTTAGTGAGGAGATATATTCTCTCGGGTGTCGCCACAATATTGTACGGCATCGATTTGACGAAGGACGAGCAACTGCTTCAAAATTTGGAGAAATACTCCGACATGTTTTTGCATCCTAATTTCTTCACAGTGTTGATGTTCTTATTTTATGCTACTTCTCCGGACCTTTTCAATTTCTTGAGGATGAAGACTTTTCCGCGAGATATTTGGAACTACTTTTCTCCCTTTACGAAAAATCTTCTTAAATACAACAAAAGAGTGGAATTTACCAACAGCAGTGACTTGGTATCGTTGATCAACCAATATCAGGATTCAGACACACTCTCAGGTATGATATATTTTAATTAATGTTTTTGTGTGATTCTCATTTTACGGGCAAGTTTTAGTCCATCACAATCTTCACTTAGTTAGTTAAGCCTAACCTGAATTTTTCTCTTTGCCATAAAGCGAAGAAACGTTTCTTCATAATTAAATATTAAAAATGAAAATATTTGAGCACAATTTGATTTTATAATTACTTAAGCTGCTAAAATGTCTTTACCATGTAATTTTTTCTCTTAATCCACGTTAAATGATGTGAAATTTATTTCCACTCATAATGGATAATTTGAGCATTCTGAATCATATTTTCATATTTCATATTCTCACAACCATAGAGGAGAACTGGCCGTATCAAGGTTTCATTGAGCTGGATCAAAGTTTATCTAGATAAAAGTCGACTAAAAAACTGCTAAGCTGAAATAGCATCGATTGGCAGTCACAATTCACTTTTTAAATTCAGCTGCTCCATTATTGCCATTTGTCGCTAATGACCCTAAAAATTGAACTCATGGAGATATGGTCACAATATCTCCAGGTCTTGTAGGGTCTTCTGTCACCATGTAATTGGTCTTCGCTTCGTTGACCTCTGGACTAGTCTATTTGCTGTGTCATAAGGAATACATGTGACGTCCCTCTTTGAATATCCCATTATGTCAACGTCGTCTGCGAAAGCTAAGAGCTGGATATGTTCATATGATAATAGCTTGTGAATAAACTACCCACTGGTACCACTACGATTACCATTAGAGTTAGGTCGTCTCATGGCCATGACGCCTGGGTTAGCAGAAATAGATTGGAATGACTAGTTGTAGCAGGTTACACTGGGTGGGTATGGGTATGTAGTTTTCAATTGAAGGAATTGTATCTATTTCGGAACAAATTTGCAACATACGCAATACTAAGGTCTTCAGGGATAATTTTATTTGTGACATGTAGTGGATTAAAGATTCTTCGTGATATCTTGGATTCTAAGGGTTGGATAACGGAGGGATTCGATGGTTCGTGGAGCCCCAAAGCTATCATTAATCATTTTTTGATTATTCCATAGTATGTATATATTTTTTGTTACAGCTATCGATCACCGGGAGGCTGTGGGACATATCTTCAGCTTTTTGAGCGCCAGTAGCGATACAACTCTCACCACCACCAGTTATGTTCTCTTCATGCTGAGCCAACACCCAAAAGTTCAGAATAAGCTCCGCGATGAAGTGGACAGGGTAATGAATGGAAATGGAAGTGTCACCTCTGAATATATCAAGGATATGACTTATTTAGATGCAGTTATCAACGGTATGTTAAATTTATAACTTTTAAATTTTATGTTATTACTTTAATTTATATATTACCGAAGATGTTACTAGAAATTTTCCACCTATTTGAAAATAAGTAGACCGGTAAGAAAATCGTTATACTTTTTTACATGCTCTATACTATATAATGAAATGAAAAAAAACTTCTATTTTGGAACTTACCTCCTTAAAATAATATGGCCTGTACATATTAGATATGCCTGATTATATTAAAAAATAAAAGAGGGGCAGAAATAACTAAATCTGGAAATTTTCCATCATTTTGAATGACATTGATTTTTCTTGCCCGATACTGCCCTTTCAGGTGGCCCCACAAGACAGTTTTGCTGGCATTCCAAGAGACCTGTCGAGGATATAAATAAAACCTGTTGGAACGAAGACATTCAAAGCTGCCCGTGTAAGGCTGCATCGTTCTGACAAATCGTTTTTTTTCATAGATGTTTCGTACATTATGGATTCAATTTTGACATACTTTTATCAAAATTGAATCAATAATATTCTCACCAAACCAAATATAAGGTTAAAATATTTTTTTTTTTAGAAAACAAAAATCTTCCCCTCAAAGATGACCTGCCAACTTTGCCAACTTCAAACTGTAATAATTATTAATTTTTAATATTATTTACCTTCCTCGACATATGAACATTGTTCGGGATGAAAATTTTAATGAGGACTAATTAGATTTTGAATCAATCGTTTTCGATTATTCTATATAAATTAAAAAGAAATCAATTAAAAAGATCAGTAGAATAAATGAATGCAAAAACAGTCGACATTTGAAAGATGTAATTTTTAAGCCCACTGAAATAAGTGGTGTTAAAAGAATGTTATGGGATAGAATAATGGATAGAAACAGGCAATGAGTTTTAAAAGAAGGTAACAGGATTAACGAAAGATTTTTTCAAGAAGACTATGCAAGGGGGTTTATATGTTGTTTGGTTGAGAGCTGTTATTTAACGAGTGGCAGGGTCACGCGGTTGGGCAAATTAAGAATATAGAGAGGGTTTGAGGTTCTAAAGGATTTGAAAAAATAAAAACCTAGGAAGTATTGCCGTCGAAATGCCGGGTAAAGCCAATATACTTCGGTATACCAACTGAGGGAGCGCCAGGGAAACTCTCTTCAGACTCATCTCATGCCTATCATACAGTTCACCATATACAAGGTAGGTGTAATTAAAGGGAGGAGACTAGAAGTAGGGTATACTTACTCTATTATGTTTCGAGGGAGAAATATCTGTACATCAAAGGTAAAGTATCGCAAGTCCAATTTTGCTGATTATCGTATTTGCAATATTCTGGCCATACTTGAGATGTAAAGATTGACCTCTATCCACAACAAACAATACACTGCGGTCTCAAACTTCTTTTTGCTGTTTGATGTTTATCTCCGACGTAGAGATGTATAGTAGAGTGATTTTTAATTTATTAATTTAATGGAAATGTGTCAATTTAGAAAAAATATCCGCATTTATATGTTGAATAATCATTTCCTGTTTTCCTCAGCTTTTTATATTTCGTTGATGTTTTTTATTTTATTTAGGATTTCTTTATTATGAAGTTTACTTCAGCCAAATTCCATCTTAAACCTTCCTCTCCATTCCTTCCTGTCCATTGCTTCCTCTTACGTCAATCCATGTAGTGCCATGCTTTCATCTACTTTATTTTTCCACCGGACCTTCTTCTCTTTCTATTACCTTCTGCCTCTCATTACATCATCAATATCTGCATTCGACTTGATTTCACCCGTTTTAAGTGACTGCATCTTAATCTTCTTTCTTCGATCAGTTCTAAGATGTTTCTTTTTAGTTCCATTGCTCCTCTGATTTTGCTGTTCCTGACATGCTCTATCCTAGAAACTCTGGCAAACCTCCAGAAATCCATTTCCACTGTCAAAAGTCGTTTTTCCGGTACTCTATTGAGGGTACTAGTCAGCATTATACCATATGCCATATAGCATTATACTTTCGACAAGTGCATTATATATATACTTTTCTTTGTCTAGTTTCTCGTTGATGTTATTTAGTACATTGTATACATATTTTTTTATTTCTGATATCCCTCCATGGCACATAGGGCGTTGATGAAGTGACACCATCTGTCTCTGTCTGGAGCCATCTCCTTGAGGGTGGCCCAAGTGTGAATTTGCTTCTTAGCCTCTTCCAATGCAGAACTGCTCCACGTCATTCTTGGTCTGCCAACTCGACGTTGTCCTTGAGGATTCCACTCGATAGCTATCCGGGCGCCTTCAGCCCAACAGCCTTCCTTCTTAAGGTGTGCCCGATCCATCTCCATTTCCTTAGCCTGATTTCATCTTCTATTTTTCTCTGTTTGGTTATTTTCAGTAGCTCTTCATTGGAAATGGTTCTTGGCCACCAAATTCCCAAAATAGACCTCATTGCAGAAGGGTTGCAGACGGGCTGAGATGGATAGAGTCACCCTCCACGTCTCTCAGCCATATCAGCCATACTGATTTTACGTTGGAGTTGAACATGCCACGTGGTGCGGAGCTGTGCGAAAGGACACTTACGCTTTAAGGATACTTAGGCCTTTCTGATTCAGCTTTCCACATCGTTGTCAGCTCCTCCATCTCTTGCAACTACACTTCCAAGGCATAGGAAAGCCTCCACTTCTTCTAATATTTGGTCTTGGATTGGAAAATTCTGTAATTCTCGTCCAACTTTCTTCTTCGCTCCGTCGTCAGAGACTCAGTGATAGATAGACGTAATTAAAACAAATGCAGGTTAATGGTAATAATGTATACAATGCTTTCAAACAGTTTAAAGTATTGCTTCAATAACATATCCTGACACATTTTTGCAGAAACCATGCGGCTCTACCCGTTACTCGGGATATTAAAGAGGGCTTGTACAAAGGAGTATCATGTTGACGAAAACTTGACCATTCCGGAAGGGATGAATATCTTCATTCCGGTCCAGTCACTTCATATGGACCCTGAGTACTTCCAGGAACCCGAAAAATTCCTTCCGGAGAGGTTCATGGGCATCGAAAAGCTGCCGTCTGTGTTCATGCCCTTTGGAAAAGGACCAAGGAACTGTATTGGTAAGTCGTGTTCAGTGTTTTGAGTTGACCTAAGTTGTCTATACATTATAAATAAGTGCACACTGTCTATAAATCTGAATAACATTATCGCACCCTTTTGATTTGTTTACTCCAAGCCTAATTAAACTGTTGGTAAATTCTTATTCTACTTTCTTAACTTGATCAGTAATGGAATTTTTAATATAATAAATTTCTGATATGTTCCTTTTAATTGTTGATAACATGTCAAGTCCGATTTAGTTTTGACTCATAATTAGGTTTATACTTCAATGATTTTAATGTTGTTTTTAAGAGGAGTGATTGAATATTTTAGGATTCTATGCATGTTATATATATTAAAATATCAAAAATTATGTAAAATGGATTTATCCTATTTTGCATCTTTATGCCTCATATAATAATTGAAAATTCCTATCATTTAATCAGTTATATGATTTACTTTAGGTGTCATTTTTAATATATTTTTTATTTATTTCTTTTAGGGCTGAGAATGGCTGCAATTAGCTTAAAAGTAGCCGTTGCAAGAATAATATCCGATTTCATAATCTTACCCAGTCCTAAGACGACTTTTCCTATCAGGTACGACAGGCGATCGCTGTTCATAACTTGTATGCCAGAGAATGGATTGTGGGTCAAGTTCCAGAAACGAGATGTTCATCAGTAAATATTGGCAATCAACTTAAAAAAGGGCCTTCTGGGCTTAGACCAGGAGGTAATCCTATATGAGGAGAAAGCCTCTCCCTCCACGTAATATCAGATATCAACTAGCTACCATCTTCATATTTTTATTTTAACATTTTGGTTTGTTTTGCATTATTTCTATCGCGTGCACTGTAAGTTGATTGTTATTTAAATGTGCTATGTATTGAGAATACAGGGATGAAAGAAAATATTTTCAATTAAATAATGAGTAATTTAAGTAGTTGCCAAATAATTTATTCAATATTAAAATAAATAGGTTTCCTAGTCGGACAAGGAAACACCTGCAAGGTACCTGAGACAGCGGCAAGGTCAAGTAATATACCGACAGGCAGCTCAAGTAGTCATAAAGATAAGGCAGAGAACCCTGCTTAAAACCACCAAGAGATAGACCCTATCGGCAAGATATAATAAAACTTGCCGCTAAGAACGGGGACAATAGAGCAGAATCTTCAAAGAGGCTTTGGAAACTGCTTCAATGGAACGCCCAGTTCAAGAAATCCTATAACATCAACCAATAGGAGGGCCCAAAACGAGGGTGGAGACAAAATGTCTGAAAAATAGATTTTTCAAGAAGTAGAAGGGGAAGAATCAGAATGGGAAGAAAAAAAGTGAAATCAGTCAGAGTTAGATTGTGAGAGAGTGGAGTCATGAGTAAGGAAGCGGGAAGACCAGCGGAATAGTTCATTCCAGAGAGTTCCTAGCGAGTCTGAAGGAAGATTCGCGCAGGAGAGGCGAGATAGTTCCAGACCATGAAGTGACCGCAGCGGAGGGCTACTAATGCAAAACCAGATAAGTTATAGTTCCTAACATTCATGTGTACATTTTGCATACTATGTGGCAACATAATAAAACCTTCAAAGACAATTTAGGCCGAGTATTCTCAAATACATATGTCATAGTCAATAGTTTTTCAAAATGAGATTAATTTAGATTATGCATTATGTCAGCAGTTTAATTAATAGTCTCTTAAATAAAGTCAGATATATGTCAAAACTTGTCCTTATATTTACCCTGCATGCCATCATATAGTTTAGTTAAGTGAATTGGTAAACGCGAAACCCTTGGAAAAGATCTCCAATAGTATTTATAATATCCTAACCTAGTGACCATAGTTGAGGATCTGTGGTCTCTATCCCTTAATTTTAAAAAATCATTTAATTTGAGTGAATGTAACTAAATAGTTCCGTGAATAATTCAAAATGAAAACGAATAATTCAAAAAATAAAACAGTAACTTGTTTATTGGAAAAATCATTATCGACTGAAAATTATAGAATACAAATTTATGGATAATAATGTATTGAATAATGGCCAAGACTGGATAGCAGCCAGTCTATTCCTTGGCTAGCTAATCTCAATGGTTAGCAGCCAGTCTATTTCTTGGCTAGCTGATCTAACAGCAATGGTTAGCAGCCAGTCTATTCCTTGGCTAGCTGATCTAACAGCAATGGTTAGCAGCCAGTCTATTCCTTGGCTAGCTAATCTCAATGGTTAGCAGCCAGTCTATTCCTTGGCTAGCTGATCTAACAGCAATGGTTAGCAGCCAGTCTATTCCTTGGCTAGCTAATCTCAATGGTTAGCAGCCAGTCTATTCCTTGGCTAGCTGATCTAACAGCAATGGTTAGCAGCCAGTCTATTCCTTGGCTAGCTGATCTAACAGCAATGGTTAGCAGCCAGTCTATTCCTTGGCTAGCTGATCTAACAGCAATGGTTAGCAGCCAGTCTATTCCTTGGCTAGCTGATCTAACAGCAATGGTTAGCAGCCAGTCTATTCCTTGGCAAGCTGATCTAACAGCAATGGTTAGCAGCCAGTCTATTCCTTGGCTAGCTAATCTCAATGGTTAGCAGCCAGTATATTCCTTGGCTAGCTAATCTCAATGGTTAGCAGCCAGTCTATTCCTTGGCTAGCTAATCTCAATGGTTAGCAGCCAGTCTATTCCTTGGCAAGCTGATCTAACAGCAATGGTTAGCAGCCAGTCTATTCCTTGGCTAGCTGATCTAACAGCAATGGTTAGCAGCCAGTCTATTCCTTGGCTAGCTGATCTAACAGCAATGGTTAGCAGCCAGTCTATTCCTTGGCTAGCTGATCTAACAGCAATGGTTAGCAGCCAGTCTATTCCTTGGCTAGCTAATCTCAATGGTTAGCAGCCAGTCTATTCCTTGACTAGCTAATCTCAATGGTTAGCAGCCAGTCTATTCCTTGGCTAGCTAATCTCAATGGTTAGCAGCCAGTCTATTCCTTGGCTAGCTAATCTCAATGGTTAGCAGCCAGTCTATTCCTTGGCTAGCTAATCTCAAGAGTTCCTAGCGAGTCTGAAGGAAGATTCGCGCAGGAGAGGCGAGATAGTTCCAGACCATGAAGTGACCGCAGCGGAGGGCTACTAATGCAAAACCAGATAAGTTATAGTTCCTAACATTCATGTGTACATTTTGCATACTATGTGGCAACATAATAAAACCTTCAAAGACAATTTAGGCCGAGTATTCTCAAATACATATGTCATAGTCAATAGTTTTTCAAAATGAGATTAATTTAGATTATGCATTATGTCAGCAGTTTAATTAATAGTCTCTTAAATAAAGTCAGATATATGTCAAAACTTGTCCTTATATTTACCCTGCATGCCATCATATAGTTTAGTTAAGTGAATTGGTAAACGCGAAACCCTTGGAAAAGATCTCCAATAGTATTTATAATATCCTAACCTAGTGACCATAGTTGAGGATCTGTGGTCTCTATCCCTTAATTTTAAAAAATCATTTAATTTGAGTGAATGTAACTAAATAGTTCCGTGAATAATTCAAAATGAAAACGAATAATTCAAAAAATAAAACAGTAACTTGTTTATTGGAAAAATCATTATCGACTGAAAATTATAGAATACAAATTTATGGATAATAATGTATTGAATAATGGCCAAGACTGGATAGCAGCCAGTCTATTCCTTGGCTAGCTAATCTCAATGGTTAGCAGCCAGTCTATTTCTTGGCTAGCTGATCTAACAGCAATGGTTAGCAGCCAGTCTATTCCTTGGCTAGCTGATCTAACAGCAATGGTTAGCAGCCAGTCTATTCCTTGGCTAGCTAATCTCAATGGTTAGCAGCCAGTCTATTCCTTGGCTAGCTGATCTAACAGCAATGGTTAGCAGCCAGTCTATTCCTTGGCTAGCTAATCTCAATGGTTAGCAGCCAGTCTATTCCTTGGCTAGCTGATCTAACAGCAATGGTTAGCAGCCAGTCTATTCCTTGGCTAGCTGATCTAACAGCAATGGTTAGCAGCCAGTCTATTCCTTGGCTAGCTGATCTAACAGCAATGGTTAGCAGCCAGTCTATTCCTTGGCTAGCTGATCTAACAGCAATGGTTAGCAGCCAGTCTATTCCTTGGCAAGCTGATCTAACAGCAATGGTTAGCAGCCAGTCTATTCCTTGGCTAGCTAATCTCAATGGTTAGCAGCCAGTATATTCCTTGGCTAGCTAATCTCAATGGTTAGCAGCCAGTCTATTCCTTGGCTAGCTAATCTCAATGGTTAGCAGCCAGTCTATTCCTTGGCAAGCTGATCTAACAGCAATGGTTAGCAGCCAGTCTATTCCTTGGCTAGCTGATCTAACAGCAATGGTTAGCAGCCAGTCTATTCCTTGGCTAGCTGATCTAACAGCAATGGTTAGCAGCCAGTCTATTCCTTGGCTAGCTGATCTAACAGCAATGGTTAGCAGCCAGTCTATTCCTTGGCTAGCTAATCTCAATGGTTAGCAGCCAGTCTATTCCTTGACTAGCTAATCTCAATGGTTAGCAGCCAGTCTATTCCTTGGCTAGCTAATCTCAATGGTTAGCAGCCAGTCTATTCCTTGGCTAGCTAATCTCAATGGTTAGCAGCCAGTCTATTCCTTGGCTAGCTAATCTCAATGGTTAGCAGCCAGTCTATTCCTTGGCTAGCTAATCTCAATGGTTAGCAGCCAGTCTATTCCTTGGCTAGCTAATCTCAATGGTTAGCAGCCAGTCTATTCCTTGGCTAGCTAATCTCAATGGTTAGCAGCCAGTCTATTCCATGGCTAGCTGATCTAACAGCAATGGTTAGCAGCCAGTCTATTCCTTGGCTAGCTGATCTAACAGCAATGGTTAGCAGCCAGTCTATTCCTTGGCTAGCTGATCTAACAGCAATGGTTAGCAGCCAGTCTATTCCTTGGCTAGCTGATCTAACAGCAATGGTTAGCAGCCAGTCTATTCCTTGGCTAGCTGATCTAACAGCAATGGTTAGCAGCCAGTCTATTCCTGGCTAGCTGATCTAACAGCAATGGTTAGCAGCCAGTCTATTCCTTGGCTAGCTAATCTCAATGGTTAGCAGCAGTCTATTCCTTGGCTAGCTAATCTCAATGGTTAGCAGGCAGTCTATTCCTTGGCTAGCTGATCTAACAGCAATGGTTAGCAGCCAGTCTATTCCTTGGCTAGCTAATCTCAATGGTTAGCAGCCAGTCTATTCCTTGGCTAGCTGATCTAACAGCAATGGTTAGCAGCCAGTCTATTCCTTGGCTAGCTGATCTAACAGCAATGGTTAGCAGCCGTCTATTCCTTGGCTAGCTGATCTAACAGCAATGGTTAGCAGCCAGTCTATTCTTGGCTAGCTGATCTAACAGCAATGGTTAGCAGCCAGTCTATTCCTTGGCTGGCTGATCTAACAGCAATGGTTAGCAGCCAGTCTATTCCTTGGCTAGCTGATCTAACAGCAATGGTTAGCAGCCAGTCTATTCCTTGGCTAGCTGATCTAACAGCAATGGTTAGCAGCCAGTCTATTCCTTGGCTAGCTGATCTAACAGCAATGGTTAGCAGCCAGTCTATTCCTTGGCTAGCTGATCTAACAGCAATGGTTAGCAGCCAGTCTATTCCTTGGCTAGCTGATCTAACAGCAATGGTTAGCAGCAGTCTATTCCTTGGCTAGCTAATCTCAATGGTTAGCAGCAGTCTATTCCTTGCTAGCTGATCTAACAGCAAGGTTAGCAGCCAGTCTATTCCTTGGCTAGCTGATCTAACAGCAATGGTTAGCAGCCAGTCTATTCCTTGGCTAGCTGATCTAACAGCAATGGTTAGCAGCCAGTCCTATTCCTTGGCTAGCTGATCTAACAGCAATGGTTAGCAGCCAGTCTATTCCTTGGCTAGCTGATCTAACAGCAATGGTTAGCAGCCAGTCTATTCCTTGGCTAGCTAATCTCAATGGTTAGCAGCCAGTCTATTCCTTGGCTAGCTGATCTAACAGCAATGGTTAGCAGCCAGTCTATTCCTTGGCTAGCTGATCTAACAGCAATGGTTAGCAGCCAGTCTATTCCTTGCTAGCTGATCTAACAGCAATGGTTAGCAGCCAGTCTATTCTTGGCTAGCTGATCTAACAGCAATGGTTAGCAGCCAGTCTATTCCTTGGCTAGCTGATCTAACAGCAATGGTTAGCAGCCAGTCTATTCCTTGGCTAGCTGATCAAACAGCAATGGTTAGCAGCCAGTCTATTCCTTGGCTAGCTAATCTCAATGGTTAGCAGCCAGTCTATTCCTTGGCTAGCTGATCTAACAGCAATGGTTAGCAGCCAGTCTATTCCTTGGCTAGCTGATCTAACAGCAATGGTTAGCAGCCAGTCTATTCCTTGGCTAGCTGATCTAACAGCAATGGTTAGCAGCCAGTCTATTCCTTGGCTATCTAATCTCAATGGTTAGCAGCCAGTCTATTCCTTGGCTAGCTGATCTAACAGCAATGGTTAGCAGCCAGTCTATTCCTTGGCTAGCTAATCTCAATGGTTAGCAGCCAGTCTATTCCTTGGCTAGCTGATCTAACAGCAATGGTTAGCAGCCAGTCTATTCCTTGGCTAGCTAATCTCAATGGTTAGCAGCCAGTCTATTCCTTGGCTAGCTGATCTAACAGCAATGGTTAGCAGCCAGTCTATTCCTTGGCTAGCTAATCTCAATGGTTAGCAGCCAGTCTATTCTTGGCTAGCTGATCTAACAGCAATGGTTAGCAGCCAGTCTATTCCTTGGCTAGCTGATCTAACAGCAATGGTTAGCAGCAGTCCTATTCCTTGGCTAGCTGATCTAACAGCAATGGTTAGCAGCCAGTCTATTCCTTGGCTAGCTAATCTCAATGGTTAGCAGCCAGTCTATTCCTTGGCTAGCTGATCTAACAGCAATGGTTAGCAGCCAGTCTATTCCTTGGCTAGCTGATCTAACAGCAATGGTTAGCAGCCAGTCTATTCCTTGGCTAGCTGATCTAACAGCAATGGTTAGCAGCCAGTCTATTCCTTGGCTAGCTGATCTAACAGCATGGTTAGCAGCCAGTCTATTCCTTGGCTAGCTGATCTAACAGCAATGGTTAGCAGCCAGTCTATTCCTTGGCTAGCTGATCTAACAGCAATGGTTAGCAGCCAGTCTATTCCTTGGCTAGCTGATCTAACAGCAATGGTTAGCAGCCAGTCTATTCCTTGGCTAGCTAATCTCAATGGTTAGCAGCCAGTCTATTCCTTGGCTAGCTGATCTAACAGCAATGGTTAGCAGCCAGTCTATTCCTTGGCTAGCTGATCTAACAGCAATGGTTAGCAGCCAGTCTATTCCTTGGCTAGCTGATCTAACAGCAATGGTTAGCAGCCAGTCTATTCCTTGGCTAGCTGATCTAACAGCAATGGTTAGCAGCCAGTCTATTCCTTGGCTAGCTGATCTAACAGCAATGGTTAGCAGCCAGTCTATTCCTTGGCTAGCTGATCTAACAGCAATGGTTAGCAGCCAGTCTATTCCTTGGCTAGCTGATCTAACAGCAATGGTTAGCAGCCAGTCTATTCCTTGGCTAGCTAATCTCAAGGTTAGCAGCCAGTCTATTCTTGGCTAGCTGATCTAACAGCAATGGTTAGCAGCCAGTCTATTCCTTGGCTAGCTGATCTAACAGCAATGGTTAGCAGCCAGTCTATTCCTTGGCTAGCTGATCTAACAGCAATGGTTAGCAGCCAGTCTATTCCTTGGCTAGCTGATCTAACAGCATGGTTAGCAGCCAGTCTATTCCTTGGCTAGCTGATCTAACAGCAATGGTTAGCAGCCAGTCTATTCCTTGGCTAGCTGATCTAACAGCAATGGTTAGCAGCCAGTCTATTCCTTGCTAGCTGATCTAACAGCAATGGTTAGCAGCCAGTCTATTCCTTGGCTAGCTGATCTAACAGCAATGGTTAGCAGCCAGTCTATTCCTTGCTAGCTAATCTCAATGGTTAGCAGCCAGTCTATTCCTTGGCTAGCTAAATCTCAATGGTTAGCAGCCAGTCTATTCCTTGGCTAGCTGATCTAACAGCAATGGTTAGCAGCCAGTCTATTCTTGGCTAGCTAATCTCATGTTAGCAGCCAGTCTATTCCTTGGCTAGCTGATTAACAGCAATGGTTAGCAGCCAGTCTATTCCTTGGCTAGCTGATCTAACAGCAATGGTTAGCAGCCAGTCTATCCTTGGCTAGCTAATCTCAATGGTTAGCAGCCAGTCCTATTCCTTGGCTAGCTGATCTAACAGCAATGGTTAGCAGCCAGTCTATTCCTTGGCTAGCTGATCTAAGAGCAATGGTTAGCAGCCAGTCTATTCTTGGCTAGCTGATCCAACAGCAATGGTTAGCAGCCAGTCTATTCCTTGGCTAGCTGATCTAACAGCAATGGTTAGCAGCAGTCTATTCCTTGCTAGCTGATCTAACAGCAATGGTTAGCAGCAGTCTATTCCTGGCTAGCTGATCTAACAGCAATGGTTAGCAGCCAGTCTATTCCTTGGTAGCTAATCTCAATGGTTAGCAGCCAGTCTATTCCTTGGCTAGCTGATCTAACAGCAATGGTTAGCAGCCAGTCTATTCCTTGGCTAGCTAATCTCAATGGTTAGCAGCCAGTCTATTCCTTGGCTAGCTGATCTAACAGCAATGGTTAGCAGCCAGTCCATTCCTTGGCTAGCTGATCTAACAGCAATGGTTAGCAGCCAGTCTATTCCTTGGCTAGCTGATCTAACAGCAATGGTAGCAGCCAGTCTATTCCTTGGCTAGCTGATCTAACAGCAATGGTTAGCAGCCAGTCTATTCCTTGGCTAGCTGATCTAACAGCAATGGTTAGCAGCCAGGTCTATTCCTTGGCTAGCTGATCTAACAGCAATGGTTAGCAGCCAGTCTATTTCCTTGGCTAGCTGATCTAACAGCAATGGTTAGCAGCCAGTCTATTCCTTGGCTAGCTGATCTAAAGCAATGGTTAGCAGCCAGTCTATTCCTTGGCTAGCTGATCTAACAGCAATGGTTAGCAGCCAGTCTATTCCTTGGCTAGCTGATTCTAACAGCAATGGTTAGCAGCCAGTCTATTCCTTGGCTAGCTGATCTAACAGCAATGGTTAGCAGACAGTCTATTCTTGCTAGCTGATCTAACAGCAATGGTTAGCAGCCAGTCT
The DNA here is from genome assembly GCA_948150685.1 of Rhaphigaster nebulosa. Classification (NCBI taxonomy): domain Eukaryota; kingdom Metazoa; phylum Arthropoda; class Insecta; order Hemiptera; family Pentatomidae; genus Rhaphigaster; species Rhaphigaster nebulosa. The sequence goes on from OX411309.1 coordinate 21,919,012, forward strand.
ATTCCTTGGCTAGCTAATCTCAATGGTTAGCAGCCAGTCTATTCCTTGGCTAGCTAATCTCAATGGTTAGCAGCCAGTATATTCCTTGGCTAGCTAATCTCAATGGTTAGCAGCCAGTCTATTCCTTGGCTAGCTAATCTCAATGGTTAGCAGCAGTCTATTCCTTGGCTAGCTGATCTAACGCAATGGTTAGCAGCCAGTCTATTCCTTGGCTAGCTGATCTAACAGCAATGGTTAGCAGCCAGTCTATTCCTTGGCTAGCTGATCTAACAGCAATGGTTAGCAGCCAGTCTATTCTTGGCTAGCTGATCTAACAGCAATGGTTAGCAGCCAGTCTATTCCTTGGCTAGCTGATCTAACAGCAATGGTTAGCAGCCAGTCTATTCCTTGGCTAGCTGATCTAACAGCAATGGTTAGCAGCCAGTCTATTCCTTGGCTGCTAATCTCAATGGTTAGCAGCCAGTCTATTCCTTGGCTAGCTAATCTCAATGGTTAGCAGCAGTCTATTTCTTGGCTAGCTGATCTAACAGCAATGGTTAGCAGCCAGTCTATTCCTTGGCTAGCTGATCTAACAGCAATGGTTAGCAGCCAGTCTATTCCTTGGCTAGCTGATCTAACAGCAATGGTTAGCAGCCAGTCTATTCCTTGGCTAGCTAATCTCAATGGTTAGCAGCCAGTCTATTCCTTGGCTAGCTGATCTAACAGCAATGGTTAGCAGCAGTCTATTCCTTGGCTAGCTGATCTACAGCAATGGTTAGGCAGCCAGTCTATTCTTGGCTAGCTGATCTAACAGCAATGGTTAGCAGCCAGTCTATTCCTTGGCTAGCTGATCTAACAGCATGGTTAGCAGCCAGTCTATTCCTTGGCTAGCTGATCTAACAGCAATGGTTAGCAGCCATGTCTATTCCTTGCTAGCTGATCTAACAGCATGGTTAGCAGCCAGTCTATTCCTTGGCTAGCTGATCTAACAGCAATGGTTAGCAGCCAGTCTATTCCTTGGCTAGCTATCTCAATGGTTAGCAGCCAGTCTATTCTTGGCTAGCTGATCTAACAGCAATGGTTAGCAGCCAGTCTATCCTTGGCTAGCTGATCTAACAGCAATGGTTAGCAGCCAGTCTATTCCTTGGCTAGCTGATCTAACAGCAATGGTTAGCAGCCAGTCTATTCCTTGGCTAGCTGATCTAACAGCAATGGTTAGCAGCCAGTCTATTCCTTGGCTAGCTGATCTAACAGCAATGGTTAGCAGCCAGTCTATTCCTTGGCTAGCTGATCTAACAGCAATGGTTAGCAGCCAAGTCTATTCCTTGGCTAGCTGATCTAACAGCAATGGTTATTCCTTGGCTAGCTGATCTAACAGCAATGGTTAGCAGCCAGTCTATTCCTTGGCTAGCTGATCTAACAGCAATGGTTAGCAGCCAGTCTATTCCTTGGCTAGCTGATCTAACAGCAATGGTTAGCAGACAGTCTATTCGTTGGCTAGCTAATCTCAATGGTTAGCAGCCAGTCTATTCCTTGGCTAGCTGATCTAACAGCAATGGTTAGCAGCCAGTCTATTCCTTGGCTAGCTGATCTAACAGCAATGGTTAGCAGCCAATCTATTCCTTGGCTAGCTGATCTAACAGCAATGGTTAGCAGCCAGTCTATTCCTTGGCTAGCTAATCTCAATGGTTAGCAGCCAGTCTATTCCTTGGCTAGCTGATATAACAGCAATGGTTAGCAGCCAGTCTATTCCTTGGCTAGCTGATCTAACAGCAATGGTTAGCAGCCAGTCTATTCCTTGGCTAGCTGATCTAACAGCAATGGTTAGCAGCCAGTCTATTCCTTGGCTAGCTGATCTAACAGCAATGGTTAGCAGCCAGTCTATTCCTTGGCTAGCTGATCTAACAGCAATGGTTAGCAGACAGTCTATTCCTTGGCTAGCTAACAGCAATGGTTAGCAGCCAGTCTATTCCTTGGCTAGCTGATCTAACAGCAATGGTTAGCAGCCAGTCTATTCCTTGGCTAGCTGATCTAACAGCAATGGTTAGCAGCCAGTCTATTCCTTGGCTAGCTGATCTAACAGCAATGGTTAGCAGCCAGTCTATTCCTTGGCTAGCTGATCTAACAGCAATGGTTAGCAGCCAGTCTATTCCTTGGCTAGCTGATCTAACAGCAATGGTTAGCAGCCAGTCTATTCCTTGGCTAGCTAATCTCAATGGTTAGCAGCCAGTCTATTCCTTGGCTAGCTGATCTAACAGCAATGGTTAGCAGCCAGTCTATTCCTTGGCTAGCTGATCTAACAGCAATGGTTAGCAGCCAGTCTATTCCTTGGCTAGCTAATCTCAATGGTTAGCAGCCAGTCTATTCCTTGGCTAGCTGATCTAACAGCAATGGTTAGCAGCCAGTCTATTCCTTGGCTAGCTGATCTAACAGCAATGGTTAGCAGCCAGTCTATTCCTTGGCTAGCTAATCTCAATGGTTAGCAGCCAGTCTATTCCTTGGCTAGCTAATCTCAATGGTTAGCAGCCAGTATATTCCTTGGCTAGCTAATCTCAATGGTTAGCAGCCAGTCTATTCCTTGGCTAGCTGATCTAACAGCAATGGTTAGCAGCCAGTCTATTCCTTGGCTAGCTGATCTAACAGCAATGGTTAGCAGCCAGTCTATTCCTTGGCTAGCTGATCTAACAGCAATGGTTAGCAGCCAGTCTATTCCTTGGCTAGCTGATCTAACAGCAATGGTTAGCAGCCAGTCTATTCCTTGGCTAGCTGATCTAACAGCAATGGTTAGCAGCCAGTCTATTCCTTGGCTAGCTGATCTAACAGCAATGGTTAGCAGCCAGTCTATTCCTTGGCTAGCTAATCTCAATGGTTAGCAGCCAGTCTATTCCTTGGCTAGCTAATCTCAATGGTTAGCAGCCAGTATATTCCTTGGCTAGCTAATCTCAATGGTTAGCAGCCAGTCTATTCCTTGGCTAGCTAATCTCAATGGTTAGCAGCCAGTCTATTCCTTGGCTAGCTGATCTAACAGCAATGGTTAGCAGCCAGTCTATTCCTTGGCTAGCTGATCTAACAGCAATGGTTAGCAGCCAGTCTATTCCTTGGCTAGCTGATCTAACAGCAATGGTTAGCAGCCAGTCTATTCCTTGGCTAGCTGATCTAACAGCAATGGTTAGCAGCCAGTCTATTCCTTGGCTAGCTGATCTAACAGCAATGGTTAGCAGCCAGTCTATTCCTTGGCTAGCTGATCTAACAGCAATGGTTAGCAGCCAGTCTATTCCTTGGCTAGCTGATCTAACAGCAATGGTTAGCAGCCAGTCTATTCCTTGGCTAGCTAATCTCAATGGTTAGCAGCCAGTCTATTCCTTGGCTAGCTAATCTCAATGGTTAGCAGCCAGTATATTCCTTGGCTAGCTAATCTCAATGGTTAGCAGCCAGTCTATTCCTTGGCTAGCTGATCTAACAGCAATGGTTAGCAGCCAGTCTATTCCTTGGCTAGCTGATCTAACAGCAATGGTTAGCAGCCAGTCTATTCCTTGGCTAGCTGATCTAACAGCAATGGTTAGCAGCCAGTCTATTCCTTGGCTAGCTAATCTCAATGGTTAGCAGCCAGTCTATTCCTTGGCTAGCTGATCTAACAGCAATGGTTAGCAGCCAGTCTATTCCTTGGCTAGCTGATCTAACAGCAATGGTTAGCAGCCAGTCTATTCCTTGGCTAGCTAATCTCAATGGTTAGCAGCCAGTCTATTCCTTGGCTAGCTGATCTAACAGCAATGGTTAGCAGCCAGTCTATTCCTTGGCTAGCTGATCTAACAGCAATGGTTAGCAGCCAGTCTATTCCTTGGCTAGCTGATCTAACAGCAATGGTTAGCAGCCAGTCTATTCCTTGGCTAGCTGATCTAACAGCAATGGTTAGCAGCCAGTCTATTCCTTGGCTAGCTGATCTAACAGCAATGGTTAGCAGCCAGTCTATTCCTTGGCTAGCTAATCTCAATGGTTAGCAGCCAGTCTATTCCTTGGCTAGCTGATCTAACAGCAATGGTTAGCAGCCAGTCTATTCCTTGGCTAGCTGATCTAACAGCAATGGTTAGCAGCCAGTCTATTCCTTGGCTAGCTGATCTAACAGCAATGGTTAGCAGCCAGTCTATTCCTTGGCTAGCTGATCTAACAGCAATGGTTAGCAGCCAGTCTATTCCTTGGCTAGCTGATCTAACAGCAATGGTTAGCAGCCAGTCTATTCCTTGGCTAGCTGATCTAACAGCAATGGTTAGCAGCCAGTCTATTCCTTGGCTAGCTGATCTAACAGCAATGGTTAGCAGCCAGTCTATTCCTTGGCTAGCTAATCTCAATGGTTAGCAGCCAGTCTATTCCTTGGCTAGCTGATCTAACAGCAATGGTTAGCAGCCAGTCTATTCCTTGGCTAGCTGATCTAACAGCAATGGTTAGCAGCCAGTCTATTCCTTGGCTAGCTGATCTAACAGCAATGGTTAGCAGCCAGTCTATTCCTTGGCTAGCTGATCTAACAGCAATGGTGAGCAGCCAGTCTATTCCTTGGCTAGCTGATCTAACAGCAATGGTTAGCAGCCAGTCTATTCCTTGGCTAGCTAATCTCAATGGTTAGCAGCCAGTCTATTCCTTGGCTAGCTAATCTCAATGGTTAGCAGCCAGTATATTCCTTGGCTAGCTAATCTCAATGGTTAGCAGCCAGTCTATTCCTTGGCTAGCTAATCTCAATGGTTAGCAGCCAGTCTATTCCTTGGCTAGCTGATCTAACAGCAATGGTTAGCAGCCAGTCTATTCCTTGGCTAGCTGATCTAACAGCAATGGTTAGCAGCCAGTCTATTCCTTGGCTAGCTGATCTAACAGCAATGGTTAGCAGCCAGTCTATTCCTTGGCTAGCTGATCTAACAGCAATGGTTAGCAGCCAGTCTATTCCTTGGCTAGCTAATCTCAATGGTTAGCAGCCAGTCTATTCCTTGGCTAGCGAATCTCAATGGTTAGCAGCCAGTCTATTCCTTGGCTAGCTAATCTCAATGGTTAGCAGCCAGTCTATTCCTTGGCTAGCTGATCTAACAGCAATGGTTAGCAGCCAGTCTATTCCTTGGCTAGCTGATCTAACAGCAATGGTTAGCAGCCAGTCTATTCCTTGGCTAGCTGATCTAACAGCAATGGTTAGCAGCCAGTCTATTCCTTGGCTAGCTGATCTAACAGCAATGGTTAGCAGCCAGTCTATTCCTTGGCTAGCTGATCTAACAGCAATGGTTAGCAGCCAGTCTATTCCTTGGCTAGCTGATCTAACAGCAATGGTTAGCAGCCAGTCTATTCCTTGGCTAGCTGATCTAACAGCAATGGTTAGCAGCCAGTCTATTCCTTGGCTAGCTAATCTCAATGGTTAGCAGCCAGTATATTCCTTGGCTAGCTAATCTCAATGGTTAGCAGCCAGTCTATTCCTTGGCTAGCTAATCTCAATGGTTAGCAGCCAGTCTATTCCTTGGCTAGCTGATCTAACAGCAATGGTTAGCAGCCAGTCTATTCCTTGGCTAGCTGATCTAACAGCAATGGTTAGCAGCCAGTCTATTCCTTGGCTAGCTGATCTAACAGCAATGGTTAGCAGCCAGTCTATTCCTTGGCTAGCTGATCTAACAGCAATGGTTAGCAGCCAGTCTATTCCTTGGCTAGCTGATCTAACAGCAATGGTTAGCAGCCAGTCTATTCCTTGGCTAGCTGATCTAACAGCAATGGTTAGCAGCCAGTCTATTCCTTGGCTAGCTGATCTAACAGCAATGGTTAGCAGCCAGTCTATTCCTTGGCTAGCTAATCTCAATGGTTAGCAGCCAGTCTATTCCTTGGCTAGCTAATCTCAATGGTTAGCAGCCAGTATATTCCTTGGCTAGCTAATCTCAATGGTTAGCAGCCAGTCTATTCCTTGGCTAGCTGATCTAACAGCAATGGTTAGCAGCCAGTCTATTCCTTGGCTAGCTGATCTAACAGCAATGGTTAGCAGCCAGTCTATTCCTTGGCTAGCTGATCTAACAGCAATGGTTAGCAGCCAGTCTATTCCTTGGCTAGCTAATCTCAATGGTTAGCAGCCAGTCTATTCCTTGGCTAGCTGATCTAACAGCAATGGTTAGCAGCCAGTCTATTCCTTGGCTAGCTGATCTAACAGCAATGGTTAGCAGCCAGTCTATTCCTTGGCTAGCTAATCTCAATGGTTAGCAGCCAGTCTATTCCTTGGCTAGCTGATCTAACAGCAATGGTTAGCAGCCAGTCTATTCCTTGGCTAGCTGATCTAACAGCAATGGTTAGCAGCCAGTCTATTCCTTGGCTAGCTGATCTAACAGCAATGGTTAGCAGCCAGTCTATTCCTTGGCTAGCTGATCTAACAGCAATGGTTAGCAGCCAGTCTATTCCTTGGCTAGCTGATCTAACAGCAATGGTTAGCAGCCAGTCTATTCCTTGGCTAGCTAATCTCAATGGTTAGCAGCCAGTCTATTCCTTGGCTAGCTGATCTAACAGCAATGGTTAGCAGCCAGTCTATTCCTTGGCTAGCTGATCTAACAGCAATGGTTAGCAGCCAGTCTATTCCTTGGCTAGCTGATCTAACAGCAATGGTTAGCAGCCAGTCTATTCCTTGGCTAGCTGATCTAACAGCAATGGTTAGCAGCCAGTCTATTCCTTGGCTAGCTGATCTAACAGCAATGGTTAGCAGCCAGTCTATTCCTTGGCTAGCTGATCTAACAGCAATGGTTAGCAGCCAGTCTATTCCTTGGCTAGCTGATCTAACAGCAATGGTTAGCAGCCAGTCTATTCCTTGGCTAGCTAATCTCAATGGTTAGCAGCCAGTCTATTCCTTGGCTAGCTGATCTAACAGCAATGGTTAGCAGCCAGTCTATTCCTTGGCTAGCTGATCTAACAGCAATGGTTAGCAGCCAGTCTATTCCTTGGCTAGCTGATCTAACAGCAATGGTTAGCAGCCAGTCTATTCCTTGGCTAGCTGATCTAACAGCAATGGTTAGCAGCCAGTCTATTCCTTGGCTAGCTGATCTAACAGCAATGGTTAGCAGCCAGTCTATTCCTTGGCTAGCTGATCTAACAGCAATGGTTAGCAGCCAGTCTATTCCTTGGCTAGCTAATCTCAATGGTTAGCAGCCAGTCTATTCCTTGGCTAGCTGATCTAACAGCAATGGTTAGCAGCCAGTCTATTCCTTGGCTAGCTGATCTAACAGCAATGGTTAGCAGCCAGTCTATTCCTTGGCTAGCTGATCTAACAGCAATGGTTAGCAGCCAGTCTATTCCTTGGCTAGCTGATCTAACAGCAATGGTTAGCAGCCAGTCTATTCCTTGGCTAGCTGATCTAACAGCAATGGTTAGCAGCCAGTCTATTCCTTGGCTAGCTAATCTCAATGGTTAGCAGCCAGTCTATTCCTTGGCTAGCTAATCTCAATGGTTAGCAGCCAGTATATTCCTTGGCTAGCTAATCTCAATGGTTAGCAGCCAGTCTATTCCTTGGCTAGCTAATCTCAATGGTTAGCAGCCAGTCTATTCCTTGGCTAGCTGATCTAACAGCAATGGTTAGCAGCCAGTCTATTCCTTGGCTAGCTGATCTAACAGCAATGGTTAGCAGCCAGTCTATTCCTTGGCTAGCTGATCTAACAGCAATGGTTAGCAGCCAGTCTATTCCTTGGCTAGCTGATCTAACAGCAATGGTTAGCAGCCAGTCTATTCCTTGGCTAGCTAATCTCAATGGTTAGCAGCCAGTCTATTCCTTGGCTAGCTAATCTCAATGGTTAGCAGCCAGTCTATTCCTTGGCTAGCTGATCTAACAGCAATGGTTAGCAGCCAGTCTATTCCTTGGCTAGCTGATCTAACAGCAATGGTTAGCAGCCAGTCTATTCCTTGGCTAGCTGATCTAACAGCAATGGTTAGCAGCCAGTCTATTCCTTGGCTAGCTAATCTCAATGGTTAGCAGCCAGTCTATTCCTTGGCTAGCTGATCTAACAGCAATGGTTAGCAGCCAGTCTATTCCTTGGCTAGCTGATCTAACAGCAATGGTTAGCAGCCAGTCTATTCCTTGGCTAGCTGATCTAACAGCAATGGTTAGCAGCCAGTCTATTCCTTGGCTAGCTGATCTAACAGCAATGGTTAGCAGCCAGTCTATTCCTTGGCTAGCTGATCTAACAGCAATGGTTAGCAGCCAGTCTATTCCTTGGCTAGCTGATCTAACAGCAATGGTTAGCAGCCAGTCTATTCCTTGGCTAGCTGATCTAACAGCAATGGTTAGCAGCCAGTCTATTCCTTGGCTAGCTAATCTCAATGGTTAGCAGCCAGTCTATTCCTTGGCTAGCTGATCTAACAGCAATGGTTAGCAGCCAGTCTATTCCTTGGCTAGCTGATCTAACAGCAATGGTTAGCAGCCAGTCTATTCCTTGGCTAGCTGATCTAACAGCAATGGTTAGCAGCCAGTCTATTCCTTGGCTAGCTGATCTAACAGCAATGGTTAGCAGCCAGTCTATTCCTTGGCTAGCTGATCTAACAGCAATGGTTAGCAGCCAGTCTATTCCTTGGCTAGCTGATCTAACAGCAATGGTTAGCAGCCAGTCTATTCCTTGGCTAGCTGATCTAACAGCAATGGTTAGCAGCCAGTCTATTCCTTGGCTAGCTGATCTAACAGCAATGGTTAGCAGCCAGTCTATTCCTTGGCTAGCTGATCTAACAGCAATGGTTAGCAGACAGTCTATTCGTTGGCTAGCTAATCTCAATGGTTAGCAGCCAGTCTATTCCTTGGCTAGCTGATCTAACAGCAATGGTTAGCAGCCAGTCTATTCCTTGGCTAGCTGATCTAACAGCAATGGTTAGCAGCCAGTCTATTCCTTGGCTAGCTAATCTCAATGGTTAGCAGCCAGTCTATTCCTTGGCTAGCTGATCTAACAGCAATGGTTAGCAGCCAGTCTATTCCTTGGCTAGCTGATCTAACAGCAATGGTTAGCAGCCAGTCTATTCCTTGGCTAGCTGATCTAACAGCAATGGTTAGCAGCCAGTCTATTCCTTGGCTAGCTGATCTAACAGCAATGGTTAGCAGCCAGTCTATTCCTTGGCTAGCTGATCTAACAGCAATGGTTAGCAGCCAGTCTATTCCTTGGCTAGCTGATCTAACAGCAATGGTTAGCAGCCAGTCTATTCCTTGGCTAGCTGATCTAACAGCAATGGTTAGCAGCCAGTCTATTCCTTGGCTAGCTGATCTAACAGCAATGGTTAGCAGCCAGTCTATTCCTTGGCTAGCTGATCTAACAGCAATGGTTAGCAGCCAGTCTATTCCTTGGCTAGCTGATCTAACAGCAATGGTTAGCAGCCAGTCTATTCCTTGGCTAGCTAATCTCAATGGTTAGCAGCCAGTCTATTCCTTGGCTAGCTGATCTAACAGCAATGGTTAGCAGCCAGTCTATTCCTTGGCTAGCTGATCTAACAGCAATGGTTAGCAGCCAGTCTATTCCTTGGCTAGCTGATCTAACAGCAATGGTTAGCAGCCAGTCTATTCCTTGGCTAGCTGATCTAACAGCAATGGTTAGCAGCCAGTCTATTCCTTGGCTAGCTGATCTAACAGCAATGGTTAGCAGCCAGTCTATTCCTTGGCTAGCTGATCTAACAGCAATGGTTAGCAGCCAGTCTATTCCTTGGCTAGCTGATCTAACAGCAATGGTTAGCAGCCAGTCTATTCCTTGGCTAGCTAATCTCAATGGTTAGCAGCCAGTCTATTCCTTGGCTAGCTGATCTAACAGCAATGGTTAGCAGCCAGTCTATTCCTTGGCTAGCTGATCTAACAGCAATGGTTAGCAGCCAGTCTATTCCTTGGCTAGCTGATCTAACAGCAATGGTTAGCAGCCAGTCTATTCCTTGGCTAGCTGATCTAACAGCAATGGTTAGCAGCCAGTCTATTCCTTGGCTAGCTGATCTAACAGCAATGGTTAGCAGCCAGTCTATTCCTTGGCTAGCTGATCTAACAGCAATGGTTAGCAGCCAGTCTATTCCTTGGCTAGCTGATCTAACAGCAATGGTTAGCAGCCAGTCTATTCCTTGGCTAGCTGATCTAACAGCAATGGTTAGCAGCCAGTCTATTCCTTGGCTAGCTAATCTCAATGGTTAGCAGCCAGTCTATTCCTTGGCTAGCTGATCTAACAGCAATGGTTAGCAGCCAGTCTATTCCTTGGCTAGCTGATCTAACAGCAATGGTTAGCAGCCAGTCTATTCCTTGGCTAGCTGATCTAACAGCAATGGTTAGCAGCCAGTCTATTCCTTGGCTAGCTGATCTAACAGCAATGGTTAGCAGCCAGTCTATTCCTTGGCTAGCTGATCTAACAGCAATGGTTAGCAGCCAGTCTATTCCTTGGCTAGCTGATCTAACAGCAATGGTTAGCAGCCAGTCTATTCCTTGGCTAGCTGATCTAACAGCAATGGTTAGCAGCCAGTCTATTCCTTGGCTAGCTGATCTAACAGCAATGGTTAGCAGCCAGTCTATTCCTTGGCTAGCTAATCTCAATGGTTAGCAGCCAGTCTATTCCTTGGCTAGCTGATCTAACAGCAATGGTTAGCAGCCAGTCTATTCCTTGGCTAGCTGATCTAACAGCAATGGTTAGCAGCCAGTCTATTCCTTGGCTAGCTGATCTAACAGCAATGGTTAGCAGCCAGTCTATTCCTTGGCTAGCTGATCTAACAGCAATGGTTAGCAGCCAGTCTATTCCTTGGCTAGCTGATCTAACAGCAATGGTTAGCAGCCAGTCTATTCCTTGGCTAGCTGATCTAACAGCAATGGTTAGCAGCCAGTCTATTCCTTGGCTAGCTAATCTCAATGGTTAGCAGCCAGTCTATTCCTTGGCTAGCTGATCTAACAGCAATGGTTAGCAGCCAGTCTATTCCTTGGCTAGCTGATCTAACAGCAATGGTTAGCAGCCAGTCTATTCCTTGGCTAGCTGATCTAACAGCAATGGTTAGCAGCCAGTCTATTCCTTGGCTAGCTGATCTAACAGCAATGGTTAGCAGCCAGTCTATTCCTTGGCTAGCTGATCTAACAGCAATGGTTAGCAGCCAGTCTATTCCTTGGCTAGCTAATCTCAATGGTTAGCAGCCAGTCTATTCCTTGGCTAGCTAATCTCAATGGTTAGCAGCCAGTATATTCCTTGGCTAGCTAATCTCAATGGTTAGCAGCCAGTCTATTCCTTGGCTAGCTAATCTCAATGGTTAGCAGCCAGTCTATTCCTTGGCTAGCTGATCTAACAGCAATGGTTAGCAGCCAGTCTATTCCTTGGCTAGCTGATCTAACAGCAATGGTTAGCAGCCAGTCTATTCCTTGGCTAGCTGATCTAACAGCAATGGTTAGCAGCCAGTCTATTCCTTGGCTAGCTGATCTAACAGCAATGGTTAGCAGCCAGTCTATTCCTTGGCTAGCTAATCTCAATGGTTAGCAGCCAGTCTATTCCTTGGCTAGCTAATCTCAATGGTTAGCAGCCAGTCTATTCCTTGGCTAGCTAATCTCAATGGTTAGCAGCCAGTCTATTCCTTTGCTAGCTAATCTCAATGGTTAGCAGCCAGTCTTTTCCTTGGCTAGCTAATCTCAATGGTTAGCAGCCAGTCTATTCCTTGGCTAGCTAATCTCAATGGTTAGCAGCCAGTCTATTCCTTGGCTAGCTAATCTCAATGGTTAGCAGCCAGTCTATTCCTTGGCTAGCTAATCTCAATGGTTAGCAGCCAGTCTATTCCTTGGCTAGCTGATCTAACAGCAATGGTTAGCAGCCAGTCTATTCCTTGGCTAGCTGATCTAACAGCAATGGTTAGCAGCTAATCGAAATAAACCCTGAAGTATCATTTTAGTCAAAAATTCTAAGTTGATATTATGATGGTTGCTGCTCTTATACGGATAACCTTGGTAAAGACATGGATAAATTGAAAAACCAAGGCTTAAATACAGTTGAGTTATTCTTTATATTTTAATTATAATCCTTGATATAAAATACAGTTGAATTATGCTGTAAATGCATAAAATATATCTGATATTAACATACACGATCCATACAATTACGTATATTGTATCTGTACGCATACTCGATAAGAATAAAAAAAAATACCTGGTACAGTTGCGGACCCAGGAATTTTTTGAGAAGAGACTCGCACCTGTGTATGTGTATTTCATAACACAAAGTAAAGGATCATCAATCACATAAATAATAACCCGAATAAAATAATAATAAACTATAAACTAATAAACATTGTTCACGTTTTGAAATGCACATTACAACTTCCCTTATATTATTCCGACTAATTTTGTTTTATTTATTTTATTTGTTTATGTTTAGTTTTGTAAACAATCAGGTTTGCTCAATTAAATATTATTTTCCGGAAAGTAAAGTTCGATCAGATTTTTTTATTAAAAATATGTAGTTAGATCTATAAGTTTACGGCCTACCCTCGTTCCTCTACTTCAAGCAGGCTGTGATTTGCCTGCCGTGCATGTCTATGCCTGCAATCTCCATATCCATCACCTGCACTTTCTCAGTCCTGTCAGTCCGTATCTAATCTTGAAGGAATCTGTAGGCTTTAACAATGTTCAAGATGGAATCAAATACCATGCGGTTATTAAATTCTTGTGTAAAGAGGGCCTTACTCCTGCGCAAATTAAAGAGCGCTTGGGAGGTGTGTATGGGGAGTCCTCTCCCTCGTATTCCACTGTAAAAGAATGGGCAAAATTATTTAAGTTAGGGAGAGAAAGTCTAGATGACGACCAGCGTCCTGGTCACTTCAGAGACAATCCAACTTGTGGAAGCTGAATTCCAAACAATCTGATCGGAGGCTGAAGACCAAATAGCAGCAAGGTTGGAGCTTTCAAAAACAAGTGTTCTGAGGATCATTAAAGAACATTTTCATATGAGCAAGATGAGTGAAAGATGGGTTCCGACAATTCTATCGACTGCTCAAAAAAAGGAATGTGTTCGATGCTGCAATGAATTTTTGTGTATAATGGCGACCTAAAAGATTTCTTGGATTCAATTGTAACTGGGGACGAGACAATGGTTCTATATTATAACCCACTCAATAAAAGGGAGTCCATGGAATGGAGAAGGCCAGGAGAAGCATCTCCGCTAAAGGCAAAAGTCACGCAGTTGACAAAAAAGGTAATGGCCACAATTTTTTGGGATTGTAGAGAATACTTATAAGTATTCTTTTAAGTGTTGATTTTAAGGAAAGGAACACCGCAGTGAATGCCGAATATTATGCAGCCCTACTTCACCGCTTACGAGACGCCATCAAAGGGAAAAGGCGGAGGGAGTTGAGCAGAGGTGTTCGATTTCTTTCTGACATTGCTCCTGTCCATACAGCAATGATTTTCAAGGCCGCTGAGAAGGACTGTGGATTCAAAGAAACCTCCCATCCACCCTACAGCCCAGACTTTGCCTTTAGCGACTTCTACCTTTTCTCAAAGTTAAAATCTGATCTTCGAGGGAGGAGATTTAACACCGACGAAGAGGTCCAAGCAGCGGTGGAAGAACATTTTTCTAACAAAGAAGAAAATTATGTTTTTGGTGGTATAGAAATTTTATGAAATTACCATCAGACCAATTATTAAACTCGCCCCTGAATAACAACATCTTGAGTTAGCAATCGGAATTGTACGTTAACCAATTTCATCTCCGACGTTTCAGCATCTGAAGAGCTGAAACAAAAATTAACACTGTCCACAAAGTTGGTTGAAGTAATATGAGATATTCATAGGATGGTTACTTAATACTATACTTTATCTAAAAAAAAACAACTTTAGACCCAGAGGAAAGAGGAGCTATTCTTTAAGATTTAACATGCAACCATAGTTAAATCTATACTATTATATAAAGATAAAGACCTTGTGTGTTTGACCACGCTAATTTCAGGGACTAATGACACTAATTCTTAGAAATGTCTGCAAAAAATGAGGCTGAACAAGATATTATAGGATATCAATTTAATGATTATTTTGTATTTTTGGGGTTAATCCAAACTTAACGCGGGTAAGACTACGGTGCACACCTAGTAATAGAAATTTTCAAAATAAGTTAATTAAAAAAAATATATACGAAACACTGAGGGGCGTTCACAATTTTTACTAAATTTTGTTTATTTCTAATATAATCTCCGATTAGCGAGGTTTGAATGTTAAATGGATCCACTGCCCAGAGACAATTTTACATGAATGATATGGGCCAGGACGAGACTTTTTATATTCAGAAAACACTGTTAAACGACACGACAAGAATATGATATTTCAATAAAAAAAATCTGCATTTGCAAAAATCTTAAGATCTATGTTTTCAGTTGAGGAAGAAATACTTAAATAACAAACACAACAATGTATTATTAAATAATTTTATTACATTAAAAATAACACATTTTTCATAATAATGACTTTTGGTATAAGGATTTTATAATGACTATCAGGGTTTTATCACAATGCTTTATCTCCGCCAACGTGGCATTATTTAGCCGTCATATACCAGTTATTTTCTCTTCTGTAACTTGACATGAAGTCCATCAACAGGATGGACAGTTATGAAAAAAGATTTAGGATCGAACTTCAAAGGTTTCTTTGTCTTGGTACTCGGCAATATCAAATACTCCGAGACTATTTTCGCTAAAACGGTTTTCATTAAAACATATGCAAACCTTTTTCCTGAAAAATATAAATTAAATTAGATAATAAATTATATTGTAATTATTATAACAATAAGGGCATGATATCATAAAATAATTGGTTATTAATGAATTAACATTATTTAAAACATCTACTAACTATAAGTCTTAATTTTTTTTTTATGCATTTTATTTAGTTAATCATGAAAAACCAGTACCCAAAAAGAAATTGGGTTAAAATAATTTTTGCATAAAGTTGAAGCGATTTTGCTGATTACTCAGGACCAGTTGAGCAGCCTTCTAAGGCTTTGAATTGATTTAAACACAGTTTCACCACTCTTGAATCGAACATAATAATTACTTAATTTTAATAGTCCTCACCAATACACATTCTTGGCCCTTTACCGAAAGGCATGAAGAGAGCTGGTTGTTTTTCTGCATCAGAAAATCTTTCTGGTAAGAATTTTTCTGGTTCTGGAAAATATTCTGGATCCGTTTGAACAGAGTAAACGGGCAAGGTGATGTTCATATCTTTTGGTATGGTGAACTTGTCATTGATCTTATATGGTTGAGTACAAAGTCTTTTTAGAGTTCCCAACAATGGGAACATACGCAAGGTTTCTGAAAACAATTAACAAATATCCAAATTAACATTGGTTTGAGTTTAGTTGACCGTAGATGTAATTTTCAAAAGAAGTTGTTCGGGTGGTGCGGTCAATGAAAAAGACATGGTTAGCGCTCGGCTGTACCTCTCTCTGCCCTTAGGCCGAAACGTTGGCCCACATTAAAATTAGTTACACTTATTAGAGTGTTCTTCATTGATCGCACCTCCGACCGACTTCTTCAAATAAATTAACGGTTTTTAACATTTTTTAAAATTATAGTGTACCTAATAATAATAATTGTATGTAATAATAATAACTTGTAATCGTCATTTAAATTTATCAATTTTTTTTTCGTTATAAATGCTTGATTCCATAAAACTGTAGGTATACTAAGTATAAATTATAGAACAAATCCATGGTCTAAAAATAGTATTAATCTGTAATCTAGAATGTTATGTAAAAGCAAATTTATTTGGAACCCAAAAATAAAATAAAATTATTGTTGCTTCTGCCAAATATTTGTTATTAGATTAAAACTGTTCCTAATATCGCCCACCATATGTTTCTCATATCACCTACGATTGAAATGGTATTAAAATGAAGGAAATAAAACTTGTGTTATTATGATAAACTATGTATAACGTTTACATCTAAATTCGTGCTAAAGAAAGCGGCTGAGGTTTTCTTAGAGATAAGAAGGGTTGTCTCTTCTTGAAAGAAGGTGGAAAACGCACAAGAAGGAGGTCGAAAACTCGTATTTTTCATGAGAGGGGTAATACAACATGTCTGAGAACTAAAATTACTCCCCTTTTGCAATCCAAATTTATTCCCTTTTGTAATGATATCTCTATTGAACTGATATAATATACCAATTTTGGAGATCGGAAGATTGCCAATTTCGCGAGGTGTACTTGATCGAATTTAAAATTTAATAACTTTTATAGTTTTTCTCTTAGATAACTCATTTCGAAGCTAACCACTCATAGTACTCTGTCTCAGTTTTTGAGAAAGTTGGACAAAACCGTCGTTTTATGTCCACAGTTTGTTATACTGTAACTTTTTCGATAGAATGCAACGTTTAGAAATTATAGGCGAAAAAAAAATCAAGATTTTTTTGGCTGCTAAACATTCCCCCGTGGTAAATCATGTTAGCATTTTAGTTTTTTACATCCTTGCACCCATATATACAATTTAAACCTGTAAAAGCTTCTACCCGATCTTTTTTTTCTTAGACCCGTGCTTGCTCCTCTACTGACTGGCCTATAATCAAATCTCATCCATTTTTTAATGTTTCCTGGTCCTATCCACATCATCAGAAATACACTTCTATGTATTGCAGAAGAAGTATAATTCTGATAAACTTCTTCTGCAATACCTAAATTTACTTTTAATATTATGTAAACAATTAATATTATATTACAAATTATAACAAATAGTAATGCAAGATAGTGTGATGAAAAAAAAATGAAGTATAAAGAAAAATATGTTAATCATAATGTGAGTAATAAGAAATAAAGAAAAATATATATATAGTGATCAATAAAGTTGACTATGTAAATAATGAAAATTATTATATAAAATAATACCTTTAGCTCTATCTTTAAGCTTCTTTCTTTCAAGTTTTTAAGCTTCTGCTTCTTTATTTTACTTTGTTATTTGTTACATATATTTTTCCATGTCTTTGTTATACGCGTCATTTCAAAAATATGTAATATTTTAATGATGACGATGATTAAGAGTATAATTGTGTAATCAAGTAATCACACTCTTTTTTTATTACAATCCTAATCATAAGCTCTGATTATGAATATACCATCTCTGCTGCCACTGTTGTTACCTTGTTTTTTTCTTAGCTCTGATGATGGACTAAAAGTATAGACAGTTGACATCCGCATGATGGTATAGAAGGATTAATCTAATTAGGGATTGATAAATTATTTGCCACTTCTATAAATTTGTTTTATTGAAAACTAGTTTCGAATGTTATACATTCATCTTCAGTTCAAGGTTTAAATGGATTATATCAAACAGAAAAGTTTGTACTGGTTTCATCTCGCAGAACGTTTCTGTTTGATATAATCCATTTAAATCTTGAACTGAAGATGAATGTATAACATTCGGAACTAGTTTTCAATAAAACAAATTTATAGAAGTGGCAAATAATTTATCAATCCCTAAAATTATAGACTGTCAGCACACAATAAAATAATGTTTTTTTCTTATGTGTGTGTTTCTTCATTGACGGCACCCCCGATCAAGCTTCTCCTACTTATATTTCCATGGCCGACCATATTCTTAATTTATACACCATTATAAATAGAAATAATCATGTAGACTTAAAAAAAAGGTAATACTCTAAAGAAAAAAATACCATTAATAACTCCTTCTAGATAATTCATCTCCTGTATAGAATCGTAAGTAACAGAATCTTTGCCCTTGAGAACACGGTCAACTTCAGCTCTGAGCTTCTCCTGTATCTGAGGGTGAAGGCTTAGCTGATAAATAACGTGACATAGCGTGGTCATCGTCGTGTCATTGCCTGCAACTAAGAAGCTGAACACATGGCCAACTGCTTCTTTATGATCTATTTCTGTAATAAAATAATAATCATATTATTATTGTATATACTAACAGTATATTGAATAAAAATATACTATAATTGGATCGACTTTGAGGTTAGAAGACCCCCTCCCCGTCTAGGGTGTGCCCTAGACGGGGAGGGGGTCTTCTAGCCGTTACAAACTTGTTACCTGTCACATCAGCTTAACGGGCCCAGCAGTCTAGGAGAAAAGAGGCGGACGTCCGCTGGATTTTTTTAAAATTTGATTTTTGGATTTTAAGTTTTCTGACATGTAAAATTTCAAATTTTGAGAAGATGGAGTTAACTTTTTTTTTTCTTGGTTGATTACAAAGTTTCGTTATTTAAAATACTCACCCAAAATCAAGTTCCGAAATTAAAATGTGAACGTTAATTAATTTTAGATGCTGAGGATCTAACTAGTCATCTCATTTAAATAAATATGATTCTAATCTACTTCGTAAAAATAAATCGTCATATAGTAAAATGATGTATAAAAATAAAAATTTATATATATATATATATATATATATATATATATATATATATATATATATATATATAATAGAAGCTTAAGCGTTGAAGTTAATCAAAACCTCTTGATTCTGCAGGTCCCATTCCGTTATTATATGTCGTTTTCTTTCAGTAGGTAGCCAGTTCCTAAGAAATTTCTTCGTGTCCTGTGACAATATTAGAAGTGTCTATGTCACTAGATAAAACATTGGAAATTGACGGTGTCGACATTTTAAGCGGAAGAAGCTGCTTAACTTATATCTTATTCTTCTGCTGCAGATTTGTTCAGCTCACAAATGGTGAGGAAAACAAGTATTTTACACTAAATTTTAATACTTAAATCAAGTAATAAAATTGCTTAATTAGAGTGGATAAAAAAAGCACGTTTGTAACTTTTATCACCGAACCATATGATCTCTGTATTTAATTTTAATATAATTTTTGATTTTAGTTTATTATGGCCTTCAAGTATGCCCCTTCTGGCTCACCAATTTCAAACAAAATATAGTATATTATATATATTGATATAGTAGTCTTATTTACCAAATTTGAGATATTTTAAATCAATATAATTTTTGATGAAAATTTATAATGACCTTCAGGTAAAGTACTGCTGCCGGTTTGCTAATGTAGACCACAATATAGTATGTTATTTATATAAATCATAAATACCAAATTTTAAAAGCGTTGCGTTATATTTTAATGTAATTTTTGATGGAAATCAATTATTACTTTCAAGTAAAGTACCACTTCCGGTGATCATGAAGTGATAAAAAGGGAGGTCCACAACTAGATTTTACATTAATCCAAAATATAAAATTTTAATTTTCTCACAAAGTCCTTTTTATATTAGTAGTACTTACGAGATATATAGGCATAATGTCCATACAATTATAAAAAATTATATTTTTAATAAACTCTAAACATAAAAGTAAAAAAAAAAATTCTTGGTCGTTTACAAAAGTCTATTATTGAAAATAATAAACCATAAGCATTTATATAAGATTTTTTTTTAATACCTTGTTATGCTGATTCCCAAATACTTTACATTTCCCCTCTATTTTTATAAATGGCCGAGTTATGGCTTATAAGATTTCTAATCTGCCACCATTTTGGAGCAAACTGACGGATGGTAATGTCGAGTTCCAAGGATCATACTGGGGTGACCTGTGACATTGGTGCCGAATCTCAAGAAAATCGGTCCAGTAATATCTGAAAAAAGCCGCGAACGGAAGGATTTTTTTTTATTCGATAATTTGATTCTAGGTATCTCAAATTTTTAGGGGAGTTACATATTTTTTTTTCTTGGTCGATTACAAAGGTCTATAATTAAAACTAATAAACCAAAATTAATGTATCTAATGGAAGATATGGGATTACATTATAAAATGTGTGATTAGTGGTACACTCCATCAACTCACAGATATAAAATGCTGCTTAGTATAATTATAAATGTTTATTATTATTATTATTTGTAAACATTGTCTATTCCTTTCAGAAATAAACTTTGATAAAATAATTGAATAAATTTCACCTAGCCAATCAATTACCTAAATTAGGTAATTCACTCGAAGCGAGACCAATCATGATAAACCCAGATAATACCAATCTTTTATATGAAAACACGGAAACAATCTTTTACAAGATTAGTGCAATCTTAGAATGTGCGAATGCAGAGTGATACAAATATGAAAAAAAATAATTTAATAACAAATAAAAACCCCGACTACGGAAATAACTTTTATATCTTACAACACTATTTGTTCTAAAAAACGGAATGTATACTTTAGCATTGTACTTTTATATCTACTTTAGCGCATTGGGGGTTGTTGGTGCATTCGATGCCAATGAATATTGAAAATTTCCTGTGGGTGCCTTCCAGAACCAAACGTAAATGACTCTTCTTTACTCAATTAATTATCATTAATTTACTTTCTCTATGTTTACATGCACCGATGTAAGAAGCTTTCTGTATTTTGATATGCATAGATGAATGGGACGAAATTTACTTACAAGTGTCCGTAACCTTTTGTGGAAGGCACCCGACTACTACACCAACGTTTAATATTCATGAGCGTCAAATTCACTAACACTCGACTCATACGTTTATGTAGATATATAAGTAAATTCCGTCCCTTAGGACGAATAGGATAGTAAGTTATAAAAGTTATTTCCTTAGTTGGGTTTTTACTTCTTGGTAAGTTAAATTTTATTTTCGCCATTTAGTATTATTTGCGCCTTCAAATTTAAAAATCGGTAATGCAGTTCGATCAAAAAATCGTTAGATACTCTCAAACTCACAGATTAAACCTCTTTAATACATTTCTTTAGTACGATGAGCTCATAATGTTTCAAAATATTTAAGGGATCACGAGTAATTTGACCCATCCAACTTGAAAATCCGTTGGGGGCCATTCTCTCAAAACATCGTTTGATATTCTCAAACGAACAGTCTTAACACATTTAATACAAAATAACTTTAGTATTTTGACCTCAAAATGTTTCAAAACATTCACGGAATCACAAAGAATAATTTAACTTGTAAATCAACTCCGTCTTAGCCGGTCCCAAGCTTGTGTTGAGAAAGGAGGAGGGATAACTCGCTGTACCCTTCAGGCACGAAGCACCGTCTGAGGAAGTAGGGGCATCATTCCATCCTGAATCCAGGGAGCAAGCCTAGGAGCTTTGAGGAGGCAGCCTCCTCCACCAGGCTTTGGGCTTTTATCCCGCAAATCCCAGAGTGAATTTATGACAGCCTGGATAGAGACAGAAATAGGGCTACTCTGGAAAGATAGCAGATTCCAGAAAGGATCCTCGAACTAATTTAAGCATTGTATAGGGAGTTTCTTTTCTGCGTGACTCACGAAGGGAAGCTTTCAATTTTTCCGACCCACAAAGGGGGTTAGACGGGATGCTTACTGCCACCTCTATTGTTTATACTGTAGTGTATTGTGTATACTGTTGGGAGAGGTCAAGAGGGAGGCTGCATCAGGAAGGCGGCGAAGAATCCAATGGGGTCTCCAAAGAAGAATGGAAGGGGCTAAATTTGCGGATGACAAATGTGAAATGGTCCATAATTCTCGGACAACCAGGGAAAGAATCCAGACCGGGATCAGATGGCGCGAAGGTGCGGACTGAAAATTAAAGGTTTCAAAGACCATGAGAGTAATTATCAGAAATGTAATAACAAGAGATGGAGGAACTAATGACAGTTCAAATCAATCGTAAAATTAGTGCTCCTCTGTGGCACAGAGAGCTTAAGGATAACCAGTTAGATTTCAGCCCGTCTGCAACCTTTCTGCAATAGATGCTTGAGATCTATTTTAGGAATTCGATGGCCAAGAACCATTTCCAATGAAGAGCTCATGAGAAGGGTCAAGCAGAGAAAAATAGAAGAAGAAATTAGGCTGAAGAAATGGAGATGGATCAGGCACGCCTTAAGAAGGAAGGAAGGTCCGGGAAGATCTCGAGTGGAATCCTCAAGGACAACGCTAAGTTGGCAGCCCAAGGAAGACGGGAAGGAGTTCTTACCTGTAATAGGCTAGGAGGCAAACTGACTCGCGGGCCACCCTCAAGGAGATGACCCCAGACAGAGACAGATGGCGTCACTTCATCGAGATCCTATGTCCCATCGAGGGATGACAGGAATAAAAAAAAATAACAATAACTTGAGCCGTTCGCTCAAAATATCGTAACATACCTACTGGACGGTCAAGCTTAAAACATTACCCATCTTGTGGGTTCGCCATAGTCGGATAATAAGCAAAATAGTTCTGAAAAGACCAGTATAGAAGCAAAAACTTCGATATAATTCATTGAAACTGATACTTGATTGTTATATTTTGTCAACAAATAATTTTTCTGAAAACAATAATTAGTTAATAAGACTCACTTTCAGATTCGAGAAGTCCTTCTTTTTGCATTTTTCCAATTAGTGTTACCAAGTCATCCCGATCTGTCTTCATATCATTTCTGGAATGCAAGAGATCGTTCGTGAAATTAGAAAAATAGTCCCAAAAGATGCTAGTTAAAGCTGACAGTCCCAATTTTTCGTAGAGATTTGGAAAAACTGTGAAGAGGAGAAATCGAAGTATGGTAGTTCCCTGAGGACGAGCAAACATTTCAGACAATTCCGACAGCTTCGAGTGCCTTTCTTGATTCTGTAACGGATCAATGCCATACATAAAGGAAGTGACAGTTCTCAATACATGCTTCTTCATTATCCCCATCAACTCAATCTCATCCGTTGATTTGAGTTGTTCCTCAAATTCCCTCAATAATGAATTATTCTGTTGATCCAAGATATTCGAGAGTTCCCTCAATTTTTTCGGACTGAACAATTTAGAAAATATCTGTCGTTTCAATTTCCATTTAGCTCCATTCATGGTAAATAAGGAATAGAAAACAGCATCGTTTTCCCCATCAGTCATTACTGGGGGGTGGTCGATGAAGTGATTGAAATCGCCTTCAGTAATCACTTTAATGATTTCTGGGTCGAGGACGAATAACGTCGGCTTCCCGAAATTGTAGTATCCTATATAAGGCTTGTTTCTGTACTCTTTGTACCATTCGTGCATCATTTCCGGCTCTGTGGACTTGAGGGTGAATATGTCCATCATGTTACCCACAACCATCCTTGGTTCTGGACCTGCGATTCCAAGGTTCTTCCAGTACCGGTATTGTCTTTTTAAATATATGTACGCTGCTGCACATATCAGGCAAATCAAGGATGCTATGAGCCCCAACATGATGACCTGTAAAATATCATCAAAAACTTGTTATACTTTATAATTATTTTAAGTATTGAAAGATACATAAATCAGTGAAATTTGAATTGATATGGAGATATGGAGATTTTTTTTATCGTTATACAAACTCAGAAAAAATAAACATTATGTACCTATTTACAATAATTTATAATGAATAAATTATAAAATGAATTATTAATAATTTAAAATAAATTATTTTTTATTAAATAATTAGCTTGTTGTATGTTTACTGGCCAATCTGTTATCTCCTTGGACAAGAGATGACCATGGAGTGCACTCACTGCCCCTGCAGATTAAGACCTATAACTAGAGCGCTACAACGAATTTTCAATGATGCGCAGATGCATCCTTATACCTCCCCTCTACTATAGATGGAATTCGCCATAACGTGTTCATATTAAATTTTCACTAAACCCGATTCGATCTAGGTATATTGACTTTGATGAAATGGTAAACCATACATATATTCCACAGGTATTTTACGAAAACCATAGAGATATATGGTGTGTGATTATGTGAAAAACTCTCAAAGACGAATTTTCATAGAAATAAAAAAATATAAATTTCTGACTTGATTTTTCTGAAAGATTTTTTTCCTTGGTGATGTCCGGCGTTCACATAAGCATTCATAACTGACTTTAGATTTTATATTAGATATAATGCTTTTATAAGGGAGAAAAAGTAGTGTGAACTAAATAAAAAATCATCAAACATTTCATTTTATGTCTCCGTTTCTGATTTGTTTAAGGATACCGAGTTTGTTTTATTTCGTGTAATTTATAGGTTCCTAAACCACTATCAAGTTTCGTATAGATCAGTGGAGTCGTTGTGAAGTTATCGCAATTTTTCAGATTTCAGAAAAAAAGTCGAATGCCGAGCATGGCGGAACTTTGGAGCGAAAAAAAATTATTTTTCGATTGCTATGAAAATTTCTTTTTCATAGGGGGTTTCTTGAGGTTCGAAAATCGAGGTATACTAACTTTGGTATACTAACTAACGAGGTATATTAACTTTGTTTCTCCCTAAAAAAATATTTTATGCTCGTAATTGACATTAAATTAATGTATTCGTTAATTAAATATAAAGGAAATGTCTAGATTGCAGCACATTCAATATTTTTGAAGTGCACTCCTCGCAAAATTGAAAAAAAATATACAAACATCTTGGATATTATAGAGATACAGTTTAAAAATTTTAATATATTGAGAGTGTAGTGGTGGGACACTATTTCCAATGCCGAGCTGTGGAAATTAGCCATGAAGAAGATCAAAGAAAAATATTAAAGCATCGAAAATGGAGATGGCTTGGCACATCCTCAGGAAAGATCACACCAATATAACCCAACAGAGCCTCCGAGTTGAACCCCCAGAGCCAGCGAAGGCGAGGAAGACTGTGGGGGACGTGGTGACGAACCTGGAAAAGAAGGTGCGAAAAGCAGGTGAGACCTGGTCAGGATTCAAGGAAACAGGGATAGCCAAGATAGCCAACTTCTTGGTGGCCCAACGTCCCACTTAAGGAAATTTTTAGATTTCATTTTCAAGTCAAATTTAATTTTATTTCAGAACATCGTGGGTCGCAAAAAAATAAGTTCGGGGACCATCAGTTTGACACCATTGCTTTAAGAGATGTAAAAAACTCACCTACAGTTGTTGAACCTCTTGTTCCTTTATGGTGAATGAAATCAAAATTGGCGAAAATTGCTCTTTTTCAAGTAATGATTTGGCCTTGCTGATAGTGGCTGTTGACGTCCAATTTCGGAGGGGGTAGGATGAGTTAGCAAACATGTTCTAAGTGCCACTTACCGATGCTACGGGTTATTTTTAAATTAAAAATTAATTATAACTATCCATAAAGTAAATTTGTGTAAATTTGTAAGTCCATTGATTATACTATCAGTGATTAAAAATACATAGAAGATTAAAAAGTTGTTTTGTGTACATATAAAAGTTGAACTGTTTAAGGATTAACAGTTCAAAGTCCATAAGCTATTCAAAGATTAAGAAGCTCTACTAATGGTGTTAATTAAAAATTAGTTATAGGAACTTAAAGTTCGAGTATGAATTAATGATTAATTAATATTCATCATTTAAAATTTACTGCCTCGTATTCGTAGTTATTAATACCGACCCGTGTACTTTGAAAATATTTCAAAGCTATGATAAGGTATAATCTCTGTGTCCAGCGTGATATAGTCGTTTCGATTTGTCGATATATTTTAGAGATTAAAAGTTCGATAGGAACTTACAGGATTAAAAGTTAATCCTTTTAAGACCATTATTTATACTATCAGATATTAAAAATACGTAGTACATTGAAATTTGTTTTGTTTATGTTTCAGCGAGATAAGTAAAGATGTAGGAATAATGGATTAACCCCCCTACTATTTATTTATGTTTTAAGGATTATC
Organism: Rhaphigaster nebulosa; assembly: GCA_948150685.1. NCBI lineage: Eukaryota > Metazoa > Arthropoda > Insecta > Hemiptera > Pentatomidae > Rhaphigaster > Rhaphigaster nebulosa. The sequence continues at coordinate 21,944,509 of OX411309.1, forward strand.
AGTTCAAAGTCCAAAAGCTATTCAAAGATTAGGAAGCACTACCATTTATTTATGTTTTAGAGATAAACAGTTCAAAATCCAAAAGCTGTTATAGGATTAAGGGACTATGCTATTTATTTATATGCTAGAGATAAACAGTTCAAGGTCCAGCACTGTTATAGGATTAAGGAACTCTACTATTTATTTATATGTTAGAGATAAACAGTTCAAGGTCCAGCAGTTGTTATAGGATTAAAGAACTCTACTATTTATTTATATGTTAGAGATATAAGTTTCAAGATCCAGCAGTTGTTATAGGATTAAGGGTCTCTACTATTTATTTATATGTTAGAGATAAACAGTTCAAAGTCCATAAGATGTCATAGGATTAAGGGGTCCTACCCTTTGTTTATGTTTTCAAAGTTCATGTTTACATTTCACCCAGAAAAAACAAAATGGCGGTCGGGTACACTTATGCTCTATCCGGATACACTCATGCTCTATAAGGTGGGTACCTGACCCTTCAATAAAACCTCAAATCTCTTAAACGGAGAAAAACAAAATGGCGGTGTAAGAAAAACAAAATGGTGGCCGGGTACACTCATGCTGTATAAGGTGAGTACCTGACCCTTCAATAAAACCTCAGGTCTCTCATACGGTGGGAAAACAAAATGGCGGCGTAAGAAAAAAAATGGCGGTCGGGTACACTCATGCTCTATAAGGTGGGTACTTGAGCCAGGTTGAAGGGGGTAAATTTTGTGGGCGGAGCATATAACAGGAGGTGCCGCGGGTCACTTGACTGATCACGTGACTAATCCTTGTGGGCGGAGCGTGTACCAGAGAATAAAAAGGGGCTACGTGATTAAAACATGTGGGCGGAGCATAGACCGGAGGGTGCAATGGGCCACGTGACTGGATCACGTGACTAAACATATATGGGCGGAGCATAGGCCGGAGGGTGCAAGGGATCATGTGACTGGGTCACGTGATTAAACATATACGGGCGGATCATAGACCGAAGGGTGCAATGGGTCACGTGACTGAATCAGGTGACTAAAAAGGGACGTAGCCTAATAGTTAATGTTAGATCGAGGTGGGATCACGTGGTAGTTAAGGTAGGGTCGAGGCAAGACCACGTGTCAGTTAAGGTTAGGTCGAGGTGAAAATTCAAATTTAAATTTCCCGCCATTGGTCACGTGATCAAATGCTGGCTTCTGATACGCTGCTCACAGATTCGATTTGGTTGCCAGCTTCCGCATTTTCCCTCTACTCATATATACCACATAAAACATGGTATAGGTTAGCGAAATTTGTCATGCTTTCTGATCGTTAGTATTTTAACAGTTGAATGACCACCAAACCGATAGTTAAACTCTGAATAAACAAGATCTTGGGTTAGCAGTCGGAATTGTACGTTGTAGATCAACGCTTCTGAAGAGCTGAAACAAGAATTAACATTGTCCCCAAAGTTGGTTGAAGTAATACGTGATATTTATTGGATGGTTACTTATACTACCTTTACCTAAAAAACCAACTTTAGACCCGGAGGAAAGCGGAACTTTTCTAATAAGATTCAGCAATCATGCAATCATAGTGAAATCTATGCTATTAAATAAATATGAAGACCTTGTATATTTGACCTCCCTTATTCTAGGAACTAATGACACTAATTCTTGAAAATGTATGAAAAAAATGAGGATGAACAAGATATTATAGGATATCATTTTAATGATTATTTTGTATTTTTGGGGTTAATCCAAACTTACACCTAGTAATAGATATTTTCAAAATATTTTAATTCAAAGTAGAAAATACGAAGCACTGAGGAGTGTTCACAATTCTTACTAAATTTCGTTTATTTCTAATATAATCTCCGATTAGCGAGGTTTAAATGGATCCACTGCCCAGAACAAATTTTTTACATGGATGATATAGGTCAGGGCGTGACTTTTTATATTCAGAAAACACTGTCAAACGACACGACAAGAATAGGACATTTACAAAAAAAAAATCTGTATTTGCAAAAATCTTAAGATCTATGTTTTCAGTTGAGGAAGAAATACTTAAATAATAAACACAACAATGTATTATTAAATAATTTTATTACATTAAAAATAACACATTTTACATAATAATGACTTTTGGTATAGTGATTTTATAATGACTATGAGGGTTTTATCACAACGCTTTATCTCCGCCAACGTTACATTATTTAGCCGTCATATACAAGTTATTTTCTCTTCTGTAACTTGACATGAAGTCCATCAACAGGATGGATAGTTATTAAGGAAGTTTTAGGGTCGAACTTCAAAGGTTTCTTTGTCTTGGTACCCGGCAATATCAAATACTCTGAGACTATTTTCGCTAAAACGGTCTTCATTGAAATGTGTGCAAACCTTTTCCCTGAAAAATTATAAATTAAATTAGCTAATAAATTTATATTGTAATTATTATAACAATAAGGACATGAGATCATAAAATAATTGGCTAATTAATGATTACTCAGCACTAATTCAGCAGCCTTCCTTAGCTTTTTATTGATTTAAACACAGTTTCACCATTCTTGAAACGAACATAATAATTACTTAATTTTAATAGTCCTCACCTATACACGTTCTTGGCCCTTTAACGGAGGGCATGAAGAGAGCTGATGGTTTTTCTGAATCAGAAAATCTTTCTGGTAAGAATTTTTCTAGAAAATATTCTAGTAGAGTAAACGGGCAAGGTGATGTCCATATTTTTTGGTATGGTGAACTTGTCATTGATCTTATATAGTTGAGTACAAACTCTTTTTAAAGTTCCCACCAATGGGAATATACGTAAGGTTTCTGAAAACAATTAATAAATATCAAAATTAACATTGGTTTGAGTTTAGTTGACTATAGATTTAATTTTAAGAAGACGTTGTTCGGATGGTGCGATCAATGAAGAACACATGATTGGCGCTCGGCTGTACGTAGGTATCTGTGTTCTTAGGCCGAAACCTTAGCCCACAATAAAATTAGTTACATCACCGACCGACTTCTTCAAATAAATTAACAGTTATTTGCATATTCTAAAATGATATTATACCTAATTAAAAGAATTGTATGTAATCAAATTGTTATTTAAATTTATCAATTATTTTTGTTATAAATGCTTCATTCGATAACATTGTAGATATATGCTATGTATAAGTTAGAGGGTCCAAATATCGCCACTTAAGCAGTTTTTTTATTCGAGAACTCATACATGGCCAAAAAATAGTTTTAATCTGTAATCTAGAATCTTATGTAAGAAGAAATTTATTTGGAACAAAAAAACCTTATATTAACATATACAAATAAAATTGTTGTTGCTTCTGCTAAATATTAGCTATTTGAACAAAACTGTTCCTAATTAGGGATTGATAAATTATTTGCCACTTCTATAAATTTGTTTTATTGAAAACTATTTTCGAATGTTACACATTCATCCTCAGTTCAAGATTTAAATGGATTATATCAAAAATTTATTTAAATCTTGAACTGAGGATGAATTTATAACATTCGAAACTAGTTTTCAATAAAACAAAATTATAGAAGTGGCAAATAATTTATCAATCCCTATTAGATTGATCCTTCTATACCATCATGCGGATGTCATCTGAAAACTGTTCCTAACATCGCCCACCATATGTTCCTCATATCGCCTAGTACTAAAATGTATTAAAAGAAGCAAAACTTGTGTTACTATGATTAATTAAGTACAACGTTAACATCTTAATTCGTGCTAAAGAAAGCGGCTAAGATTTCCTTGGAGATAAGGTAGGTTGTCTCTTCCTGAAAAAAGGAGGAAAACCACAAGATGGAGGAGGTCGAAAACTGGGATTTTTCACGAGAGGGGTAATACATACAACATATGTGGAAACTAAAATTACTCCACTTTTCAATCCAAAATGTTATCTCTATTGAACTAACGTAATATGCCAATTTCGGAGATCGGAAGATTGCCAATTTCGCGAGGCGTACTTGACCGGATTTAAAAGTTATATAAAAATACTCAACGGACGCAAAATTTGGTGCTCTGTAACTTTCATAGTTTTTCTCTTAAAGTACTCATTTCCAAGCTACACACTCAAAGTACTCTGTCTCACTTTTCAACAAAGTTGGATGGATAAAATCGTCGTTCTATGACAGTAGTTTTCGACTACACCACTTAACCAAATTATTATGTTGTGATACTCATCCGACGCAGAATGGAATGTTCTTCAATTTATTATACCGTAACGTTTTCGATAGAACACACCGTTTTGACATCACAGGCAAAAAACAAAACAAAAAAAAATCGAGATAAAAAAACAAACCAATTTCGAGATTTTTTGGCTGCCAAACGTTCTCCCGTGGTAATCATGTCATTGTTTTGATTTTTTACAAGCTTGCCCCCCATGTATACTATTTAAAAAAATAAAAGCTTCTACCCCACCTTTTGCATCTTATACTCGTGCTTTGCTCCTCTAATTATTATCAATTGACTATAATTATTTTTTAACGTTTCGGGATCCTATCTCCATCATCACAAAATACACTTCTGTGTATTGCAAAAGTGAAATTCTGATAAACTTCTTCTGCAATACCAAATTTTACTTTTAATATTATGTAAAGAATAATTCAATTGTAACTAACCACAATTAATTCATTAATAACAGTGAATTAATTTCCTGAAGCTATTCTAAAATTCCATATTATAATAAAACATAATTACCTTGTCTTTTAATAATTAATTTTTATAAATTTATCTCTTCTATATATCCCTACGACCCTCGACCCAGTGCAATAGTATATTTTATTCAGGGAAAATTTACGCATGTAAATGTCGTAAAATGCAAAAATGCATATTTTTCATGCATTTTATTATATCTTACATAGAAATCATAATTCTCTTTATTTCCTTTTAAAATATTTTAATTTTGATTATTTTCTAAAATTTATACTTTATACTGAAATATTCATCATGTACATTAAATTACTTAAATTATCATAATTATCTTGATATACCTTTCATACTCCTAAATCTTCATTCTAGAATTTATAACCATTAGTAGTTTTCATATATTTTTCTATATCTTCCATATCATTTTTTTTTTATTTATTATAATTATTGTTTATTTATTTTTTCTTTAAATATATTTATTAAATTGTTTTTTACCGTTACCTTTTTATTTAGTTATTGTTTATTGTACTTTGGTTGATGCTTAGGTATGTGTTTCTAAAATATAAACATTTGATTAGTTTTCGACTTTTTTTGTTTTGCATGTATAAAAAAGAGATAGCGTTATTTTAAATTATGAAATGGTTGAGAGTCACCGGAAAAGAGAAATAGGGGATGGATTAGAAGATAATAGAAGGTCTATAGAAACAAAAGGAAAGGAAAAAATAAAGGAACAGATATAATATGGGTGATGTAGGAATAATAATTCTGTATTTAGAGCTAAAATGAAAGAAATAAAAAATGTTATGAATATTATATATAATCTCATTGTGTGTCTAGCTATAGATTGATTAGTATGCTCTGTAACCCAAGGTATTTGGGCAGCATTGCTGTAAATAAAGCATTTCTCTCTCTCCTATATTTTCACAATATTTTAATTCTCTTTATTTTCATTATCTATTAACATATTTGTCTTTATTTCTTATTATTCACATTATGATTAACTTATTTTTCTTTATTCTTCACTTTTTTCATCACACTGTCCTATGTAACTGTTTGTTATGGTTTATTACTGTCATTGGTACTGCCACCTGCGTTGTTATCTAGTTTTTTTCTAGCTCTGATGATAGCCTAAAACTCTAGGAAGTCTGTACACAATATAATAAGTTTTTTCTTATTACTTTGTTGCCAAATCTCAAGGAAATCGGTCCAGCAATCGTAGTCTCCCAAAAAAGCCGCGGACGGCGGACGGACGGATTTTTTTTTATTCGATGTTTGGAATATATGTATCTTGAAATGTAAAAGCACGCTATAATTCTAGTAATTCTGCTCCGATTTCGATGATTTTTATTTATTTGTAGGGAATTTCATAACCTGTCGATTCAGCATATGAAAAACCGCAAACATTTGGGCGTACGGATTTTTTTTATTCTACGTATCTTAAAATTTTGAATGGAGATTAAAAAAAAATTCTTGGTTGATTACAAAGGTTTATTGAAAATAATAAACCAAAATAAGGTATAAAAATAAATTTATAAAAACAAGAAAACAAATATTTAGAAAAAAATTCTGAAAAAAACGTATCTTACGTAGAATACAAACACTGAATAAAAACAATCCGTCCGTCCGCGGCTTTTCTCTGAGACTACAGGGCCGATTTTTTATTTTTTTTTTTATTTTGCACAAAATCACAGGTCACTTCAGGATGATCCTGGGAACTCGACATTGCAATCCGTTATTTCGTTTCAATATTTTTTTTGGATAAATAACTATTCGGAAATTATATATCATTAAGCAATAATTTGCAGCGTTTTCATTTAGGAAAATGCACTTTAATTTCATAAACGCTCGTTATTTGATTGTACTATGATTATATCTAGGTTTGAGTAAACTTTTTAAAATTAAATCATTTATATCATGTAATATTTTTTGGAATTTTTTAAAATTAATTTTTTATATTTAGTTTTAGTTAAACATGCCTTATGAATTTTAATCGAAACCACTTCACAATCTTCTGTACTTTATGGATAATTAAGGACAATAACAATGAATAATTCAAATAAAAAGTAAGTGATTAAATTGAGGAAGAATGCAAAAACAAAAATTAATAAATAAAATTAAGATAAAAACAAATAAAAATAGAATATACTAAATCCGTATTTTTTTATTGATTTGTGAGAAATAGAAAAGTGAATAAATGTGTTTAACTCCTTATAATAATTTTTACTAAAATCCAACACATTTGATCTCTGTCCATTCCTTGATGTAGTCCATTTATATTCAATTAAACTTTGATCTATCAAAACCTGCAACCGTGTAGTAGAGATATGCTCTTATTTTAGTCTGTCATTCCATGTGAGCATGATTGTAAATACCATTGGCACCATGAAAAGGTGGTGAGACCATGAACTTAATTAATAGACGGAGTCATTGAAAAGCTTAATTTTCTAGTACTTCAAAAATATATCCAAATGTGGCTCAACACGGTATTATCTAAATATCTTGAGAAAAATAAACAACTGATAAAACGCGCCTTATCTTCAATATGAAATAAATAATGGCGTTGTTATTCTGTCACAACATAAAATGTAAAAGGGAGGTATTTCTATTCTTTAAAAGTTATCATCTTTATTCGAATAAAAAACCCCAATTTGCAGAATAAAACAATTAGTTAGTTCCCTAAACAAAGACAAACGCAAATTTTTTTCTATGAAAACTGCTTTTTCACGTTTTTTCCGAAAAACGAAACCGTTTTTTTTCCGAAAAGCGAAACCGTTTTTTCCACGGGTAGGCTTTACTTGTAGTACGAGAGCTAGCAACGTTTTTGAGAAAGAATTTTAGGTCGGCTGATCTTTTGATGTTACTTTTCTCATTAAAGCTTGGGGGTATGCGGCACCTCTGCTGTAAGCGGTTGTTCTTTACCAGTCCCCCATTTCTACAGACATGAAAATTTTAATTTTCAAATCATTTTAGACTGAATTTTTTTTTTCCCGGAATTTTCTATATCCTTTTAGCAATATAAATTTAAATTTCCAGACAGTTTAGTCGTTACTAACTTTATGCTAGATAATATTTTAGCAATAAAAAAAATATATTTTCAACAATTTTAGTACAGATACAAATTTAATATGACATAGTTATGCTATCAAAGAACCTAAAATTAATTTGCCAGACAGAGATTCAGAAATTTTGTTAGTAAGAGCAGACCACCTTAAGGTAAGATCCACGAAACTACTGGGATAGCTTATTAAGTATTAAAACAACATCTACTGTTTCACTGTCTTCTCCTCCTGAAGATCAGCACCAAGATTTTCCAACACGCAAGAGATGTAGAGGGTAAGAGGATGATGATGAGCAAATTTCACCTTACAATTAAAGACCAAAGTTTTGTGGGGAACTGATCCCCGTATCCTCTTGGACGATGATTTTGTTTTGAATTTTGCATTTTGATGAGTTTGCATTTTTTTAGCTTTGAGTAAATGATTAATTGGGAAGAAATAACTGTTTAGAATAATAATAAAAAAGTTTGGTTGGAAATTAATGAAAAATAAATTGTATTTATCCCGGACTAACCCTTCTCTAAAATATTTTTGGTTTTACAGTATAATAACAAAATGCACTAATACTTTTCATTTTAAAAAATAATTATGGTGATGATTATTCCTGTTACTGATTGTGAGTATTAATATACTGAAATATTATAATCATTGAGTAATTATCACAATAGAATAATGTTCACAGTAGAAAGAGCTAATGATTGCAATCTCAGATTCCTAAACATGGAAATTGTCTTGACCAATAGTAAAATACAAACAGGATGGACCAAAAAAAAAAGGCAACGGATTATTAATTTTTTTCCAAATCACCCAAAATAACAGATGATTAACATAGCAAAGAAACGTATTAATAGAGTAACCATCTAAACTAACAGATGAACCACAAATAAAAGCGATCAAAAGAAAAATATAAAATACTGACTGAAGACTTTTATCCAAAAAAAAAATATATATGTGTATAAACTATACACTTATATAAGTATAAGTGTATAGTAAATAAATTACGGTATAGTCAAATAAAAATAAATTACTATTAAAAATGATAACCAAATAATAATACACCTAAAAAAAATGGATTGTAAGATAGTGATAATAGATAAAATTCTAAAACTAACACAAAATTTTATAAGGGATTTTTTAATTGAAAGTAGTTTAATAGGAGACTCCAATGCATGACCACGAAAAAAATTAAATTCAGTGAGAATTAATGATGGGGACAATATCAAGCATACCGATAAATAGGCGGACATACTAGCTGATTACTATGCAAAGAACTTTAGAAGCCAAAGAACACACAAAATTTTGCATATATTAGTGAGCCCCCTCACAGGTATGTTGACATTTCTATTTGGTCTCAATAATATTTAAGTATCTCAACACTACATTAAAAGGTATCCAAGATATAAAAGAAGAATCAAAGACAAGAAATTAGCGGAAAATTGAACAAGAAGTTGGTAAAAATGGAGATTAGAATTTTATTTTTTATTTCATTGAAACATTTATCAATAATAATTTTTTAAATATATTTTATGCTATTGTATGATACATATTTAATATTTGTAAATACCTCACCTCAGTTGATTTAGAAAAATGCATCCATGTATATTAAAATACATTTATATTTTATGTACTATATCATCTTAAAACAATTAAATGATTCATTTATTTATCATATCATTTTTGGAATATGACTCAAGTCAAAAACAACGTATATGGAAAATAGTTGACAACAACGTAGATGGAATATAGTCGACTACTCAAAATTTAATTTAGTTGTATTACTATATTAGTTATAATGTTAATGTTTAGAACAATTATTATTATTCCCGATATTAAGTTTACATAAGCAAGGGCACAAATGTTTAGTTTTGTTTTTTTCATTACTAACAAAAGAAAAAACTTTGTAGAAGATCTAAGAAGAAAAATGAAACATTAAAATTAAAATCGCTTCTGCTGATTTTGAATAGCATCTGGGAATTACAGATTCTGTCATTTGATAACAAATTTTGCTATTTCTCCCATTAGAGATTTATAGATCACCATTATCTATAAGAATTAATTTGTATTTGAAACAAAATCTATAAGTCAAAAATTGATTTTGGAAATTAAATTGAAAAGCAGATTAATTTGTGATATTCAGTTGACATCCGCATGATGGTATAGAAGGATCAATCTATTTAGGGATTGATAAATTATTTGCCACTTCTATAAATTTGTTTTATTGAAAACTAGTTTCGAATGTTATACATTCATCCTCAGTTCTATAAACACACAAAAAATTCAAAAATAAGGAATTCAAAATATAGTTGGTATTATTATACGTATTAAATTATATAAATCAGTATTATAAAACATTTATGAATTATGAATTTAATTAAGACAATTTGATTTGATTTGTATTTGATTTCTTGTCTTAATTAAATTCATAATTCATAAATGTTTTATAATACTGATTTATATAATTTAATATGTATAATAATACCAACTATATTTTGAATTCCTTATTTTTGAATTTTTTGTGTGTTTTTAGAACTGAGGATGAATGTATAACATTCGAAACTAGTTTTCAATAAAACAAATTTATAGAAGTGGCAAATAATTTATCAATCCCTAATTTGTGATATTCAATAGAATTCTGAAAAAATAGACAACTATGAAACATCTTTCGGGCTGCTAATTTAGAAGAGTCAAGATTAGCAGCTAAACATAAATGTTAAAACATAACAACATCTAAATAACAGCCTGTCCATTTCTAGTGTATCTAATATAGCAGTAATGGTTTGCAGCTAAATGAAATAAATCTGAAGTTCAAAATAGATAACCTTTGTGATGGCAGTGTATAAGTTTATAAGTCAAGGTTTCTATAAAGTTGGGTGTATATGGGTGCATGGGTGTTGTGTGGGGGTTTATACACCAAAAACAAATTATTTATTTATTAATGATATCAATCCAAGTTATCTTAAAATAGGCTGTGTGTCCATAGAATATCTCAGGCGTTTCATATTCCATCCATTCAACTATTCATGCATAACTACACTTACTTGACAAGAATCAAAGAAAAAAAAATGTAATGTTGAGTCAAGAAAAACCATGTTTTTTTTTTTAATTTTTTTAAAGTTTCCCTCAAAAATTGTCAATAAATTAAAAGAAAACACTTGGGTCATGCTTAATAAAACAGAAATATCAAAGTTTCTAAAAATAATAAATGTTTAACTAATATACCTAATAATATTTTTTTTTGCTCAAAAGTATACAACTGATAGTAATTATTCACTTTTAAATTAACAATTTGATATCTCATAAAAATCTATGTTTATTAAAAAAATGGTAAAAAGATAAATTATTGACTTTTCTTGATTTTAATTTTATTACTCTTCTAAGCATTTTTCTTCAGGCTTCTTTCTTGGCTTTTTCCTTGCTTCTTTTCTTCTTGCTGCATTCAGTGATTTCTACTTCATTAATGTTTATGTAGTTTTCTTGTTCTTATAACTTCTTTACTCTCTTTGTTTGTAAATGTTACCTTTGCAAAATTAATAAACATTTTTATATTTGACTTTTTAATAAGTTTAATTATTGTTATTTATTTAGCTCAGAAATAACTGTTATTATTTCAGATAATGTGAGAAATATTAATACAGTTCATTAATAGAAGTGATACATTTTACGCTTAAAATGGTTTACATACCATCCGGAGACAATCTTCGCTGCCTAACATATTCTTTCTTTATGATATCATTGAGCAAAAGGGCAGTAGTTTAGGAAATGGGTTTTGTTTATTGTTTTGTATAGTGAGCAGCTACCTTTTAGCTTGAAAACAGTGTTTTTTTGTCAAGGTAAATTCTTGATACTTGCTGGTTTCCTGCTAGCCTTATTTGGACAGCCAATCAAGCTTTAGATTTAGAGGTTTTTATATGTTAAGAATGGTTCAATAGCACAAGACAGCTTGCATGTCTATATCTGGGGTTGAATGAGTTACTCAGGAATTAACTGGTGACTTATTAGCTAATAAGTGTTCCATTCATATATTTTTGAAAACACAAAGATTCGTAGACCTATTATTTCAGGTGAAGAAGAAATACATGTAGAAAACACATACAACAATTGTATCATTCAATAATTTTATTACATTAAAAATAATACATTTTATATAAAAATTACTTTTGGTACAATATGTATTAATTCGGGTAAACTAGACCAAAAAAGGCAAAATGGACAAACTAAATCATTTAATGGCAATGTGTAGGGATAGGCCTCCTAAACAATGTATAAAAAGTTCCATATCCTGATTTCTGGGATGGCAAGAGTAGCAGAGGAGGTTTAAAGGTTCCCTTTTTCGGTTTTTGGCTTCTAACTCAAAAATGATGCATCACACAGAAGATATGCTTCTCAGCAAACTGAAAGAAGATTAAATTCCTTACAAATAATTAAACATAAGTTTGTTCCAGTCTGTTATAGTTTCCGAGATATCCACAGGTGAAAATGGATAATCTTTGAAAGAAGTTGTTTCGTAACATTTATCGTAAAATGTGCCCCTCTAGTTTTTCAATATTTTTTTATTGTAGAGCATTAAAATTCCTTTATGCATACCTATTTATCTTGAACCAGTCGAAAGTTACTGCGTTTTGAATTTATAAGGTAAATTTCAAGATTGAAAGATTAAAAAAAATATATATATACACAATATATAAGGTAATGTGGATAAATAAGGCATATGTAAGGTTATATACTAGAAAGTTATTGAACCCTCAATGATCAAAAACAGAGATGGCCAAATTGCTAACAGAATCTTGAAATTTACCTTATAAATTCAAACCGCTGTAACTATCGACCAGTTGAAGATTAATCGGCATCTAAATATTTTTTTTTAAAGAAATCTTAATGCTCTACAACTTTTATTTCGACGATGCTTCTGTAAAAGAAAAGAGTGAGAAACTAGGAGGGCACATTTCGCGAAAAATGTGAGGCAATACAACTTTTTTTAAAAACTATACATTTCTACCGGTGATATCTCAGAAACTATAACAGATAGGGACAAACCTATGCATACCAATTTGTAAAAATTTCCTTAAAAATTGATCGTTGGCGATAGTCACACTGAGGAATACTTTTGTTCTGCCAACGTGACATTACAGGTTATTTTCTCTTTTTTAACTTGACATGAAGTCCATCAACAGGATGGACAGTTATGAAAAAAGTCCTAGGGTCGAACTGCAAAGGTGCCCTTGTCTTTGTGCCCGGCAATATTAAATATTCCGAGACAATTTTCGCTATGACGGTCTTCATTGAAATGTATGCAAACCTTTTACCTGAAAAAATATGAATTAAAGTAACTAATAAATTTATAAAAATAATTAGTATAATAATGACATGAGCTGACAAATATTGGGACTAACCCATGAATTATTATGCTGTTACTATTATTAAAACATCTACTGAGTCTTGATTTTATCTCATCTTTTTGTTAGGTATGAAGACCAGTACCCGAAAAACTTTGGATAAAATAATTTTGGTATTTAGTTAAAATAATTTTACTAATTCCTCATTCAACTTCTGTTTAGGTCATCCTAAGACCATTTTCGGGCATCTTATTTTTGTTGTTTTCCGTGAAGTGAATGATAAAAATATCCGTCTGTAGAACGAACATATACTCGTAATATACTTTTGAACATAAAATATACATATACAGATCTACATGCATTGGTGTATTCACAATTTATTGATACTTCAAAATTATATATTTGTAGTTATATTTTATATTGGATGATTTCAGACTATTTGTGAGGCGTGAATCCATATAAGTTTTAGTCATTTAGTATTGGAATTCAGTTTCTGATTCTTTGAATAATTGAATACAAGTGTTTTAGTCTATTGTTTAAACTAAATTTTTTTTTTCTATTTGTAATCCTTTTGTCGAACGTAAGTCCGAAGTAATAAACAGTATAAGTCCGGGAAATAGGTAACGGTAAAGTTGATGTGCTGTTCACAATTACCCTGGAAAACTTCCTTCTTTGTGCTTCATAAATATTGCATTACTATCAGCTTGCACTTGGTAAAAGTATTCGGGCTGAGAGGAAGTCCATGCGTGCAAGCGATAATGATAACGAATTAAGTAGACACGAGGGATTATTTGTGCCTGTAGAAGATATTTCCTAAGAAAAACCAATTAGAAAAAAAATGTATGAAGGTTGAAATGGATAAGTAAGTCCTAACCTTGGTATATTAATATTATAATTTTAAAAAAAATATTTTTTATTTACATACCTATATAATTTTAAATAGTTATAAATTAAAAAAAAATCATTGTACACATACCACCATTAATTGATGTGTAATTTTTAAACAACTGAATTTTAGTTTTCGAAAACGTACATAATCGCACATTGAGATTTATTATGACGCTAAGTGTTATTTCGTTGTTTTATAATTTCAAATCACTTTGAATAGATTTTAATATTGTTTCATCACTACTGAATCGAACATAATAAATACAAATAATTATTTAATTATAATACATTGTACATAAACAAGCCCTCACCTATACACATTCTTGGTCCTTTTCCGAAGGGCATGAAAAGAGCTGGTGGTTTTTCCGAATCAGAAAATCTTTCTGGTAAGAATTTTTCTGGTTCTGGAAAATACTCTGGATCCGTTTGAACAGAGTAAACGGGCAAGGTGATGTCCATATCTTTTGGTATGGTGAACTTGTCACTGATCTTATATGGTTGAGTACAAGTTCTTTTTAAAACTCCCAGCAATGGGAACAGACGTAATGTTTCTGTAAACAATTTACAAATATCCAAAAAATTAATGGTTTTTAGCATTTACTAAAATCATATCATAGCAATAATAATTCAATAATAATGATAAAACGATTTTAATATTATTTATATCTGTCCATTATTTTGTTATTAATGCTCCATTCCATAGTAAATGTTATGTATATCATTATTAATTATCACAATACCTTTGTTTAAAAAAAAAAAAGTTAAGTAAATTAATTTTAAATTTTAAAGACATTTCTTTTTCTCTTTCAGGTTATTTTTATGCAGCTAGTTGCACGTTTCGTATAAATAAACATAAAATATAATTTTAAGGTCGTTGTTACATTTCTGTCTTCATTGTATGTGTTTCTAACCCTGAATCGTTTTAGAAAGTAAATAAATATTATTAGAAGAAAAGAATATACATATTTATATTCAATAATTTTCTCTTCCATCATTCACAGGATTTTATTTGAAAAATACTTACAAGCTTTAATTTATTACATGTATCATATGCTAATGTCACAGTCGTTAATGAGTTGGTTTAGTCTAATACATAATATTAGTATCAAAAGAGAAAAAAACAATAGAGAAAAAATTACAATGCTTACACAAAGATGTATCAGTTTTAAATAGCTAAATTAGAATGGATAATCTTTAACATGTTGAGAACCGATTCGTATCGAATAACGAGAACTATTCGTACAGGGTGTTATTTAATTTTAGTTCTTGTAATGCCAGTTTTAAATATTGTTATGATTGGGACTTTGAGCCTGGCCGACAGCAGTATCATCTGTTCCTCAAATAAACTATCGTGGCAGAATCTATTCCAATTCCGGCCCACCTATCTAATGTAATATCTTCAATGTTGTGTAATTACTATAAAACGGCCTTGGCAAGAGTGAAACAGCTGGGTGGGGCAAAGAAGTAAGAGGTAAGGAAATAAAGAGAATGAGTTCTGAGCGTGTCAGAGGAAACAACTTCCAGAAAATGCAGAAAAGTAGACGTACGAGCGAAGAATCTAACCTCTCTCCTTAACGGGATCATGACTACTCTGGGTGTAAATTATATAAGTATAATAGCATCATCTTTCAATCTTTAACATTAAGAATATTAATAAAAAATACAGCATTCGTACATACAAAAAATAATTATAAGCATACAACAATTCTCTTAATGCAATCAGCTTCTTCAGTTGGATCCCAAAGGTCTCATGACGGTCGGATTCGCTGGTTGGCCAGTAGCGTGGGATCTAGACAGAAGTTCTTGACCAGTTAGGGTCCTTAATAAGGTGGGATTAATGATTTTTTAAGTGGGTTAGAGAAAAGGGAATATATGGAATATATTACAAGTAAGCCTCAAGTTTCACCAAACGGATTTTTTTTTTCCTTCAATCAATGGTTTATTTCCAATTAATAGTGACTTTCCCAATGGGATCTCTATTTTATTGCATTAAATAATATAAAATATAATTACTTCGGATATTATATTGTCAACTCTAACACTCTACAAGTATTCAGAATCACGATAATCATTTAATACGGTTCGGATTTGAAATTTCACAACTGAAAGCTGATTAACTTTTGTTCAATCAATATACATTGTTTTTTCTCCCGTCCCTTCATTCCTTGTTTTTTCTTTACTTTTTATAATAATGTATGACTATTTCGAAAATGTAAATAGGCACTATGTAGAACAGGGTGCACGTAATCTGTTAATCATTTGAAACATAATTTAAAAAAATATATATAATCCTGTTTCCTTATTGTAAGAAAAAGTGATCAGATACAATAAATAATTTTTGTGAGAGTCAATAACAACCGCGTTGAATTATTCAACTTAAGAAAACGAGAGTAAAAATAACCATAAATAGAAATAGTCGAGTAGACGAAAAAATAGCAATAATGTAAACCAAAAAAATGAATAAATAGATACCATTAATAACTTCTTCTAGATAATTCATCTGCTTTAGAGAATCGTATGTGGTAGAATCTTTGCCATTGAGAACACTGTCAACTTCAGCTCTGAGTTTCTCCTGGATCTGGGGATGAAGGCTTAGCTGATAAATAACGAGACTTAACGTGGTCATCGTCGTGTGATGGCCTGCAATGAAGAAGCTGAACAAGTGACCCGCTGCTTCATGGTGATCTATTTCTGTAATAACATAATAATAATAATATTATTATGTGTAATAATAGTGTTGCAAACAATAATATATTACGAGTGGATTGATTGTGACAACTTCTTGAATCTATGTCTTAGTATATTCACTTTGAAATTTTATTGATAAATGGAATTCTTAAATAATAAATTGAAAATAGCCAATGAAAGTGCATACATGGTACAACCAAATCGGTCCGTTTTTATTTTTTACAGAATTTTGATACAAAATCTTGTTTTTAATTTTCATCACCATGGAATAACGATATACATATGAAATGAGGTCAACGTTCACCATGTTTGTTACAAAAATTAAGAGGAATGAATAAATATTATGCTTAGTATTTTTTTCCTAGTGAATGAATTCGTAATGGTATTGGCCTCCCATCCTCGAAAAATTATTTAAAAAATTGAAATTTTGTTGATGGAAAGTACTACTAAATTAATTTAAAAATGGATCAAAAAGGAAGATCCTGATGTTTAAAAGTGACGAATGGCTGCAAAAAGCAAAAGAAAATATCGAACCAAAGTTTCAGGCGAAGCAAAATAAAAAGGAAGTGTACAAAAAACTGGTTTTGAAAGGACAATACCAAGCTGCTGAATGACCACGGAAAGTGACTTTACAAGAAATTTCATAAAAAAATGATGAGGAGAGAAAACTTCAGTTTATCTTATGATAAAATGAGCTATAGATAGGATTGCTTACCGGATTGGGCGAAAGTACAAAAAAATTTTTTTTTTAATATATCTTCCGATTATGATTTTGTTTTTGTTTAATATATTTAACTTTGAAGACAATTAAATTTTCTTTCAAATATAAATAAGTATCTGGAATGTTCAGGAGATGTATAGTTTTCGAGTTATCAAAAAACTAAGCTATGGTGAACCATTTTTTATAGGTGAGCAGATAACTCTATAACATGTGTGCGAAATTCAAAACGCTATATCTCTGCTAATACTGGTCCGATTTGGAATTTTTTTTTTGGGCTTGTAAGAAATTTAATTACCTTTCGAAATATTTTGTAGTGGACAAACAATACATTAAAAATGCATACTTTTTGAGTTATGCGCGAATTACATTTTATTTTATTCATAACATTTTTTCTGATTTTTCTCGGAGATGTGCTATGCAGTAAAATTAAAGTGTTTTAAGGAGAAGATGTTAGGAATGTTTCATTAAAGTCGTTATAGGCGCTTTGGTGCTACAGTCTTCACAGTCTCGATTCCTATATCAAAGGAGACTTCAACAATAACCGTAAATCGAAATGCGTGTGCTCGATGATAAATCCGACATCAAATTCGGAATTAACGTCCTTATAAAGCTTCTTTTTTTCCAATTTTGGGCGAAATCGGACGAGCAGTTTTCGAAAAATAGATTTGTAAAGAAAATACGTTAGCCCATGAGTAAGCGAAAGTAGTGGATGGAATTTGATGCAATTGATATAGGATCATCTAGGTACAATCCCACACAATCCCTTAAAAATTCATTTAAATTTGATGAACGGTAGTAGATTGGATGAACCTGCGTTATGCTCGAAAATGTATTTGACTACAGATAGACACGAGACCAAATTTGTTCCTTGGTATCTAAAACGTAAAACGCGAATGGAAATTTTCGATTCTGAGGTCATAATTTTTTTTCTGGAGTAGTGAGGAAGCAAAACCATTAACAACCTTTTTGGTCAGAAAAACGCAAAACATAATTTTCGAGTTCAACATTTCAAAAAAAAAATGTTAAGTCAATTGCCGCCACACTGGAAGAATTGAAACTTATAAAATCCTTAGGCCGAATATATTGTTTTTTACTTCCTTTTACGCAGTAAAGTTAGTATTGTAACCGCGAAAATTTTCGGTTTTCAGATTTCAACGGAAATACCCATTTTGACCATCCCGGAATCCATTTTGACAAGTTTCGTCGCGACGTCAGTACGTACTTTCGTACGTATCTCGCATAACTCAAAAACGGTCAGCCATAGAAAGTTAAAATTTTGTATCTTGGATTACTGTAAAATCTAGTTGTGAATCTCCCTTTTTGGTTATTGGATGAAAAAATTATATTAAAATATAACGTAAAACATCTCAAATTTGGTAAATTATACTTTTATAGCAATATAAGTAATTAATAATTTTTTGTTGAAATTGAAGAGCCGAAAGGAGTACTTTACTTGAAGGTTATAATAAACTTAAATCAAAAGGTATATCGGCATTTCATACCAGAGATAATGGTTCGGTGATAAAGATTATAAACGCGATTTTTTTGTCCACACTAATTAAATAATTGTATTGCTTGTTTTATGTGTTAAAATACTTGTTTTCCTTCCCATTTGTGAGCTCAATAAGTCAGCAGCAGGAGAATAACGTAGAAGTTAATCGGGTTCTTCCGCATAAAATGTTGAAACCCTCGATTTCCAATACTTGGTCTAGTGACATAGACAGAAAACGACATATAATAACGGAATAAGACCTTCATAAACAAGAGCTTATGTCTGTGTGTCTGTATGCATCAGATGGACGTCGCAACACCGAGTGTCGTGTTTGAGATACTGCTATCTTCGGAAATAACCAAATTCAGAGTCACTTTTAATAAGCGTCACAAGGAAGTCATGGAGTGTCCACATCAGATATTTTTCAAACATTCTCTATCCATTCAGAAATGGCCATAGATTAAATAATAAAAATTATTTTCTTCCAGTGAATCAAATCGGATAACGAGATACTGACTGGGCATACCGAAATTATGCAAATCACGTGCATTTGATACCTATAAGCCCAGATTATTCCAATGCTTTATACGAAAATACGATAAATATTATCTTTGAAAGAGCGCTTGCTAGGTGATACAAATATAATAATCACATTAGTTTTAAAAAGGCCGGTATTGAAGAAAAAAGTTGGCTATTATTCATTTAAACTAATAATTAATTGTCATATTTTGTCGCCAAATAATATTTCTGAATACAATAATACTCACTTTCACTTTCGAGAAGTCCTTCTTTTAGCATTTTTCCAATAAGAGTGACCAAATCATCCCGATCTGCCATCATTTCATTTCTGGAATTCAAGAGATCGTTCGTGAAATTAGAAAAATAGTCCCAAAAGACACTAGTTAAAGCTGATAGTCCCAATTTCGTGTAAAGATTTGGAAAAACAGTGAAGAAGAGAAATCGAAGTACGGTAGATCCCCGAGGACGAGCAAAAATTTCAGATAATTCCGACAGCTTTGAGTGTATTTCTTGATTCTGGGACAAATCAATGCTGTACATAAAGGAAGTGATAGTTCTCATTAAATGCTTCTCTATTATCCCCATCAACTCTATCTCATCCGTTGACTTGAGTTGTTGATCAAACTCCTTCAACAACGTAACGTTCTGTTGATCTAAGATATTCGAGAGTTCCCTCAATTTTTTCGGACTGAACAATTTAGAAAATATCTGTCGTTTCACTTTCCATCGAGCCCCTTTCATGGTAAATAACGAATCCAAAACAGCATCGTTTTCTGCATCAGTACTCATTGTCGGGTGGTCGATGAAGTGATTGAAATCCCCTTCAGTAATCGCTTTAATCAGTTCTGGGTCAAGGATGAACAACGTCGGCTTCCCGAAATTGTAGTATCCGATGTAAGGCTCGTTTCTGTATTCTTTGTACCATTCATGCATCATTTCCGGTTCTGTGGACTTGAGGGCGAAGACGTCCATCATGTTACCCACAACCATCCTTGGTTCCGGCCCTGCGATTCCAATGTTCTTCCAGTACCGGTATTGTCTTTTTAAGTATAAGTAGGCTGTTGCACATATCAGGCAAATCAAGGATGCTATCAGTCCTAACATGACGATCTGCAAAATATCATCAAAAACATGGTTACATTTAAGAATTAGTGAGATATAAGTAAACATGAAGATTTTGTAATTGTAATCTAATAATGAAAAATATATTCTATGTACTTAACATAAAAAAAATTAAATTCATTTTTTTAATGTTAAATTGAACATGTTTTTGTAGCTGTTTGTCGACCAACACTATCATATTGATTGCCTGCTCCAGTAAACATTAACTGCAAGATGAATGAGGCGATCAGTTTCAAAAACGACGCAATCCATTTTAATTTTTTTTATAGGGGATAGAAGCACAATGGATTGGGTCGCTTTTGATCAATTCGTCTTAGCTAGATGATCTTGAGAGCTTGTTCAAAATTTTTGTTGTAAATAATGTGTATTGAGCTGGTTTTGAAAGTAATCATCTCGTTTATTAATCAGTGAGCTGAAGAATACCTAACTGCTCGGCATTTTTTATCATGTGGTGGTAGTATAGCGGACCAATCATTTGCGAAATTCTTAAAAACTCTCATTCATCGAACTTGCCCTGGGCGGTAGAATTCAAGTTAATTTCGACCAAAATTCAATTTATTTTTTTAAGTAAAAAATATTTGCTTAGGTTTTTTGATTCGATGGTAGGTTAGTTTGTGTGTGGATGGAAGATGGATATGGAGTCAGAGCACTTGAACGACAGTGCCCATAGAAGGCTGGAGCCAGCAAGAAAGGTTTTTGATTGTTTTGATCTTAATTCAGTCAATAAATAATGATAATAAATAATGATATTTATTTAGAAATATACCTATTACCTAAAAAACTTATAAAACTGTGGAACTTATGTTGGAAGAGGGGGTGGTGACATATATTGCCATGAGATTATAACGCCTAACTGCACGGCGGAGATAGGGAAAAAAGAAGAAGAAGAAACAGGATCAAGTAATCTTGCCCTTTATTTTGAGGAGTGCCTTAATAGTTAAATATATATTATCATTTTTTTAAATTTAAAGTTAAAGAAACTGAAAGGCATTGCTTACCCTGGTAGCTGTATATTACATTGAAAAGAAGAGGAAGTGAACATAGAATTACACTGAATGCAATGTCTATAACAGGAAAACGATAGGGTTTTTTTTCCGTGAGCTACACAAAAAGCGGTCCTTCGAAGGAATGAAGGAAACAAGTTGCGTGTCCGAGAATGCGAGGAAGTCTAATGATTATTATTAAAACAATTTCAGGATTGAGAACGATGAATAAAGTAATTTAAAATAAATAAATATTTATAAAATAATTCTAAAAAATAAAAATAAATAAAATACTCTGAAACCGCTTTATTTTATATCTCGAGTTTGAAAAATGATGACGTGGTTTTTCAACCAAAAAATTTGTTTTCAGTGTGTGTTAAAAAATAAATACTTATTAATACTATACTAATAATATGGTAAAATTTGATTCGGTGGTTATAATTCAAAACCTTTATGTTGAAAATATCATCGAAAATAAAAATAATTTTTAAAGCCACGAAATCACGTTTCGATTTGAACCTCTATTTCTCGACTTATATCTCGATTTCTATTTACTTGGGCTCATTGGAAAGAAAGTTGTTCCTTCATTCCATGCATATGAGCAGTTATTGCACTATCTAGGAGGTTTGTGTAAAAAAATATGATTAAAAAATAAAAATAAAATTGAGGATTACGTTGCTTCCGTAGAAAATAGCACAGTTTAAGAATCTTTACCGATTATCTAAATTTGGCTTGAATCTGTTATAGGATTCCTGAATTATAAGCGGTTTTTGAAATATTTTAAAAAATCTGAAGGGAGAAGAAACAAAAAGGAAAAGAGGCTTTCAATGATAATAATTCTCTATGATAATATAGAGGTATTTTGGTGCACTGAATTTTGCATTTTTTCTTTAATACACACTGAAAAATAAATGTTTTGGTGGAAAAAACACATCGGTAACATTTTCCAAACTTAAGATATAAAATAAAGCAATTTCAGCGTGTTTTATCGGTTCCTAGGGCCCGTTGGAAGAAAAGCCGAACATGGGCCCAATATTTTTGGATTTAGATTCAAAAGATAATATTTCAAAAGATAATTTAGATTGAAAATATTTGATTATAGAAAAATCGCAATATAGGTCAGTGTAATTAGTGATCTGCGATCGTAATAATACCGGTTGTTCCAATTTTTTAATATGCTCTATGAACTGGTCTTCTCATGTAAAATCCGAGTTTTCTACCTTGCAGCGCCTAAACTCGCACCGCCATCTTGAAGTTAACAGCCTGAATCACGGAAAAATCATTTCTCCCCAATATATCTCCTTTCCAATGCAAATATCGGTTAAAGTAACTTGAATAAATTTTGTAGAGCATAAAATTTCCTACAAACTTAAATTTATAATTATCTTCTAGCCACAATATCAAAATATAAAGTCTTGAACATGCGTATAGGTTCGTAAAAACCAGTAAAATAAACAAGATATGATTTTTTCTGAGCCACCTGTTTCTAGTACCTACAGTTTTGAGTTAAATTAACTATCAATAACATAGTGGAGCATAAAATTTCATACAACACGTGTATACTCTTATTATGTCTACTGTACTAACCCGCCGAACACAGGCCGAAAATTGAATAGTATTTTAACCTTTTCATTCCACCAGGTCAAAAATTGAAAAAGCGGTAATTTTTTTTTTAATTTATTGTATAATCAATTTTTGGTACCGTCATAACATAGACGTAAAAATAAGTGAGGTTGTACATAAGGAATGGTAATTTTTTTTCTCGCAAAATTAACATTTATTGACAACAACTAAGTCATGAATATAACAACAATCATAAATTTTAATTTTTCTTAATATTATAACATAATTATATTTAGCTCATTCACATTTTTGAAAATACAATAATCAATATGGGGTGATCCTGACCCCTTAATTAATTTGATCCAAGATACCACTCACCAAAAATGCCGTCCGACATCACGCTTCAAGAACATACTTCCACGTTCAGACTTGGCGTTATTACGATAAAAATCCAACTGAATGGGGGTGCAAGAAGGATGCTCTTGGGTTACTAATTTCAGTACCAAGGTTGAAGGAAGCTGCACCTCAGGCCTTGCTGAACTTTATATCCTACCAAAGCAAAACAGGTTGGACTGGAAAGTGCACCTGCAGAGGATGGTGGGTGAAATGCTCTCTACTCTGCATTTAATGCAGCGGTAGCTCGTGCAAGAATGCTACTGAAACCTTAGATGATGAAGACAAAGAATTTTGCCACAGAATTGGCTGATGGGACAGATGAAGAAAATACTGAAGATGTTCCGAGAACGAGTAAGAGCCTGAAAATTTAATTAAAGGACCAGAATCATCCCAAATTGATTATTGTACTTTCAAAAATGTTAAGTTAAATATAATATTAGGAATTATTAAAATAGATTTTTGTTTTTGTATTCATGACTTAATTGTGGTCAATAAATGTTAATTTTTCGAAAATTCCAATGTTTCAGTTTTTTACCATTCCTATGTACCAGTGGTGTAAGCAGGGGGGAGAGATCAGGGTAATATATCCCCTCTATAAGTTATATATAAGTTTTGTAATTTATGTAACAATTTTTGATCCAATTTTTATTCTTATCCTTAAAACTTACGCCTTATTTGGCGATTTTAAACATTTTATGATTACTCGCCTTCAAATTAAATCCCTCCCCGAACAAAAATTGAACTCCCTCCAAACTCGTCTGCTATGTACCACATCACTTATTTGTTATGTCTCTGTTATAACTGTGCCAACAATTGTAAATAAATTAAATTAAAAAAACACTTTACCGCTTTTTCAATTTTTAACATGGTGGACTAGAACCTCGATACCTAATATTGATACAAAAAAAAATAAAACATATAGGATTTTTAATTAGAAATTAATAATAAAAACTGTTTAACCTTGTCGTAAATTTTACAAACATAAAGGGTCAGGATCACCCCTAATTGATTATTGTCTTTTCCAAAGTGTGAATGTGTTTAATATAAACTCTAATATAATTAAGAATTATTAAAATTGATTTTTTTTCATTGTTGTCAACAAATGATAATTTTTCGAAAAACCGAATATTTCAATTCATTACCATTCCTAGTACTTCCTATGTCACTAATCTTAACTTTAAGTTGTAATAACTTTGAAGATAAATCTTGTTGACGTGTACGTTTTAATAGTATTAAAAACTACAAATAAAATATGTCAAAAAAGGAAGAAATCTAGAAATGAAAAGTTCAAAATACTATAAATAATTTTTTTTTTAAATCACTGCTTTTTCAATTATTGACATGGTGGAATGAAAAGTTCAAAATACTCTACAAATTTCGGTCTGTTTTCGGTGAGTTAGCATAGTAGACATAATAAGAGTATACACGTGTTGTACAAAATTTTATGCTCCGCTACATTATTGTTAGTTATTTTTTCTAAAAACTGTACTAGAAACAGTGTGCTCAGAAAAAATCAAACCTTGTACATTTTACTGCATTTTACGAACCTGTACGCATGTTCATTACTTTATATCTCGACATTGTATTGATCTATAAGGTAATTGTAATTATTAGAAAGGAGATTTATCAAGGAGAAACGGCTTTTCCATGATTCAGGCTGTATTTTTCAAGATGGCGGCGCGAGCTCAGGCGCTGCAAGGTCAAAAACTCGGATTTTACATGAGGAGACCAGTTCATAGAACAATTTAAATGAACCACCGGAATTATTACGATCGAAGAACTTTTTTTGAGCTAATTGCACTGGTCTAATATTTGAAGACCCATTAAAAACTAATAGTCCCGGAGCCCATGCAGAAATACGTGACTTATTTTACACCTATTTCAGATAATTATGTTCTTGAAAAAAGAGTTAAAAAATACATGTCATGAATCCGACGGAATCCAAAATGGCGACCAATCGAACATGGAAGTTTTTTGGGTAATATCAGTTATCAGTTATCAGTACTCCAGAACTTAGCAAAAAACAGACATTTAAAAGTCACTTTTTGGAATCTTTTGGTAAAGTTGGCAGAAATTATCGTTTTTTGAAATTATTGATTTTGACCATTTTCCTTAACCAAATTTATAATGTTAAGTACTCATCCGACGTAGAATTTAATGTCTTTTAATTCTTGAACTATAAAACTTTTCGCTAGGAAGCACCGTTTTGGAGTTATAAATCAATAACTGAAAATACTCAAAAAACTTCTATGTTTGATCGGTTGCTATTTTGTATTCCGTCGGCTTCATGACGGCAGACGTATTTTTTAACTCTTCTTCAAGAACATAATTATCTGAAATAGCTGAACCATTGAGTAAAATAAGTCACGTTTTTCTGCATTTACACCGGGACTATAAGGATGTAACCCTCAGGCCTGAAACTTTTCAGGGAAGTAGTATACTATAAACACTATATTCTGAATAGATTGAAGACGGGTCTTAGTTTTATATTGAAAATACTCGGACAGTGTCACTATATCAAAGAGGCCTGGCCTCACTTATTTAGAGCGCTTACGTTAAGGTTATAAAGTTATAAAACTAGCTTAATTTTGACTAACAACTAATTTTGAGTTATGATAAGGCCCGAGCTGAAAAGAATCCGTCGGGAGTTTGTTTATCTCTAGAGCGAGCGTAGCAAGCGGAAATCGATAGCTGTGATCTAATTAAAGCAGTAATAATTTTAATAATCAATGATAATCTAAATGAATAAGAATTTTTGACACTCCCACATAAATTCCAATCGAAAGCTGTGATATAATTGTAATAATCGCTCATGATCAAAATCAATACGAATTTTTAACGCCACCACATAAATTCGCATAATTACGAATCAGGTTATAGCCTGTCCTAAGGAAAACATAAGAGGGACCACGTACTAGGAGACTAAGTACTATTTATTTAGTATTTACTCACTTTGGACCATCCCCACTTCTTATCAAACGTGACACTTTCCGAATATTACATTTCTCATTTATATTTTTAATTTTAAAAGAGAAGATTTTTATTTAGAAAGCTTTAACATTTACTCTTTGTTTGTTTGTTTACAATTAAGTAGAGTCATGGATACAGAAACAATTGTGCGTTTTATCCTCTTTAACATGGTTTTTGTTTGAACCAAATATCTTCAAAAACTAAGGAGCAACAGTTTAATGCAAGCCTATGTGAAATGCAAAATAGGCTAAACACACCAATGGAAAATTGGCGCTAAAAAAATTCTGAACTTCAAAAAAATTAATGAATACCTATCTGTTTTCAACTCTCTGAACATAATACAAAGATAGGCAAAACAAATAAATTAATTTTGTCAGCAACCTTTTCAAATTTAATTGGTTGATTTGAAATGGATTGACTCAGAACCTAAGTACTACTGACAAATAATTATGGATAACAACTAAAAAGCAACTAAAATTCAAAACCTTTAGCCATCCACTTCTCACTGAATCCCAGATCTGGTAAACATCAGACGAAGAAAAATACCATGTATTTGGTGAATACCTTTCCAAAACTACAAGTACAGCGTGGAATGTACTTCACAGGAGCCTTTCTCAACGTTGATAGCTTATATAATAGCGTGCTTTGCAAGATGGCAGCTTCTGTGCTGGTAGATGCAGTGACCTCAACTACCGGGCAGTGCAGACTGAAGGACAGTCGCTGCCATGCGAGGAATATTTTTAGACTGCCGTTCTATCAGACTCGATCTGATAGTTTATAGTTTTAATAGTGATATTTGCTGTCATCGTGTAGCTGGGTTACTGTCAAGTGAACTGCCACATGCAAACAAACTTACCTACTTATCAGGCTAATTATATCTACTTATGAACTGTTTTGATTATTTTTTAACTTGGCATTGATTGTATACAACGCTTTGACGTTTTTTAGTTCTTGGAGGAGGAATAAAAACTAAATAATTAGTTTTTTAGCCTTTATTAAATACTAATCTTTAATCTCGTAATTAATTTTTTTAATTATATTTCTAGATTTTTTTTTTTTATAAAACAATAAAATTAGCTGTTCTTTGAGTTGTGTAGTGTTCACGCAGATCTTCACATAGTAACATTTTTTTGTTTTCATTATGTCTCAACCAAAAATTGATTCGATCCAGAGTTGAACAAAACATGTGACTCAAAATACATTTTAAATAAGTATTTCAATTAATAAAATTTTTAATGTTTTGAAAGAAAAAAAGTATTTCAGTTATAAAATACTGTCAAACATAGCACAAAGTATATCACTTGCAAATTACACAAATCTAATGTTGAAGAATTATCTTGAAAATGTGGCTTGATAAATACAAATACAATACAATACAATACAATACAAGTACTTAATTATTTAGCGAAGGATGCAGACTTTTCACCCCAAATTGGATTTGTTTTCAAATCAAATTCAACATTTTACAAATCGAATTAAAACAATTATTTTCTTTGAAGTGATGATTCATGAGATCCGAACATCAAACGGAAGCATAGCAGAAATTTTAAAAACATAAGTTTTAGAAGGGTGATGTAATTGTAAAAATGAAAAATCTTATAACACATTGAAGGTAATAAGGGTCTAAATTCATTTGATATTTATAAATTTAATATCAGTAATAATGTTTAATATAAATTAAATTTGTCTAAAGGAAGAAAGATAGATTAGTCAGAATGTAAACCTTTGGATTATTTATTTTGTATTATTATTATGATTATTATTATATTGTATTATTATATTATTATATTATATTGTATTATTGTATTATTATATTGTATTATTGTATTATTATTATTATAATTTTGTATTATTATTTTTTGTATTATTTTTTTTTTTTTTTATTGCTTCTGTTAGCATTTCTTACCCAGAATTTGTTCAAATTATTTTGTTACTATGTAATGAAAGGAAGATCATTATTTATTATTGTATAAATACTTCTCAATATATGTTATATTTTTAATTTATTAATTTTTAATTTAGTTTATTTTAAAATTTACAATATTGTATTTAAACTACAAGATGCAAAATATGAACGAGATGTGAAACGAAATAGAAAACCCTTCTTTGTATTTTGTTTGTTAAAATACAAAATATTTGTTGTACTTTTTCCACTAAAATACAATGTACTTAAAATGTATTTTAGAGGAGACCGGAGTTATTGGGCACAAGAGTCTTAAAAATTAGGCTAAAATTTCTACTTCACCAGTCATCAGTTTTTCGTCATCCCCTCCTAATGTCAAGTAGATTCGTCTTGAGATTGTCAAAACCATTCGTGCCATAATTTTTTTATTGAATCATCAGCTTTTGAATCTTGGTCGTGATGGTTTGCTTCCTCCCCTTCTTCAATTTCTTCTTCTTCATCATAGTCACGTCGTTCTTCTTCTTTTGCCTCAATAAATATTTTCATCTTTGCTTAAATGTTTTTCGGCTTCTTCTTCAACTTCTTTTTCATTAGTCTCAGGCTTTTCTCCTTTAATTCCACTTTTCTCTCTTTTCGCTTTTACTTCTTTTTCCTCTGTGTTCTCTGTTTCGGTTTCCTTTTGTTCCACAAGTTGCGGTTTAATGTATCCAACCTTTTCATCTTTCTTTGCCTCTTCTTTCAAAACCGTTTTTCTATTTTCCTCAGTCGCTCCTTCTACATTTGAATGCCCTTCAAATCAAACCAATTCTCGAGTCGTTCGCTCGATTGACGAGTTTTCTTTTGGCTCGTCATACTTCTCGAAATTCGACTGGTTGAGGAGTTTGATTTGCGTTCATAGACTGAAGGATTTCACTGTTTTGTTTCAAGATCAAACTAGCCAAAATAGCTGTCGAATCTGAGTCCATGTCGATATAATGTAATTTTTATAAGATACAGTTTGAGTCGAAGTCGAACACACAAAAAATTCTGTTTTATCCTCGTCGTCGCTTTATTGCAACTTTGATTGAGTAAAACTTATATTTGACTTGTAATAATAAAACTTTATTTGACATGCATTGACGAACGAACTCGAACTGTCCAAATTAATAATTTACACAAAAATAATAAATAAATAAATAGATAAATAAATAAAATAATTGCCTATCTGGAGCTTACAGACGACCAACATGGTTAGTCAATATGTTTGATCGTCCTTCTCTGCAGACACAACGATAAGTCAAACAATATAGTTGTCCAATATCTACGTTGACCAATCATGTTGGCCGTCTCTAGACACCTTAACATGTGTTTGGCCAATAATACCATAGACACTTCACCATGGTTGGGTTGATTTTACTTCAACCGTTGGTCCAACATGGGCCTCCACCACCAAACTGCCTACAGACGTTCAACATCGCTCTCCAGCAACCGTATTGACCAACCATGTCGATCGTCTGTGTGTTGTACGTCAACAGTCTTGCACCCAGGTCTGCTCTACAAACTCTGTCGATTCCTCTCTCCTGCATATGTCCTATTAATCCGTTCCTATCTCACTGAGAGAACCTACAAAGTAACTCATAATTTTGTTTATTCATCCTTCTTTTCTCAATCCGCCGGTGTCCCTCAAGATAGTATCGTAGAGCCCATTCTCTACTAAATAAAGTTTTATAAAGTTGATATCCCAATCCATCCTACCACTGTCATCACTACTTACACTGTTGGCATGTGTATTATCTGTGAATAATGACCCAACTGCTGCTTTCTAAACACTGCAGCCAACAATACAATCATTGAAGAATGGTTTCAAAACTGGAGAATTAAAATAAATCCCAACAAATTCAATCAAATCATCTTTACCCTTCGTCGTTATATCCTGTCCTACTTCGCTATCTACTTTAATAATTTTCCACTTATCCCTCTTGAACAGATCCGCTACGTAGGACTCCATCTTGACAAGCGTCTTACTTGGAACCCTCATACTCAAGACTGAAAGGACAAGAAACTGCTTGAAGATTTAAATTACTACAATGCTTACTTGACAAACGCTCTAAACTTTCGATATAATACAAATACTTAATATAAATCAACATTATCAGACCTATTTGGACATACGGAATTGAGCTTTGGTGCTCCAAAAAACAATCAAATTTCTCACGCATCCCATCTTTAATACTTAAGCAATCCAAAACCCTTCGAAAAATCCTTAATGCTCCTTACCATGTCACTAATAAGATTAACCATAAACACCTCAATATCCTATTTGTTGGAGATTTAGTTCGAAATAGATATACCTCCTTTACTTCCAAACTCCTTTTTCACACAAGCCCACTTGTTCGTAACATTTCATCGCTATCTAATCCTCTCAGTCGTCTGAAAAGAAGATGGCCATGGAATCTTCTAACTTAAAATAGTCATTGAAGTGCTACCAATGTTTATTTCCTTCACAAGTTACCATCATGACTTAATCCACATTTACTTATTGTATGTTGTATTTATACAGTTGTAAATTTCAATAAATAAATATGATAAATGATATATAAATAAATGTTGTTTCATTACAATCAATAATCAAAGCTTCATAGGAACATTTGCCATGTTTCCTTTTTCTTCGCTTGTTTTATCTCTTTATCTTTGGTATGTATTAAAAAAGTTCGTGTAATGGATGTGAAAATTGCAAAAATACTATTCTACTATTCAATAGTTCTTACATTACGTTATGACAATGTTTTAACTATATATACCTTCCACTTTTCATATTTTTAGTCGTATTTTCCCCGAAAAAAATAGACTATTGCAGTGGTCTATCCGTTTAATAACCCCTAGAGCACGATTATGGAAGTTTTGGAGATGTCTTATATATATATATATATATATATATATATATATATATATATATATATATATATATATATATATATATATATTCCGCTACATTTGAGCACCTCCAGGGCCCCTTTTCGTCAAATGAGTTGAAATTCGGTATGTAGGACTTTCTTCCAGGCAGAATGATATCATTACAGAATGGGTAAATTCCAGTCAAAATGTTAGTATGTTTACCTGAAATTTCGTCGTTTTTGGAAGTTTTGCGCATCACTACAGCTCCACCATATTAGTTTATAGTGCTGCAAATTTGTATGTGAATTGAGTTGGTGTTATGGAAGTATCTTTTGAGATTCTTGACTTGGTTTCCCCACTCTCCTGGGTTTTAATTTTTGCGCACCTTTAAAATCACTCCAAATAGCGTTAGGGAGCTATTTAAAGGAAATTGCTGCATTTGAAAGTAAATTAAATTACCTATAAAAGAAAAGAAGTTTCATCGAAATGAGACCAGTATTAGCAAAGATATGGCTATTTCAATTCCAGCGGCCACCGTTGGGGCAAATGAGCTGAAATTCGGTATGAATTGTTTTCTGTATCGGTCAGCGGAGAGGCAGAACAATATAATAAAAGTATTGGTAAATTTCGGTGTGTTAGGGAACAGTCTTTTATGGGACTCAACTGTTTTCTCACTCTGCCGTTTTTATAATATTTTTATTTTAGTGAAAATACGACTTTAGTGACGGACTTCTAATGCTCACGGATTTTTTTATTGCTCACTAATAACCAAATATAAAAATCAAATTATTAACAAATAAAGTTACGTATTTATTATGTTTTTTCGGTTATTTGTTTTATAATTTTAACTTTTGAATGCATTGCTTTCAGAAATATATAAATTATGTGATTTATTTTACCATGTAATTAAATTTTACCATGTACCAAAAACTAAATTCACCGAATTTCATGATCCCCGGTTTTGTGTGATGAGGAAATATCTGAAATTATATTCTTTTAATGCTGTGAAAATTCATAGGCACCCCTCTTTCTCTGTCATTATGACCTACTCGTATTCTTCTTTCGATTGGTGTTCCGCAGGGGCCATCAATTTCTTCCCTCAGCGTATTTTCAATCCACACAAATGGCATTAATTAATTATTTGTATAGCTTTTTGTATGATTTATACTTTTTGTTAGTGATCAGTTTTCTTTAAAATGTTTAAACTGAATTACGTAACTCAACGGCGGAGAAATTAAAAAAAAACTTTATTGAAAAACAAAAGTTACAACTTGCATTAGGACTAGATACATACTACTTGTACAGATCTACCAAGCTTAAGACTTATAGGGGTATATATAGGAGCGGGTGAGGGAGGTGGCTCAGAGTATCCACTCAGCATAGTTCCTTACCATAAATCTGGATCAAAATAGTTTACATATACCTTGTGTTAAAATGTGTATATGATGATTTATATATCATTTATATCACATGATTTTATGTAATTTTTCTTGAAGTTTTTCATGCTGTATTATTTATTTTAGAAGTAAAGTATAAAATACCATAACATGGCTCGATTGTTGAAATTAATTCTGAAGAACCAAATGAGATAAATAGACAACTGTCAAAATAGTCTCCATACACGCAATTATCTATAAATATTTTCAGCTCTCACTGAAATAATCTCTAAACAGCTCTAAATTTATTCATTCTATTTAGTTTTTAGTTATCTAGTGAGGGTTAAAAATTGTTTTCCAGCTTCTTAGTACGTGCAATGGAAGTATACAAAGACATTCAAGCATTAATAGTTCGATTGAAAGAAGAAGATCATTCCCAGCGTGAAATTTTAACAACTCTAAATATGTCGCACACAATCGTGCAACACATTCTAATTGCTACAAAGAAAATAATAATTTGATCAATACACCTCGGCCAGGTCGTCCAAGAAAACTTCTCACAATACATCTAAGGGCGATTTTAAAGGAATTAAGGGAAAAACTTCTGCATCTAAATTGTCAGGTATGATTTCAGAACTGTATAGTGTGAATGTTGTGCCTGAGTTTGTACTACATGTTTAGGATTATAGGGGTTCTACTCAATTGGATATTGAGCATTTATGGGATGAAATGGAGAAGAGAAACGATCTGTATGTCTTTAGAATTCAATATGAAAGCTGGACTATTCCAACATCTTTATCATGAGAAGCATTCCAGGACCAACAATGTTAAATGCTTGCAAAAGTCGCTAATTGTTGGATGACGTCCATTTTTATGAGAAATTTTCGCAAGAAAGATTTGAATGCTGCAAATAACGAAAACAGATTAACCAATTGGCAATATAACGAGGCTTAATATCTGTCCTTCACGACAACAGCTTTGCAATTATTTGCACGCATATTTGCTATTTGCAAATCATGCATTTTTTACACGACATATCTGCATCATAGGTAAACTGTCGTAAGCCCAATCTTGATTATTCTGATACTGTTATCGTATTTCCATTATCTTGGTCCTATTTTTCGAATATAAGTGTCGTAAATTAGTAATAAATAATAAATAATAAATTAGTAATAAATAATAAATATGCAATACTTCAAATATAGGGTTTGACTACTAGCCATAAAAGGCAGTACAATGTGATTTGAAACTTCTTTTTGCTCTATCGTAAAGCTTTGAAAGTGCTAAGACAGTTTATCTCTGGCGTACAGACATATCCTTTTTTTTTAATGATATAGTTGTTTTTATAATCGCACGACTTGGATGAAGTACAACCAATAGCATTTTCATTTGTAATGCTTGTGAAATACAGTGGCCGACAATTCAAGAAATTTTTCAGCTGAGAAAAGCCAATGTTGAAGCGAGCTGGCCCCGACAGCCTATTAGGAATCGCGTAAGGAAGGGTGACTTAGTCAAGAGGGGAGGAGGAAGAGGAGAAAATTTATACATATGTTGTAACGTTCTTAAAATAATACTTGCTTTGATGAGGATAGGTCCTTAGTTAAAGGCCCTTATTTCAAAAATGGATCTTTTAAAGTTTTCAAATAAAATTTATAATATAATTAAAACTGTTAAATGTAATCTGACCTAATATTAGGGAACCACCTTGTCAAATGCTTATTTTTATCCTGAGAGCTAACACGACACTACAGACTCAATTGCTATTGAGTTGAAGGACCTCGATATACTCGTTTTAACAGTGGCGTACCAATTGCACAAAACAGATCGAAGTGGCGGAAACATTGTTATTTCCGTTGCGAAATCCCTTCGGAATACTTATGGTGGCACACAAACGGCGGAGGTGTTGCATCACAGGGATCTGGTGAGAACATTTATAGAAATGGGTAGCATTCAAGTTGGCTGGATATGTAGCCGGGTAAGGCAATTTTTGATCCCCATTGATGCTTCCGATGCTTCGGCTATGGTCACTTGTCGAAATATTGCAAAGGACACGACAGAACAAAACTCTGTTTGCGATGTGGCGATGAGGGCCATCCAGCCAAAAAGTGCACTACCGAAATGCACTACTTCTACGCGCAGAAGGAAGAAACTGAAGGCACGCGACTGATAGCTGAGTCTAACAGCGAGCAATGGAAGCAGCGGCGAAAACCTCATATTTTCTATTTATATATTATATTGCACTAGACATATTATATAATAAGATATAAAATATATTACATTTTATATTATATTATATTATATTATATTAGAGTACATTATTTTCATTTTTATTTGTAAATAAAATATATATTTTATTTTATAATAAAATATATATTTAATTTTATAATATAATTTTATCTTATAATTTTTATTTTCAATGTCTTTCTTTCCATAATTTCACAATGTAATTATCTATTAACATCTTTTTCTTTATTTCTTACTAGCTGTGCGTTGTCCGTGAAAAGAATTGCGTGTTAAATAGCCTCTCCAATTTCAAGTTTTTTTTTATGTTTAACTTTTAAAAGATAATGCAACTTACAGAAGACTGAACTATGTTCCTATCATCCCTAATCATCATTCATCATCATATTGGAAAGTTTATACAAAACTTTTATACACACTTTCAAAAAAAAAAAAAATTTGTTTAACTTTGATTTTTATTTAATTTTTTACACATTAATTATATATTGCACATTTCATCATACTTATTGCTATATTAAATGCATGGGAAAGTAAATAAAAACATTATATCAAACATATATTCACCGAGGAAACACATGATTCAATTCACTACCCTTGCTTTGCCGTGGCTATGTGGATTGAAAGAAAAGGAAGAAAAAAGATGTTTTTTCAAAAAAGTCATCCTCAAAAATATTTTTTTTATTGTAAAGCTAATATTATTATTAATGTGATTTTATAACTTATACAACCACAGGATATCGGAAAAAATTATGTTTTTTAAGTCATAATTGTTTAATATTTTTCAAACTGGAACTTTAATTCTGAAAACATTTTCTAAAGGCACTTAGATACTTTTACATTTCTATGCTTCAATTATTAGAACTCTTTGAGAGGGGCAAACAGAACTTTCAACGAAACAACGGTTACCAATAAAATTTTTGACTGTAAATATTCCAAGGCCAAAGTGGTGAAAATTTTTCTCGGTATTCGATTGCATTGTTTAAAATTTGTCTTATTTCATCTGGACGTTTTCTAGGAACATAATCAAAATTATAATAAATTTATCAAAACGGCAATTATGCATCACGTATTAACCCTTTTTTTTTAACAATGACGCTTTCACACAATAATTTCACTTTTGTTAAAATATTTTTATAGTGAAATTACTTCCACGTGCATGAATTTTCCATGACAACGATTGTACACAGTAAAGGAAGTATTGTAATCGCGAAAATTTTTGGTCTTCAGATTTCAAAGGAAATATCCATTTTGACCATTCCTGAATCCATTTTTGTTTCGTCGTGACGTCTGTAAGTACGTTCGTACGTTCGTGCGCATCTCGCATAACAGTTAGCCATAGAAAGTTAAAATTTTGTATTTAGGATTGTTGTAAAATCTAGTTGTGAACCTCCCTTTTTGATGACTTAATGATCACCTGAAGTGGAAGGTACTTTACTTGAAGGTAATAATTGATTTCCATCCAATATCATATTAAAATAGAACGCAATGCTCTTCAAATTTGGTATTTATGATTTACATATTTGTTTAAATAACATACTAGATTTTTATCGTACTACACGCGGTACTTTACTTGAAGGTCATAATAAAAATTATATTAAAACATAATGTAAAACGTTTCAAATTTGGTAAATAACACTTTTATACCAATATAAATAATATACTAGATACATATATATATATATATATATATATATATATATATATATATATATATATATATATATATATATACATATATGACGTTCTTATCATTTTTTCTTCAAACAACCGTCCCCTACTGAACAACCTAAAAATATCAATTTTAGCCCTCTCCCTAAAAAAAAATTTTAATGATGTATTTTATAAATTTCATCATCGAGATTATAAAGAAAATAACGACAGTCAGCAAACTTAGCCCGATTTAATAGATGTAAAAATAGTAACTTATCTTTAAATAAATAGTTTCAAATTAATTACTGACAACATATAGAGGTAGAAGCTTGCTTTATAACCCATGTATAAAAAAATCGTGAGTAGCAGAGATCTGTCGCTGAGACCCTATTTTCACTAAAATACAAAATTGAGAATATGACATATATCTGATATATCATATATGTACAAATATGACATATACCTGATATATATCATATATTTACATATATCAGATATCTCCGAAATCTCGTAATCGTGTTCTGGAGATTATGAAAGGGATATAAAATTCACCCTGCACATCTCCGATGATCCTCGATACAGTGCAATAGTCTATTATTTGTAGGGAGCATTCGACCAAAAAAATTAATATTATAATATTAATCTTCAGATGATTCCAATTATACCCACAAAATATACGATTTTTTTTTTAATTAACTGCGGTATCCTGCGACATTTAATTATGTAACGATATCCTACTCTTTATTTGAAAACGGATAGTTAAGTTTATACCGGTAATTATCAGCGCTAGTCCTAAAACTTGAAAAGCATTAAAAAAGTTGCAATTGTACAAAAAAAAAATGCAAAACCTGGACATGACACTTGCCCTCAGGTATAATGTTAATATTTTTGGATTATACACCGATACTACAGATATACAAAGTAAATAATCAAGGGTTGATATTAGTTTCAAAACCGGCTCAATAAATTTTCAAAATTTTTACAAGACGTACTAAAATCATATGGTTATAAGAATAAGAATAAAAAGACGTTGTCTTCCTGCACAATATTTATTTATTTCGCAACCCGTTTCGGTCTCCGCACATTCATCAGGCTAAAACAACACAAATGTCAAGAAAAAATAACAAAAATATAAGCAAGTAAAAAATAAACTGTAAAATATATATTAAATATCCAACAATATTACATAAACACGTTAAAGTAAAAAAAAAATAATAAAATCTGGTACACATACCTAATATGTACGTTAAACTTGAGACTGTCCTACTCCGTTGTTAGTCTGTAGGGGTGTCTATATATTAAAACTGTTCAGTAGACGGGCTCTCCCACTCCCATACGTCAAAGCTTCATAGGTTCATTTGGCTACCTACTATTTTAATATTATTTATTAGGTATTACAACTAAGGTTATACTATTCGTTAGGTATGTCCGCCAGGTTGTTTTTTACTTAACATATTTATGCAATATTGTTGGATATTTAATATTTAATGTACATTTTAGAGTTTCTTTTTTGATTGCTTATATAGTTGTTGATTACTGTTATTTTTTTCTTGATATTAGATTTTTATATGTTGTTTTGATGAAGGTCTTGAAGGAAGGCATCTTTATATCCTTATTCTCATATGGGTGAACGTATTTTTTTTTTTTGCACATTTTCTGTCTTCGAACTTTGATGGTTATAAGTGAGTAAATGGCTCAAAGCTTAGAGAGGAAAAACTACTGGCCAGTGACGGCTTGAAAATTTAATGTTTTTAGATTTATTAAAAGCGAATTGGAATCTTTTTCGGCTTGGATTGTTACTGTCACCAGGCTATTTGCAAACTTTCAGATATTTTGAATATAAGTAAAACAGATAATTACGAAATTTGAAAAAGTGGTGTTACTTGTTAAAAAAACTCGCAAGTTCATTAAGAACGGCAATGTAGACTTAAATTACACGTCACTTAAAGTGACCAAAATTAAAAGAGAATTCTCCCACAATCTTCACAACTGTTACCATACGAGAGTTGCCGCCGGCTTAGGGGCAAACTTAGGGTTCAGGTACACAGGACGCGATCTGTCGCGACGATCTGCGATGTCTCTAGCTGTGTAGAAATGGATCGCTGCCGTGTTAAATCAAGACTGGTTGGCTCCCTGCGATAGATTTCCATCTGTGTGACATATTTAGTGAAGTATGTGGTATTATATTTATCGCCAGCTCGCTGCGGGCTGAGATCTGTGTGCCTGACCCCTTAAAGTGAGATCTGTGTGCCTGACCCCTTAAATGTGCAAGTGTTTAGTATTACGCTATCATTTACTGTTTCCAGCCAGGCATGATACATCGGTGTGGAAGGCTGCTGAACCTTAAATCATGGTAAGTATTTTTATTTACTCTCACGAATGTTATCATTTTACATTAAAATTTTAAAATAAGTAATTCTGTCATAGTCCCAATATTCAAAAAGGGAGACAACAGGGAGTACCAGAAACATGAAAGAATTTCTCTTATCAGCATGCCATCGAAAATATACTCCAGGAAAATATACTCCTTGAAAGACTTTTGAGTCCTTGTTAATAGAAGAAGAGCATGGCTTCAAGCCCAATAGAAGCACACAGGATCTAACATTCACCTTGAGGCAAATATCGGAGAAGGCCATCGAAAAACACAAGGAAGTGCTGATCTGTTTTGTCCACCTAACCATTTGTCCACCTAACCAACAGTCCACCAAACAAGTCAGAAGGCGAGATATAGAAGAAGCTTAACGGGAGAAGGAGTAAACTTGGGATTAAGGGAGGTCATTAGAAGCCTGTATAAAAACAAAAGGAATGTGGTCGGGACATGTAACAAACATCCAAAGAGTTCCAAACCACTAAAGGAATTAGGCAAGGATGGACCTACGTCCCCTTCTTTTTACAGTGGTACTGGAAAGGGCACTGAACAAAGCCCAAATTGAAATGAGACCCTTTTATTT
This sequence comes from Rhaphigaster nebulosa, assembly GCA_948150685.1. Classification (NCBI taxonomy): domain Eukaryota; kingdom Metazoa; phylum Arthropoda; class Insecta; order Hemiptera; family Pentatomidae; genus Rhaphigaster; species Rhaphigaster nebulosa. The sequence continues at coordinate 21,983,885 of OX411309.1, forward strand.
CTGCAATAAGAGATCTCCCTACTCAGTTCACCTTTCTGTCTTATGCGGATGACCTGGTAGTCTTTGGTAACAATGGAAAGAATTTCTAGTTTAGCACGCGGGCCCTGAGGGGGTCGACTAAAAGAAATTAACATGGAGGTAAATGTGACAAAAAAATTATTATTATGCTTATCGGAAGTAGGACCAAACTGAGAAACCACGTGATAAGATTAGATGGAACCAGAATAGAACAACTAAGCGTTTTCAAGTACCTGGGATCACATTTAAAAGAGAATGGCTGGGTAGATGGGGAAATAAGAGAGAGGATTAAAGCAACCAGAAGCTGTTTTAATGCCATTAAGAAAGGCTTTTTGGGAAGGAAAGAGGAAGAAATCTACAAAAATAACGATTTTAAAAAATATTTTTCCGTCAATCTTGACTTACTCAGGTGATTCTTGGACCCTGACGAATAAACAAAGCGCTACCTTTGTCCTTCCTAAGGAAAGACTAGGAGAGACCGGATGAGGAACATCACAATCCGATCTAGCCTGGGCCTGCAGGATGCAAAGGATATAATAGAGGAACACTAACTAATGTAGTTTGGGCATGTTTGCATAAAAGAAGAGCAATCGAAATTCATAATTTAATTTTACATTTAATTCAAAATATATGAACCCCGCTGGTGCAATCTTTCTTTTTTCAAAAGCCGTAAGCTAGACTAAGTATAGTTATTGATCTTAGCCAGAAAGATCATTTGAATATTTTCAATATTTGTTTTTATCTGTATATTTAATAAAATATTGTTCCGTCGATTGTTTGTTTCTTATTACGACACCCTCTCTCTCTAGCAGCGTAAGTTTGATTAGCTAATCGTGCATATGTTACCATGTCCCCCACTGGGAAATCAATTTGAGAATTCATTAGTTTTTTGGTGATCAATTTAATAACTTTACATTACGCTGGGAGATGTCATATTTGCTTCTAATTAGTTGCACAATGTTTTCGAAACCGTAAAGTATTTATAAAAGAGAACATTTGATTTTTTTTTGTTTGTTTTTTAGTAAAACTCTTGAGTTTGGTTCATATTTTAGTTATTTTTAATAGGTTTAAAAGCTGAAATTCTGACTCAGCTTGGTAAATCTGAATGCAAAAGCAATACCGGATAATGATAAAATTTTAGTTTTGCCTTAAAGATCCATACAAATTAGTTTATGACATGGTAACGTTCGTGAGTAGTTCAGCACGTTTTTTTTCAATCAGTGTTTTTTTTTTAAGTCGTTAAACCTCAAACTCATAAACCACCATTCTTTTACTATTCAGGGATAGTCAGGTATTGCCGTATCTAAGCAACTTCGGGATTTCCAAAGTAAGCATCTTCAAAATACTCAGTTTGCCAAAAAAATATATTTTTACGCATATCGATAATCCTGTAATATCAAGGCGTAATTTAAGAATTAAGAAACACATGCCATATTTGACCAAGATGACCCCATGAGTTTGAACCCATTTTTGTTATGGATCGAGACACTTTAGATCTACATGACTTGATAACTTATAAAAATAAAAATATTTTCTGAAAAAAATGGTTTTAGCCGGTTTTGAAACTAATCACCTTATTTAGATGGCTATATTAAATTCAATTTACTTTTATAAGTAAATTATAAGGTACATAAGCAAAATTAACATTACAAGTTTAAGTTTTAAGATTACAAAAATATACTGTTTTCTTATCGACTATTTGATACAGAGAGAGCTGTAATTATTTTTAATTGCTTGGTTTTTAATTAAATATAGATATCTTTCAGCTTTGGTGATAGAATATAAGTGAAGTGAATAAAACTGAGCTCATGCTCAGTCCTCAAGAAATTGAGCAGATTTGATGTGAAGAAAGAGAAGTTATACAATGGAGTACTTGCTAAGTGTATGTGTGATCAGGTGCTCCAAATATCTAAATTGGAGTATCTACTCACCTTTCTATGTGATAAATAAAATGATTATAATAATAAGTCATCATTAATGGTAATAATTCACATGGTAATAATAAAACTTTAGAACGCTCCACTATGTGAGCAGGTACTCAGTAAAATGATGAGTCTACGAAAGAGTATATTGGCATTTTTCTGAGTACCTGATCACATTGTGGAGCGTTCTCACTTTTATTCACTTAGAAAGGTGAGCAGGTACTCAGAATCAATAATCATTCCATACTTTTGGATCACGTGCTCCATAAGCTTAGCAAGTATTTCAGTCAGTGGCGTAGCCAGAGGGAGCTTCGTTGGGTCCGGACTCCCTCTCCCCATCCCCGAAATTACAAAATACTATTACTTATTCTTATCTATAAACAAAAATTGTATAAAAATATTTAATGTATAGTAATTTCATATGTAATTAAATAATGATAATGATTGTCTAAACTTGTGCGAAAAAAGAAGAGCCGCGAAACTAAAAGCTTTGAATAATCCAAGCGATAACAATGTTGCTAATTTCCGGGCCTTGATGAATGAAACGTCCAAATTCCTCAAAAATAAAAAACGAGAATATCTTAAAAACAAAATAATAGAGATAGAAACTAATAGAATTGAAAACAACGTAAGAGACATGTACAAGGGTATAAACAGATCGCGTAAACAGTTTGAACCAGCAATGAATGGAATTAGAGATGAAAATAACAATATCTTGGCCGATCCGGGGGACATTGTGAATAAATTTAAAAAACACTTTGAAAGTATTTTGAATTCGGGAAATAATAATCAATCTCCTCCTTCTGAGAGGAGATCAGAGTGCTGAACCGTTAATTGAAGAACCGAGTAAGGAGGAAGTCGAAATAGCCATCGGAAAATTAAAATCTCATAAAGCAGCGGGAATCGACAACATTTCCAGTGAAATAATAAAAGCGTGCGGTGAAGCTGGAGTTTCTAAAATACATTTTTTGGTTAAAAAGATCTGGGAAAATGAAAAAATGCCCGAAGAATGGAAAGAATCTATACTTATTCCGATTCACAAAAAAGGTCCGAGGACGGAGTGTAATAACTATCGCGGAATATCACTCCTCCCGGTATGTTATAAAATATTCTCGTTGATCCTAACTAGTCGAATCACGGAATATGCCGAGGAAATTATCGGAGACTACCAATGTGGTTTTAGACGGAACCGATCAACTATCGATCAAATATTTTCCTTACGGCAAATATTAGAAAAAAAATTAGAATTCAACGGTGTAGTTCATCAGCTTTTTGTGGATTTCAAAAAGGCTTATGATTCCATTGATCGCCGGAGACTGTATAACATTTTGAATGAGCAGGGAATACCGAAGAAGTTAGTAAATCTAGTAGGGATGTGCATGACCGAAACATTCAATAAAGTTAGAATAGGTAATTATTTTTCGGAGAAATTTGAAGTGCGCTCGGGGTTAAAACAAGGCGATTCCCTTTCACCTGTCCTATTTAATTTAGCATTAGAGTATGTCATTAGAAAGGTAATGCTTACCGAAAGGGGTTTAGATCTGGGTGGTAGAATATCCGTGCTGGGGTTTGCGGATGATTTGGTATTATTAAGTGAGGACGCGGAAACTATAAAACTGAATACAGCAACGTTGATGACAGCTGGGAAAGAGGTTGGCCTCAAAATAAATACGGATAAGACGAAATATATGGTTAGCAATAGAAACAGAGGCGATTTTGAGGATATAGATATAGGAGAAAATATGTTTGAACACGTTGAGAAATTTAAGTATTTGGGGTCTGTGATTACTAGAAAAAACGAAATTCAAGAGGAAATAAAGGCGCGGTTAAAGGCGGGAAATGCTTGTTATTTTTCCGTGTCAACATTACTTAGGTCGCGCATTTTGTCCAGAAACTTAAAACTTAGAATATACAAAACTATTATCTTGCCTACAGTTCTGTATGGGTGTGAAACGTGGCCGCTAACCTTGAAGGACGAACAACGCCTTAAGGTGTTCGAGAATAAGGTACTGCGTAAAATATTTGGTCCGAAAAAGGATGAGTCAACTGGAGAGTTTAGGAGATTACACAACGCGGAATTACGGAGCATGCACCCTGTTAATATAATCGAAGTGATATCATCGCGACGATTGAAATGGGCTTGCAAAGTTGTTGGGCTCAGTAACGAACGAATTCCTAAAAAGTTAATAAACGCTGAGCTGACTGGTAAACGTCCGAGGGGTAGACCGAAACGTAGGTGGGAGGATAGTATTAAGAGTGATCTAATGAATTTGGGTTTGGAAGGTAGTCGGTGGACCGAGATTTGTAGACAGCGATTAGTGGTATCGGCATCGAACCTCCGGGTTCGCTAAGCCTTTTATTATTATTTATTAATTTCATATGTAATATATCTAGGCATGGAAAATATTATTATATAATACACTATATTGAGACGGCGCCCGGAAATCCACGTTTAGAGTGGGTTTCTTTAAAGTAAATTCTCCGATGGACCTCCTCCCACGAAACGAAATCCTGACTGCGCTACTGATTTCATTGGGTTCTTTATTAAGCTTCAACTTCAACAATTGGTTTCTTTCAACTTCTCTTTATTCACATCTAACCAGAGCACTTGCTCAGTTTTTTGAGGAATGAGCATGTGCTCAATTTTATTCTCTTCACCTTATATGTGGCCATATTTTAAGGACGTTGGTTCAAAAAAATGTTGACGCTCCTCAGAGAGTACAACTATTTTAAGATTATCTGATAATCATCATCAACTCGTAGAACTGCAACTCAATCCAAGAACAATCTTCAGATACCCTATATTGTGCAGACATTATGTAACTTCTAGTTCCGGAGTCATTGGCTACATGTTAAATAGTGATTCGGATAATATCATTTTTTTTTTTCTCCGCAGTGAATAAAGTATACGAGCAAGGAAGCCTAACTAAGCCTTCCGTTCTTTACAGCATGCACAACATTATGTTCCATATGCATATTGTAAAGTTCCTAGTTCGCCAACATCTTCCATTTACCATTCTCTGATGAAACTCGATAGATCGGACTGATTTTCCTGTCGATAATTAGGAATTGACCATCCTCGGTCTTCATAATTGTCTAGGCTTCTACATTCTAATCAGGGCCGTCATTAGACTGGGACAACTGGAGCAATGCCCCGGGGCTCTCGAGATAAAAAGTGCCTCAAGACAGGGAGTAATAAACGAAGTAATAATTCATTCGGTTTCGTAATTGCTCTTTTGTTTTCGCAATGTATATTCAGCTAGCAAAAGCAGAGCTCTCTTTTTCCAAATTGAAAATACTTAAATGTTATATGAGTTCAACGAGGAGTCAGGATCGACTTGCAGACTTGGTAATGATTTCAATTGAAAATGAAGGAGCTAAAGATGACTTTTTAAAGCTCTTTGATAATTTTTCTCAGAAAAAAATTAGGAATAAGCCATTTTTGTAGGCTACAATCATCGGTGACAATGTGAAACCAGCCATTGAAAATCTCCACTTTTCAGCAGGAACAAAAAAGCGTTTAAAAAATTGAGATGTGGTTTGTTTTTAAACTGTAAGTACCAGCAAGCAATATACTATTAAGTAAAAAAAAAATTAATAATTAATTGCTGGATCGTAAAATTTAGGCTAAAATAAAATAACCCGGAATCAAAACATTTTGTTCTTAGGTGATTTCACATTGTGACCGGTCTACAAAATTTTGCAATGTCAGAAGCTTAATAGTTAGACTACTTACGACTCTGCAAGCTCTTACAATCAATTAATCAAAAGCAAGAAATGCTCACATTGTCTCTATTTTATGGAATCAAAGGAGTTATATAAAATAGCTGTTACATATCTGTTACTTTTATTATCGTTATAATATCCATGGCCTTATTAAGTATAAGTTTGTGCTTCTAATATTTTCTATTTCAAATGTTTATTTCAATTTTATATTTCAATTTTACTAATAGTTATTTCGACTTTGTAGTCACAAATGTAAAGTATCGACCGTGTTGCGCAAGAAGGGCCAATCTGCTTTTTTCTTCAGGGGCCAATCTTTGTTTCTGATTTTCTTTACTGGTTTTATTTACATCCTGACGAGAAGCTAAAAGGGCCAAACTGCAAACTAAACTGTTAAAATGACACAACTTAACATAATAAATTAAACAGTCATCAAATTACATGTAAAACTAAGCCATGATATCCTAAGAAGAATTTTAAAAGAATTTCAGAAAGATATGTGTGAAATGCAGTTTGTGTGAAATGCACCTTGCGCAACACAGTCGATATCTTCTTTGGATAAACGGTAATTTTAGACTATAGTGAATAGAATGCATAAATCGAACATTTGACTGTTTCATTGGGCACAAATTTATGAAATATTTCCATACTTCAAGGCGACGTTCCAGAAAAAATATGTATTTTTCTTATTTACTCAAGGGACCCTGACCCCAGGGCCCTTAGACGTCCAGTTATGCCCCTGTCAGTGAGCCGATAAGATACCTCTTGGGGATGTTTACTAAAATTCTTAAAAATATTTACAAATTGCCAATTAAGTTGTTATCTATTTTCTTAATTTGAGTGTTGATTTCAGAGTGGTCAAAGGACCTCGTAATATTGCACAATATTGCCATAATTTTTCATCAAATTCTGTTATACTGTGAATTTCAAAAGTAACAACCTCTCTCTCAGACTAGTGCCTACGTCTATTACCAGAATGTAAAATTCTTACAAATATTTTTTAAATACCAATTAAATCACCCATACAGTTTATTTGGATGTTGATTTCATGTTTTTTGAAGAACATCTTGATAGTATTGACATAATTTTTCAATCATTTCTCATTTCTGACTTATCAAGATCATAAATTTATTGAATTATTTTTGTATTCTGTTTCTTCATTTCTCACTTGTCATTACTTACTTTTAAACTGAAATTCGTAAAAAAGTTTTCGCAGGTTTGTAGCGTAGTAGGGCAAGTGTGTGAGTGTGTGTATATATATATATATATATATATATATATATATATATATATATATATATATATATATAATATTTTTTTATTATTTTGTAGTCATATTTTTTACACAGAACTTCTAGATAATGCAATAGCTGTGTATATTAATGGAAAGAAGAAAAATCCCACTTGCCAACGAGTCCTAGAAAATCGAAATCGGATAAACTGAAGACGAGATACAGAGCTTCAAATTGAAATGCAATTTCGTGGCTTAAAAATTTTGAACCGCCTCGAAACTGAAAAAAAGTTTTCCATGATATTTTTAACATAAAGGTTTTTCGGTGCGCTGAATCAAAATCTGCTATAATTTTTGTTGTAAAAAAATCTGTAAGGCTAGTTTAAGCAGTTATCTAAATACTGTTTTCGATTTACTTGACCAAAAAGCAATCATTTCTGAAAGTTCTCCTTTAGTACAAACTGAAAAATAAATGTTCTGGTTGAAAAACCACGTCGATATGATTTTTCAAACTAGAGATAAAAAATAAAGCAGTTTCAGCATGTGTTATTTCTTTCCTCGGCTCCTACGGCCCATTGGTACGAACGCCGACACATATGCCCAATATTTTTGGATGTAGAACCACCAAAAAAAAAATCGGTGAGCCATTGGCTGTGCCCTCATTTGTTCAATATTTTCCAAAAACTCTGTTCAAGTCCATTTGCACTTGCCGTCATTTCTCGTGGCACCTATTTCAAATGTGAAAGTTGGCTGTCTTGAATTTTGTATTCATAGTTTATTTTATATACATTATAAGAATAATGTGGCAATAAATGTTATTACGTATCTGATTGCTTTTTTTCAAATCTTGACAACTTGTCCCATACTTGATTCATTTGTTGTCCCTCATTTGGTGTTCGGAATCACTGTCCCTAAAATCCTGAAAGAAACACTCTTCTGGTCGATATTTCACTATTCTTTATCTTGGAATCGTTTAATGTCAGCCATGCGTTATAACAAATTTTACTCTTAGTGGTCGCGAGAACTAAATAATAAACTTAGTATTATCACTTAAACAAACTTATTATTATCTTATAACTAAGAATAAACTTCCACGGGTCGTGACGAATATATGAATATACGAATGACGTTTATTGATGAAGTTTGCAGGATTTAAATTTTTTTTCCATATAAATGAATATATCTTATGACTACTCTTGGACTAATGCCAAGTGAATGATATCCCTTTCTATTTAGAATTCATGTTACATATTCCTTAATTACAGAAGCTCTATTAAATTAAACAGTAACGAAACTAATGAAACATAACGTTTAATATCATAGGCAAGTATTTAGTTGTGTATACAGATTCAAATAATTAATATTGATTTCACTATTTCTATTAATTTATTTCATAATAAAAAATAATATTTCTCAAATTAGTAATCGTTCTTTGTGGATGTTTAGGTGGATATAAATTTCTCTGGCTGTTATCTCTGATAATAAGACTAATAATTATAATTATATAGATAGATAAGTCTAAATTTGATCGTACTGTTTACATGTAAAACCGTGTAAATAAATCTATTTTATGCTTCAAGGCTGCGTTATGAACTTAAATAAACCGTCTGTGAGATAACCTGTCCGTTTGAAGTAGATTGTTATTTGTTGAGTAAATTCTGGAAAAAGAATTATAAATATTTTCCAATTAAAATAGAACAAGAAATTCGAGTTGTAATCAAATTATCACAGAGACCTAACAGTATGAATATAAGCGGAGCAGCTGATCGAAAGATCAGTGGATATCTGTCATGGCTGAGTTGTGCACTCTTTCTTCAAATTATTTTTATCTGACTTAGACGAGGCTAATTCTCATATTACACAGTACCATTTCTTTCCAATGTTATGTTTTTCGGCAGGATATACGCGAGTTTCAAAGCCTTCAGTGCTCTACGCTACCCATATGTTCACTTGGCATCCAAGTTTGTGATATGTAGGAACTTTCATCATCCTGTTGGACTCTATTTTAAACATATTTGTCCTCAGAGGTATGTGATGTTGAATGTACATCGAGTGCAATTGAATTAGTGTTCATAAAAGTTTTAACAGTCTGCTTTTGCAGGCCACTAAGTACTTCAGTAAGATTGTTACATAAGGAAATGGCAACTGAAAAAACTTTAACTGAAGGGGCACCAAAACAGTTCCGGAATAGGTTGGGTAAGGAGAAATCTCCTTATTTGTTACAACATGCTTCTAATCCTGTAGATTGGTAAGTTTTCATCATCTGTTTGTTAACCTGTCGTGCATTAATTAGTATTTTCTTTGATTCATTGTTAGTTTTATTCTATTGCAAACACCAAGCAGAAGTTTAATATTGATAATGTTATAGCAATTTAATTTTATTGCTGGCTAATCAAACATGAGTGTTATCAATTTAAGTGGATTCGATATTTACTTTATTTTGTCAATACACTCATTATAAACAGTTGAGAAAATATTTACAAATATTGGATGGATTGCTGTTTTCTATTTATACAAGCCTAATTTTTATAAGTTACAATTGTTACATTATTATTATGTCCCTTAATTAATTCAAAAGTATAAGAGGTAAATTTGATTATATATTTAGAGAAGCATAAAAAAAAAAGTAATAGATGTACACATTGGAATAGATTAGATTTATCCATCTTCATTGTTTAATTAAAGTTATTTTTGAAGAATGGTGAAGATGTAATCAAATAGAAGTTGATTACGGGGGTTTGGTCAAAAAGAAAATTCAATAACTGTAAACTTCTTTTAGTTTGTTCGTCAATGTTTCGGCCTAAGGCTTTCAGCAGAATGACGGGTTTAAGAATTTAGGAACAAGCTACTTGTTCCTGAATTTTTGGACTCGTCCTCTCCCTCCTCCCATGAAGGCCAAGAACTTAGGCCGAAAAATCAGCACACATTGAAAGGAGTTTATAGTAACTGAGTTTTTTTTTCTCTTAAGAGGTTGAATGAACTTGTTTTTTTTCACCTTTTAAATTTTTTTTTTTCATATATACATTATGTCTATGTTTTGATTTTTTTTTTTAAATTTGTCTGTTTAAGGTACCCATGGGGTGAGGAAGCTTTTGCAAAAGCTCGTGAGGAAGATAAAATTATTTTTCTTTCAGTCGGTTATTCTACCTGCCATTGGTGCCATGTTATGGAACGAGAATCATTTGAGAATGAAAATGTTGCTTCGATTATGAATGAATACTTTATAAATGTGAAAGTTGACCGTGAAGAAAGGCCTGATGTTGATAAGATTTATATGACATTTGTTCAAGTAAAACTTATTCTTCCATATCAATGCTAAAAGTTTTGTATTTACTTAATTTTCTTTTCAAAAATGTTTTCTTTCAGGCTACTTCAGGAAGTGGTGGATGGCCTATGAGTGTATTCTTGACTCCAGATTTAAAGCCTGTAGCTGGTGGTACTTATTTTCCCCCTAAAGACAACTATGGTAGACCTGGGTTTAAAACTGTACTTCTTAACATGGCAAAGCAAGTATGATGTTCTATATTTTTTTATACAAGTTACGTACAAGTGTTAAATCCCTTAACACTTTTGAAGTATCTTTTTATTTTATTTTTAACATTTAAAGTTTGAATTTTTTAGTGGGCGGAGCAGCGGCCAAAAGTCTCAGCTACTGGTAAAAGAATAACTGAGCTATTAGAACAGACAACTGCTTTCGATGTTAGCCTAGCTGGTTCATTGATTGGAGGGGAAGTCCCAGGAAAAGAGACTTGGGATTTATGTATGAATCAACTTAGCAACAGTTATGAGCCTTTGTTTGGTGGATTTTCAATGGCTCCCAAGTTCCCACAACCAGCTAATTTTAGTTTTCTGTTCCACCTTATTGCACAAGATCCCAAGTCCGAGAGTGGGGAAAAAGCTAAGCAGATGGCACTCCATACGCTTGACAAAATGGCTAAAGGAGGAATCCACGATCATGTTGCTCAGGTATTTTTTTAATTTTATCATTATTAAACATTGCTGTTAATGAATTAATTCTATTGTGATATTTAGTAATATTTTACCTATTATAAAAAAAAATATATATATATATTTTCTATTCAAGTAAAAAAATAAATATTAAAATTTAAATGTTTAACAGTTCATATAAATATGTATAGGGCTTCGCTCGATATTCTACTGATAGCAAATGGCATGTACCACATTTTGAAAAGATGTTGTATGACCAAGCACAATTAGCTGTTGTATATAGTAATGCATATTTATTAACTAAAGATGATAAGTATGCTAATGTGGTGAGGGATATACTGACCTACGTTTCTCGAGATTTGAGCCATCCAGTAAGTAATGAGATTTATTATATTTAATGGCTGCCTACAACAGCTGCACTCTTATTGAATTAATTGGTTAACCATTGGTTAAATTTTAGGAAGGTGGCTTTTACAGTGCTGAAGATGCTGATTCGTATCCGACCCATGACAGTACTGAGAAAAAAGAAGGCGCCTTTTGTGTCTGGACCTACGATCAAATAAATAGCCTGCTAAGCATACCGTTACAAACGAAGCCAGAACTTAATCTAAGTCCAGTATTCTGTCATTACTATAGTGTTGAGCCCAGAGGAAATGTATCTCCGGAAAATGATCCCCATGGTGAACTGAATGGACAGAATGTGCTTGCTGTATTCCATTCAGAACGTGACACCTGTGATAAATTTGATTTAAGCCTCCCAGATCTCCATAAAGAACTGGCGATTGGAAGAAAAATTCTCTTTGAAGAAAGACAGAAAAGGCCGAAACCTCATCTGGATAATAAAATCATCACTTCATGGAATGGTTGGTAAAATTATTGTTACAGTTTTTATTGCTAGTATTTATTTTTCGATTAAGATTGTTGAAATACACATTCGCATTCTCTTTTTTTTTTTTTTTTTTTTTTTTTTTTTTTACAATTAGATAAAACAGAAATCTCTTAGAGGAGTTCCAGAAATATGTATTGAAATATGTGACACAAATTACAAAAACAAAAACTTATTTTTATTAATTTCTTATTGTAATGGGAGATTGTTGATCTTATTGTATCGTATTTCCATAGGCATAATAACATGACAAAGGGTAAAATGTAATTCATTGCAGAATTATGAAAATTAAAATAAACTTTAAAATCCTTCTTAAAAAAAATCCTACTAATTGACGCCAACAATTATTAACAAATAAATATGAAAATACAAAAAATGAAATAAAGATATTAATTTTATCTAAAAAAAAAAAAAATATGTTATACAAAAATAAATGAAGCAATAATTCTCTTGCAATCCTGCTATAACTAATTGAGTTTATAAAAAGATAAACCTGACAGTTTGGAGCTCCCCGAGCTTACTATAATCGAGCCTGACTCGACGAACTGTGTATAGTGAGAAGGAAGAGAGAGAAGGGCACATCCCATTCCAAGGTCGTCTGGATACATACTGCTCTTGATATGGAAGTAGCTTAATCCCTTTAGGTTTGTAGCCAGCTAGCACTGTACGTACTGTTGATCCGTAATGCAATTAAGTCAATATTAGCAACTACGTCAACTTTTTTATAACATAATGATTTTTGATGTTGCAACCTTCTAATTTATATTTTTTTATTTGCTTAGTTAATCATTGCTATATTTTAGAAACATTGTTTCCACACGCGAAATGTCGTTTAAAAGAAACAATAAATATTAATGAAACTTTAAGGGTGAATTATTTTCCTTGAAATTACTAAGTTAAATATTAATAATAAAAGTACCCATGGGAAAATAATTTTGTTTTGTAACATTTTTAAAAACTTATCTTTTTTTTCCCTCCCCTTTCACATTCACTCATCTCCAAACTAATATATAATCCTTGATTAAATTGTTAAGTTAATAGTTAACTACTTTAATGAAAACAGACCAAAAGAAATGTTAACAGAACTAATAAAACAGCTTTATTGGAAATTTTCGTTTTGTCCTATTTGACATTTGTTGAGTGATTAAATTGTGAAAAAACAATTCTTTTTTATTAATTTTTATTTGAAACTTACTTCTATATTACTGGTATTGGTGGGGGAAACTAATCCGGCAAGTGGCCTTATGGTCCTGTTTGCCAACCCCTCACGGCTACTTTTACGTCACCACCGCGTACTAACCAGAGTGGGAGTGTCAAGATTCATTTCGCGGGATCGCCACAAAATAAATATTAACTAACCCAGGTGGGAATCGAAACCACAACGTTCCGAACTGGGCACTCTGGGACCCTCGCCGCAACGCACTCGGCCGTCACGTCCTCTTATTTCTATATTGCTTCAACATTTCGTTTTTTTATGTGTATATATATATTTTTATATATTATTATATGTTTTTTGTTATAATTTGAAATAAGTGTTACACTACGATCAATACATATTAGGGCACAACTTTACAAGAGGGGCGCGTTATCACTTGTTTCTTCCGATCTTACCCATAGGTCGCCGGACTAGCATACTCTAGCGCCATTTGTGCTAACTAACTGCTTTGCAATCAATTGTAACACTCGCGTTCATTGGAATCATTAAAATTATTATTGCTTTAATTATATATTATTAAAAATTATTAATGCTGTTGACTTCTGCTCATTACGGTCATCTAAGAAATAAACAAAACAGCAACGGATCCTTTTCAGTTGAGGTCGGGGTCTTACCGTAATTTATATTATCACTCCTTTAAATTATTACTACAACTTCTCCAGATCACCGGAAGTCGACAGCACTAACAATTTTAAATAATATGTAATTAAGGCAGTAATAATTTTAATAATTGCAATGAATTTGAATGTTACAATTGAATATTAAGCAGTTGGTTAGCACAAATGGTGCTAGAATATGCTAGTCCGGCAACCGTCGGGTAAAATCGGGAGTACCACTGATAACGCGCCCCTCTTGTAAAGTTGTATTCATATTAAGTGTAGTCTGTACCAGACTGGTCTTAATGATTAGGCGGAAATTCGAAATGTCGAATCAATGTTGAAATAAGTTCGAAATACAAATTAATTAGGAAGAATTGTTTGTTCACAATTTAATCATTATCAAATTAGAATCTTCCATTGAGAAAAATTGATTATATAGGTGATATTTGTTATTTTCCTTAGCTATTAGGATTTGAAGTTATTATTCTGTTATTCTATTCGTGTTCTAGGATTAATGATATCTGGGTATGCCAAAGCTGCGAGTGCATTAAATGATGAAGGTTACAAGCAGAGAGCCATTGACGCTGCGAATTTTGTCAAGAAGTATCTGTACACTGATAAAAAAAGGCTCTTGAGGAGTTGTTACACCGAGAATAATAAAATTGCGCAAATGTCAGTTAATCAAAACTTTTATTGTTGTATATTTAATGATTTTTTTTTTTTTAATGAAGTTTTGTTGATATTTCAGTAAGGAACCGATTGGAGGGTTCTTGGACGATTATGCCTGCCTCATCAAAGGCCTGATTGATCTCTACGAGTGTACCTTTAATCCCGAGTGGCTGGTCTGGGCCTCAGTTCTTCAGACCTCACAGGATGAACTGTTTTGGGATCATGGACTCGCTGGCTACTTTTCCACCGTTAATTCTGATGGTCACAATCTTTTCCGGCTAAAAGAAGGTTTATAAATATTTTCACTTTTTTATGTTTGAATGTAGTGATTGTGAAGAGGGTAGATCTGGGAAGCTTAGAGGGTAGGTAAGGCACTGAGTCCATGTTTGATTCCAACCATAATATGGTGGCTGTCTACAAAGTAACTTATGTTATGAAAAAATATCTGGTGTGTTCACTTACACTACTTTCTTTACCGCTTTGGGAGCTAAGTCCAATACACAAATTTTGTATCTTTATCTTACCTAATTTTAGTCCGTTATCCTACTACAGCAAAGCCACAAGGAGGATAATGTGTTTAGCTTGACCGTTAGTAAGTATCTGACGATTTTCTAAGCGAATGGCTCTACTGATTTTCATATTTAATGGCTTAAATTATTTGTTGTAATCCCATGAATGTTTTGAAACATTTTGAATTGAAAATACTAAAGACATGTTTTATTAAATGTGTTGAATCTGTCCGTTTGAGGGTATCTAACGATTTTTTGAGAGAATGGCTCAACCGATTTTCAAGTACGATGGGTAAAATTACCCGTTGTTATCCCCTGAATGTTTTGAGCTCAAAATATTAATTAAATGTGTAAATACTGGGGTAATAAAAACTTTTTGAAAAAAAAAAACAATTTTCAAAACTTTTACAAATGATTATATTTCAACAAAATAAAATTTGAAAATAGATCTTAAATTTTATTTTAATGATGTATGAAAAAAATTAAGTTAAAAATTCTTCATTTTCTTGTTTTTTTGGCCTAGATTTGTTTGATGTATGTAATTCATCACTTTGAGCAATAATCAGTATATCGCCAAACTCCTCTTCATCCATTTTAAATTAAGCGTTTGGTGCATTACCACAGGATTCGACTCCACAAAGAATTCATAATTTAGGTATATTATATCTAAATGATGCACTTCATTTTGATACTTTTAATAAATACTATAGTTTAATTTGGTATTAATACATTTTATAATACTTTTATTTAAAATTAAACTTTGTTTCATAAAACTTTTATTTTAATGTATAATGTTGGTTTTTTGTAGTTAATTGCTCTAATAGTTATGTGCTGAGGTATAATGGACAGCGTTCTCACTCACTGGGCTCTGGAATTAGCTGCATTACAAAATGTGTGTGATGAAATTGAGAACTACTGCAGTTTTTCAACACAAACAAAGGAAAAGTAGCTCTGGATCGTTTAACACAGGATGATCATCTCCATGCAGTCTGATGATTTCAAAAAATACTTCTCCCTTTCCATTGATACTTTTCTCAGGGGAAGGCATTTCAAAGGGATAAAATCCATATTTTACGCCCTTGCCAAATGGCACAAAAATGGGAAAGAGCAAAGTTGTAATAGATGGAGGATAACTTCTACATAGACCTCACTGGAATCGGAGCGAATATTTTTCTGATATTTTAAAGAAATATGTAACTGCATTGATGGTTACTTTACTGGCGAAAATAAAAAAAGTACTGAAGGAACTCATTGTTATCTTTGATGGCAAATTGTTTCCACAGATACCAAAGAATAAATTTTTATCTTATGAAAAAAACAAATGGAGGTTTATTTCACTGCTTCAGAAGGGATTTGAGCAAGCACAAATGGTTACCAAGCAGGCAACAGAAGATGAAGACGTGTTAATTGTGAAAACAGCTATTTCGCTGTCTTCTGAACATGATTCTGTAGTTGTTATTGAAGAAAATATTGATCTTTTAGTTTTAGGTGACAGCTTTACCATCATATAATGTGTTATTTTACAAATCTGACAGAGATGACATGGGAGATGCTTTTTACTCCAAAACATCTTTCAAGTATAAAGATATTGTGAAAACATTTTTGTTTCTACATTTAATACGTGGTTTTGTGATACAACCTCTGCTCTGTTTGGGCACTGTAAAATTAAGTTTTTGTACCACACTTGAGAGTGATGGTTCCCTCAATAAAAGTGTTTCAGGACCCAGGTGCAGAATAAGAGAAGATTGCAGAAGCCACTGCAACTTTCCTTGTGGCCGTTTATGGAGGTAGCTTGAACTGTTGATGAGTTGCAGTATCGTCACTTTGCTAAAGCTGCCGGAAACACAAAATTCAATTTGGCATGCCTACCTTCAACAATGAATGCAGTTCAATTTCATGGATATAGAACTTATCTCCTAGTTCAAATGGGGATGGGGTATGAAAATGACACCCTTAACTGGTACTGGAAGAAGGATATTGGGTCCTAACTCCAGCACCAATGAATAAAGAACCAGCTCCACTGGCATTACCGAACATGATTTCATGCCGATGCAAAAAGGCTTGTGGCTATATTTGCAGCTGCAAAAAAGCAGGACTTCTCGTCTGAATTGTGGATTTGAATCCTGTGGTAATGCAAGATTGAAGTAATGCAATCAAAGGTTGGATTTGACATGGAAGAAGATGAGTTTGATGATATATTGCATATTGCTCAAAGTGATGACTTATGTACATTAAACACACCTGAGCCAAAAAAACAATGAAATGTTGAATTTTTAACTTGGATTTTTTTATATATAATTAAAATAAAATTTAAGATCTATTTTCAAATGTTATTTACTTGAAATATAAGCATTTATAAGTGTTTAGGAAATTGATTTTTTATTTTTCAAAAAGTTCTTATTTCTCCGGAAACAACACAAAAGGTATTTAAACTGAGTCACTTATAATAAAATAAGCTTTCCAATTTTGTCTCGTAGAGATCTGCTGCCTGAGATTTTAATCACTGCATCACTCCATGCAGTTGTAATGAATATGAAGCAAGAGATCTGTAATTGTATAGCAGCACTTTTCACAATTTTTTTTGTTTGTTTTCATTATCAGTTCATCACAAGCTAGTCATCAGCTACCCTTACCAATGCTATCCTTATCCTGAACATTGGTGCTACAATTTTTAAACATAATACAATCATTAATATAATATCAATCATTATAATATCTAGATTTATATATTCTCCCAATGTTGCGATCAATTTCAATTGGTTTGTGTTTTTTCACCGATAAAAACTAATCATTAAATGCACCTCATAACTCAGGATTTTCTATTCCAGAACACATTTTATAAATTCCATGTGAGCAAAGTAGAAGCAGTGCAGTCTCCAGGCTACTATACTGAGAACGAGGCACTTCAACATAAATTGGCGGTTTTAGACCTGCCCACCACTATGCTAGGCCGATTCCTTGGTTATTTTTTAGACAACCCTTGTAGAAATTTTATTATTTATGTCATCTTTGGTTTGACTCTGTGGTCAGGTTATCCTGCCAGTGAGAGGCCTGTTCTGCCTATATTCAGTGGAAATATTAGTTTCTGTTAAGAACTTGTAATGGAATTACATAGAAAATTATTGTGCCAAAAGCCCTTTCTTGCAAAAATGTAACGTTAACCGTTATTTGGCCAAACGCTTCAAATATAGATGCATGAATTACAATCACCTTGATTACCGACTTTTTTTTTTTTTAAGTAATCCATGTTTTTTCTAATAAAATGTTTTGTTTTTAAAATTAAAACTATATTTATATACTTTTAAGTTTTGCATACAATCATATTTATAATATACTCATAATTTGTAATCATATATTTATAAGATACAGTTTTTGCTATTTTATATTAATAAATTGATTATTTTAATATTGTATTATAAATTATTTAGTGTCCTTGATGTGGATTTAATATTTGTTTTGTTAGATCAGGATGGTGCTGAGCCGAGTGGTAACTCAGTTGCCGCCAGCAATCTGCTAAGATTGGGCTGTATATTAGATTGCCCAGAATTGAAGGAAAAAGCTAGTAAACTTTTGTCTTCATTTACTTCAAGGCTTTCGCGAATCCCAATCGCACTTCCTGAAATGGTGTCTGCTCTTATGCTTTACCATGACGCACCAACATTGGTACGCATTAGCATACATACTTAATTCCTTCAATTTTTAACTGTTGATCAAATGTCTTGCTCACTGAAAACTTACACTTAATTTTTTTAAAAGTGTTTCACATATTGTAATATGAGGATTGCCCATAAAGTAAAGAAAACTTTGATTTGGAGCTTAGTGCAATGCCTCGCTTAACGTGTACCTCTCGTAACGAGTATTTCTCATTACGAGTGACACAGAAAGAAGTCTCCTCTTTGTTTCACTCACTTGTGCGCATGCACTGGAGCTTTCCTCATCAGTGCTAAATCCATCTATATTTAGCATTTGTTGCAATAGTATTTTAGTGCAATTTGTGATTACATCGTATTTTAAATGAATTTGTGTTTATGGAAAAATTTGCTTCATGAGTGTTTCACATGATTGAGTAGCAAATTATGCTCGTTAAGTGAGGTTCAATGGCACAAGAAATGCTATCATCCTACAACAAAAGATTTAATACAAAAATAAATGAATAAACCATGTATTTAAGATTGACTTAATTTTAGCTGAAGAATATAATTTAGATTTGAATAAGTTGTAAATTATTTTTTTGAAACCCTGTTATTCAGTTTGAAAATAAACTCTGCATTTCACTTAGTTTATCAAAATCATTTATTGGATTCAACAGGTTGTGGTTACCGGAGACATGAGCAAAAGTGAGACTGTAGAACTAGTCCGTGTGGCTCAGAGCAACATAATCCCAGGCGTAGTGTTGGTAACCACTGGGTCTAACTCTGATAACTTTATCATCACTAAGAATGAATCTGTCAGGAAGATGAAGAAGCTAGGTGAACGTGAGGCCGCGTACGTGTGCAGGGGTAGAACCTGCTCCCTTCCTGTCACGTCTCCTGCAGACTTGGCTGCTTTGTTGAGAATTTAAATTATATCTTAGGTAAGTTTGTTTTAGTATTATCTTATTTTTTTGGATGGTGATTATTTGATGACAGATGTTGATAAGAAACTTTCGAAATATAGCCGTTGAAACTTACTTAATTCATCGACTGAATCCTTGATACATCATTTTGACCGCCTCCGATACCATAATCTAGATTTGTAATAGGAATCAACTACTTTATGTGCATTATTTTTCAAAATTTATCAGATTATATAAACTTGATTATTGATGTTGGTTGATCGACTGTGATGCTTATGATAAAATAAATAGCTGGGATGCAGTCAACATAATATTTTTTATTGTATACGCCGCCGTTTCGGCCCAATCGTGTGAGTCATCATCAGGGCTGAAATTAAATCAGTGAATACAAGAGAGATATAATAAAGGAAATAACATGGATAAGAGATAAATAAACTACGTGAACTAAAGATAGTTTAGTGATAATATAATATTAGTAATAATAATTTAAAACAAGAGAACACTGTGGAATTAAAACCAATGAATCTGTTAAAACAACAGCATAAAATGATGAATTGATAACGGAAAAAGAATAAATGCTTAAATAAGTATGTGGAGAACAGATGAAATAAAAACTATACAATTAAAGTTGGGATACACTAATATATTTGACATACTACCTGGTTGATTCGAAGAGACTCCAGAACTAAGGTAAGTGGGTGGGAGTGGGCTTAAGGTAGGGATTAAGATCTAGCTGCCAAATATTTAACGATTATTTCAATTAATATTTTAATTTCAGCCCTGATATTGGCTTACTACTGTGATCAAAAAGGAAGGTGAATTTGTTTATAAAATGTAAATTCTTTATTTATTCTTCCAAATCAATTTCATCCCCTTCAAAGTAATCCCCGTCCGATAAAACGCACTTTTGCCAATGCTTTTTCCAGTCCTCGAAACAGTCGGAATAGTCTTTTTTCGGTATAGCCTTCAAGACCTTCTTCGATTCGGTTTTTATCTCCTTAATCGTGTTAAAGATGCCAGAAGTCGCATGGAGCCAAATCAGGCGAATACGGTAATTGAGGAAGGATATGAATCGAGTTTTTGGCAAAAAAGTCGTGAAGAACCAATGCAGTGTGAACCGATGCATTATCGTGATGAAGGAACCAAGAGTTGTTCGCCCATAATTCCGGCCGTTTCAGACGAACAGCTTCACGCAAACAACCCATAACATTCAAATAATATTCTTTGTTGACAGTTTGGCCCGGCCGAAGGAATTTACCTGCCTTCCTAATGTCCGGGAATTTTAAATGACAATTTAACCTTACTTTTTGACCACAGTAGTACATGATTGGGCAGAAATGTTGGCTTGCTCAATAAAAAATATTAGTTGACTGCACCCCGACTATTTATTCATAAACTTGATTAGTTACAGAGGCAAAATATTATAATGCATTGCTTTTATTTTATTATTTATTTTTCTTTTTAAATCGGTTTCTTTTATGTTTCAGGCCATGTTCTGCTAAGGGATGGAAAGTGGGAGAGGAAGCAAGCTATGAAGTTTTAGTGGTATGCACCTTAGATCTCTAGCTCCTTCTAAAATTAATGGTTACCTCGATTTGTTATTTATATAACTAAAATAATTGAAGTATTAATGTCTTTTTTCCTTTTTTATAAGTGTAATAGTAACTTGGATTATTATTTTTACCCTCTTTTTTTTTTTTTCTCTTAGGTGATTTCTGTGCTTGTATAGAAAAATTTAAATTTATTTATTTTCAATATAATTTTTTTAAAATATTTATTTTGAATTTCTTATAAAAAGTTGCAAAAATTATATAACCAGTTAGGCTGATAACCTTAAGTGATTAAAAACTTGCAAATACAGTTAGTTAATGTTATTTTTTAATCCATATTTTCATTATTAATATTTTCGGTGATGCTGATTTCCATTTGAGAAAGGAAACTTATTGAATCTCATTTTCTTGTAATAATTGTATTTCAATGTCTTATACGTGGGGAATGTAAATATTTTTTTGGGATATGTTTAAAAACTAATCAAAAGGGTTCTTTTATTGTATTTATTTATTGTAAGTTTTTATTATTTTAAATTTTTTTTTTAAAAAGCATCTTATTTGATAAAAATTAACAGCACACTCATATTATTTTCAATGTTATCATTTGTGATGATTTTGAAAACTGCCTTTTGGGCAGAATTGATATTAATAGAAAGGCTGTAATTATCGATGGTGATATTGATATATTGTTGTTTTTGTAAGAGAAATTGAGACAATTTATGTATTTATTTAAATAGCTCTATATGTTTTTATAAATATAAAAAAGTATGTTTTTGGTGAAAAATTCTTCAACATATAAAAAAAATGTTAATTATTCAATAAATGTTTTAAATTTATGTGTGTTTTTAAAACATTAATTGAAGTGTTCAGTCGAATAACGTCGAAGTAAATTTTTATTAAATATACAGGATATCAATTAAGGTTTACCCTTTATTAGTTAACACCTTTTTTTGGCTTGAAAATAACATAGACTTCAAACTCTTATGACAAAGGCATTATTATGATTTTTTGTTGCAACGGAGATTATGATTGTTATTGATTATGATTATTATGATTGTTTGTTGCAAGAACATGCAAGGGACTATGTAGAACAATATTTAATCAAAAACCTGATTTTACAAAAATGTAACATTTTTCGGCTGAACCCTTTAATTGAATAGCATTACAACCTAATATTTATATATTTTAAATGAAAATTATATCTTTAGAAACAATTACTGAATACAAATTTGATGTGAAAATGGGTTTATAAAAACCACTCATTTCAAGAACTCAGTGCATGACTAATCATTGGGACTTCGTCATTAATCATTGGGACTTAGTCATTAATCATTGACTAATCATAAGGACTCCGTTGTAAAACATGGTATCGAAGGTGATGATTAATTGTTTTTGTAAGAGAAATTAAGACACTTTATGTATTTATTTAAATGCTCTATATGTTTTTTTATAAATATAAAAAAGTATGCTTTTGGTGAATATTATCATTTTTGTGAATTGGAGAATCTGTAGGAAATTTGTTTTGTTTTTTAAAGTGTAATACCGCTAAGCTATGGTAAGTGACTGCTGGTTTGAAGGTAAAATATTGTATCTAACAAATATTGTAGAAGTTTTCATTTTGTCAGTTACCATGTTTTATGACAAATATTTTTATTTTCCTAAAATAAATACAACAAACTAATCTTAATACAATAAATCTGGAATCTTGATTATTACGTCAAACTCTGCAATATGGAAAAGAGACGAAATAATTTTTTAATAAATTCATAGGAATTATTAAATAAACAGAATCTTTATAAATAACATTTATTTTCAATATATACAACACAATGAATAGGTTTTGGGCAATTTTTGACTTGAAAACATCAGAAGCTGTAAGCTCCGATTGACCTGTCGCCAATTAATGGATACAGCTATATTTTCATCAGATAGCTAGCTCTCTTTCAGGGTTGGCCAAAATGAGGAGTGTAATGATTGTTTAGTATTTATCCATCACAGATTGGACCCTTACAATAAGGAGTGTTTCAAATACCTATCAGAGATAAATATATTACTCTTATTTTTTTTTTCTTAAATTCAAAATAATTTCAAACCAAATTATATATACATTTACTCTTTATAATGCCATATTATAATATACTATCGAAAATATAACTTCTATGTACAAAAAAACACTTTAAATTAATTACAAATGGCAACTGTATTGCACTTAAAATAACACAATTTTTAAAAATCAAATCCTCAACTGATAAGATGATTAGATCACCTACCGTTGTTATGCAAAGACCTTAAAAACTAGTTAACAGCCGATAGTGTCACTACGTAAAGATATATATATATATATATATATATATATATATATATATATATATATATATATATATATATATATATATATATGTATATATAATATATAATACATATAGTATATATACATATAACTATAATTGCATCGTTCTAAAGCACAAAAACTAATCAAATACAATCTATCCTAATGAAGTATTTTCAGCAGGAAGATTTTCCAAATTATAGTCCCTTAAGAGATCTTTAGTCAGCAAAACTTATTGGACGGTGACTGATGTAATTACGAAACTTGTTCCAAATAAAAAAAAAAGAGGAATTGACAACTGTCATGTCATGAAAAAAGGTATTTAAACAAAAAAAATAAATAAATTTACAGCAGAATAAAATGTCTTGAAATTGGAATGGTCAGTTAACATTATCGATCAAAACAAAGCAAGTCACGGTAATCTAAAACATTAGAACTATCATTTTATTATTTATACATAAAGATACGTTGGTGTTTAGACAACTTTCTTCAGCCATCTCGATTACCATTTAGAGTAAAAGTATCCAGCAAATTAATAGCCATCAGACAGTCTTATTTATACCACTTATATTATTAAGTTGGGAGCAGTCTCTTGATTAAAATAACAAAAAGGGTTCACCGCAAAGCTGTACTTCCTTTGAATCAGTAACAACCTCTCTGTATCTGCCAGAACAGTTCAGAGAAATTCTATTAGAATTTATGTGCATGTCAGTTAAATTAAGAATACAAAATTTAGTTGAACTAATTTGTATACTTAAGCCATAATACTTTTTGAAAAAGAAAAAAAAAATCAAATATTTTTACAGAAAAATGATTGGAGTTTTCTTCAAATATAAACTAAATAATTATTGTTATTTTGGCATGATTCAATTAATACATTTTTGTAAACAAGATTCAAAGAAAGTACCATCTCAGTGGACAATAGAGTGGGATAAAAACAACACAGGGTTAACATTTAACGGGTGTCGTTGAGTTGACTATAAGTAGGCCGAGTGCCTCGAACTCTGCTCTAGAGCAGCGAGAACGTCATGCTTCTGCCTCACGTACAGGCGCCCTTTCTTCCAGGGGTTTTGCAGCTGGAGAGGTTTGAAGTCATCTCGAAGGCAGCGCTCCCTCGCACCGATGACTGCCACGAGGCAAAAGTTGGGCAGCTGCTCAGAAGAATAGATAGGCCCTTCCTTCCCTTTTAGGACCACGGCCATATTGAGCTGCTTAACAACTAGGTCGACGACTTCCCTTGCAGTAGTGCGAGGGCTCACATGGATCTTGAGGCTTGTCCCTGCAGCAAGTCCGGTCTCGTAAGCTGCATATACCTGGAAATACAAAATATTAAAAAAACTGTGTTCCCATTACCTACATAGCTTTAAGATAAGCTTTCATTGTTTTTAATAGAGAAATTCATTGACAACTTAAAATTATAATGGGATGAGTTATAAAAAATGACTTGTTTTTCATGCTCATTTAAAAAAAAAATTATTTTAACAAAATTTTGTTTTTAATATACAAAGTAGATATCGTTATGTCCTATGGTTTGATGCTATCTCGAGGCTAGCTGTCGGATTTCTTCGCAATACCATTCTTTGGGTTTTGAACGGAAGAATTCCAAAACTCCATTTTGAATCTAGTCCAGAAAATTAAAGGTATTTTCAGAGCCATTGACTGGAACTGATGGTAGTCGAAAGGTGAAGGAGAAGCTTAATTCTATCCAGTTCTGAAATTATTTTGTTTCGTATAAAAATAAGTGTGTGGCCATCCGTTATCTTGTTGAAACAAAACCCAATTTTTTATTACTAATAATGTATCATACCATCAATGGGTTAACTTTCTGGAATGAATTATGCCTTTGTAATTCCAAAAGAATATTATGTTTTTTTTTAATGCCCTTGCTGAGCGATTGATACAGGAGGCTGATTGCAGCCTTACCACTGTTTCTTGATCTTAAGGCTTCTCCAATTTTTCCACTTTTCATCGCAGGCAACAATTATTTTAATGAAACGATTGTCATTTGGGTTTTACAAAAGTTGTTGACAAATTCCAACTCAACGTCGTGTCCGCTCAGTTCATGTTGAACCACTCTTGATGAGTGATTCACTTTTCCCAAGTTAGGCATGATTTATGATGGATTGGGAAGCTCTCTTGCAAATTTCATGGCAATTTTAGTTGGTATGCCTCAACAGAGTCCCACAGAGCTTCCTCATTGGATAATGGTTTTCGTTCAAAATCCTCTTTCCTCTTGAATTTCTGAAACCATCTACTTACTGTGCATTCAGAAGGAGCATTCTCTTCTTCGAATTGCTGCACCAAACAGGTTGTTTTGGCGGCATAAAACTTAGGTTTCCAATAATGACGTAATATTGCTAATATTTTAGTGCCATGTTGTTTTATCGTAAGAGGAGGTAATTTAGTTTACAAATTGATTTAATGTAGTCTAGTGATTAAAGTGATATAAACCTTTATTTGAAAAACAAATAAATCCGATCAGTGGACTACAGTTTCCAAGAAATGAAATCAGTCATTTTTTATAACCCATTCCATTAATAAATGATCTAAGTATGCTTTGATTATTAGTTGAAACAAACCACCATGAATTATTTAAAAAATATTAATTATTTTTTATAATTAGCACTACATACTATTTCAGTGTTAAAGAGTTGAAACTGTTTAATTATAATTACATAAAATAATATTAGAAATGAAAATGAGGTATTTTATGTTGATTTTGATTAACTTTTTATACCTGGAGGATGCCAGGAGATGGTGCTGGGACAGTCGCTCCTTCCTCTCCCTCACTCTTGCTCTTACTGATCACCCCAGAGTCATCTGAGGACAGTGAATAAAGACTTCCACTTCCATACCTTAAGGAAATGAATAAAATAAATTCAAATTCTGAACTCTTTAAGATTTATAGGTACATATTGTTTTAAATGTTAGGGATAATTACTTTATCTAGAATATGATTTTTACAGGGTAATGTCCCTTCTATGTTGGTTAGATTAAAAACAGAGACTATGCATTTTTTGCCTTAATATTAAAAAATATAGATTATCATTGTTTAGCATGAACCAATCTCTGAGCCAACAATTTGATGATTGGGAGTGTCCTAAATGATAATATCATCGGCAAAAGTGTGAAATCATGTAAGTCAAAAAAATTTTGATTTAGAGTTATTTTATTTTTTTTTTGTGAAAATTCCATGGTCAACAATTAATTTTTTCTATGCAATAGTATATTGTTTGCTCTAGTACCTTCGTACTATAAAAAATAAATAAAGAAATATGATTTAATTAATATTACTTAGGCCTTTCGTTTGTCTAATTCATATATATATCATCATTATTATGATTTAAAATAAATATTTAATCCGTTGGGACTGAGAAAGATTTAATAAATAAAATTGATTTTTGTTTATAAATTACTTTTAGGGATTAGAAAGGAAAAACACAGACTTTTTAATACTTTAGTATGAAAAACAGACATATACCATTCTTCTCCCTCATAAAATACAGAAACAAAAAAAAATTAAAGAGACTTAAAGCTAATGCTGAGTGCACACTATGTAGCAAAACATTTATTTTATAGTAATTTTGTTGTACAACTTTCTAACATTTTGTTATATTACAAGTCAGTTGTTTAACTTTGTTATTGAAAAGAACAAGATAAATTTATTTTTATAACAAAGTTACAACAAAAGGGTGAATCAGTAGATTTATAATCAGTTCTCATAATGGCTGGGAGCAAAGAAGATTTAGTGCTTGTGGCAGCTGCTTATGAGATTTTGGCAAGTCTTCATCAACACAGATACCGGGTGAGACCCTCATTGCAAGCTTCACAACTGTAAAGTAAGACTTCACTTTTTAGAGATCTTAAACGAGATGATTATGACTCATTAAATGGAGAAAAGCAAACAGGCGAAAGCTTAAAAAACTTGGCAAGAATGAAGAGTTGTGACTTCGAATTTGTGTTATTAAATATCCATTATACATAAACTGAAAAATGTATAAGCAACTGAACAATGGACATATTTACGAATGTATAACTTTATTTATTTGTTATATAACTTTTTCTTGGGATTTTATAACAATGTACAACTTTTGTAAAATGTGGTTTGTTACACAGTGTGAACACATTGATCTACTTAAGAGAATAAAATATTGTGATGAACTCAGTTCAGATCTGGGTCCATAAATGCTCATTGAGATGGCCAGGTATTTAAACAAGTAACCATGAAATGATGATGATTTGAAATCTTATCTCTATAAACAGATAGGTACTAATAATCTTATCTCCATAGAAAGATAGGCACCAAGTAGATTGGAGAAATATGAAACAAAAGTTCTAAATAGAATAACTTTAAAATATTGGGATCAGAGCTTGCTTAGGAGCATCAATGAGGATCAGTTAATCAGTGTCTCATGACAAAAAGGCAAGAAGGTTAGTTTGTCTTTACACAACCATAAAGTCACAAGAATTTACAATAAACAAAGACCCCACAGAACTACAACATAAATCGAATTTGAAAACAATAGCTTCTTTACCAAGACCCAAAGGGAATAATAAGGCTAGCCGGCACTGAGTCCAGGTAGTTCCATTTCTTTAGGGGAGTTAAACAGGGCGATAGCCTGAGCCCCCTACTGTTCATAATTTTCATGGATGCCATTTGGAAATTTTTTAAAAGGAGGACACCCAGAGCAATAGTGGGATACTGGAATTTGATCCCAGTGTTGGCACAGGCATTGCTGTACGCACATGATGTGGTATTGGTGGCAGATACTGCTGAATCTTTCCAGGTCGCTGTGGATGAGTGGCAAGAAGAACTGCGACTAAGAAGCATGCTGATCAATGCCTCCAAAAGCAAGGTTATGTGTGTTGGATGAAGAAACGAGGATTTTAGAATCACTTGCAAAAGGAGAGACTCTTGAGCAAACTGATACCTACTGCTACCTGGGAACAATGATCTGCAAGGATGGAAGAATAGACCAGGAGGTCATGAATAGAGTCCAAAAGGCCAATGGAATATTCTACCAAATATCCATGACACTCATTAGAAAGCAGGAGTTGAGCAGGAAAGCGAAGATTCTGCTATTCAAATCAGTTTTTCTACCAGTGCTACTATACGGATCGGAAAGCTGGACTCTCCTGGACCGCCATGCCAGCAGGAAATGAGATTCCTACAGAAAATATTAGAAAAACCAGGCGAGACCGAATAAGGAATGAGAGGGTGCGAGAGGAACTAGGAGTTAAATCCGTGCTAGAGACGATCGAAGAAAGACAGCTGAGCATGTTAACAGAATAGGAGATGACCGTAAAGCCAGGTGGCTTCTAGAGGCAAGACCGGGAGGAAGGCGATTTCAAGGCAGGCCAAGGCTCATGCATGCAGACTTGATTGAGAGAATTAGCACAGAGAGAGGATGAACCATGCCGGAGATGAGAAGGCTTGCACAGGACAGGGACCGTTGGACGAGATGGTCAGAGGCAGCTACTCCATGCTTAACAGCACTGAGGAGATAGTGAAAGAAGAGAAGAAGAAGCTTCTTTAAAGAACCTAAAGACCTAAGGTAAGCTAATGAGAGAATATATCAGTCTACATTTTTAAAAAAATATGAAAGAAGCATATCTATTTATGATTATTGATGCCCAACACCTATAAAAAGAAAAGGAATCCTAATCTATCATATTAAAAAAAAAATGATCTAACCAATATGTTTAAAGAATATTAAGTTAGTTAATGAAATACTTTAAGCAAATTAATTTTAATTTCACATTGGTTTATCAAGCCATAGCAAGCAAATATAGTAGCTCTGGTTTTTTTACTTTAAGACATGCATTAATATTTGTGAAGGAAAATGTTTATAATTTACTATTAGTCATCAAGAATTGAATGCTGTATATAACTAGCTACTGGTTCTTATTCATCTGAGAGCAATTTTTTATAATGAGAAAAGGATAAGAAAAATTAAATTTATAAAATGTTTTCAGTTCTCGATATAAGTGGTTTTCAAATTTGTGTTTAGCCGCTATAAAATTTTGGTTCTTAAGAGTAAAGAGTACATCAACAACTCACCCCGGTCGTATTGAGAGCAGGGGCGAAGTAGTGGCAGAGGTACTTGTCCGATTCCTCGAATGTGCAGCCATAACCCTTGTGTGCAAAGCTAACGTGTCCTCCGATTTAGAAGGCGGCAATCTAGGTTGCTCTAATAAAAGTGCTGTATAACAGCAATGCAGAAAAGTGATTTTAGTGCTGTCTCTTAGTGAGTGAAATGTTAAATTAGTAGTTATATTTTTGTTTTACCTGGAGGTGAGAGAGGTTTGGGCGGCGGCAACCGCAGGATTGGTGGTGGTGTGCTGGTTCCAGAACAGCTCAACTGATGCTCACTTCTTGACAATTCTGTCGTCGCTGCTCCTAACAGTCTGCTAACTCCAGGTCCTGGCCAAGATCCTCTAGACTTTACTGCTTTTGTTGTATCAGGCGGCAAGAGCAACTGGGGAAATATAATTCTAATTGTGAATGAAATCCAACTATTTTATCTGTAAATTAATTCAATCTGTTATTTTTGGAACTGACTTGGGGATGCTTTTAGTTAAAATTGTAATCTGAGCATATAAATAATTTAAATATTCCTAAACAAAAACAAGTTTTAAGTTTAGAATAAATTTATTTTTGTTTCTATTTGTTTTCACAAAATAAGAAAACCTTAAATTATGGCTTTTGATGTTACAAGAACTTAGAATAGGAGGATAAAAAGATATCTGGTATAGAATATTTATTTTTTTTAGCAACCAGTTTCTGGAGCAATTGACAAGCAGGGAAAGAAACTGCTTAGGATTTTTATATTAATTTTAAATGGTGAGTAATAAACTTAGTAGAAAAGATGTGGATTATTTGTCAAACAAAGTAAAATATCTTACGCGCATTCCAAGTTCTTTTAAAATACCTATATGAACAAATTTAGAAAAAAAAATTCTTCATTTAATGCTCTTTATTTGTAAGTGTCTAAATTAATTTTTAATAAGACTCATTGAGAATGAACTAAACCATATTTAACACTCAGAAAATTGACATATTGCACATACGATATTTTTTCATGACGACAATGCTATCAAAGATTTTCAATGTATGACACAATAATACTCCAATTCAAAAATATTTCAAGCTTTTGAAACGATGATAGTGCTTACGCCATTGTGAGATCCTATGCTGTCATGTGATCTCTTCGGATGGAGTGAAAGTAAGTGCCTGATTATGTTTGTTGGTGTTTGACTTCCTTTATCTCTAGCAAAAGCAAGGACGTCCAAAAGCCATCTTGCCTGTTTCCAAGCGGCATTTATCTGAGCTTGGAGTCCTTCTAGTCTTGTAAGTCTTTCTTTTGCCGCACTAACTTCAGAACTTGAGAATGCCTAAAAATAAATTAATAGTTAAATCAAAAAAAAAAAGAAAAAGGTAAATATTCATTCAAGTGGTTTAATTTACCTCCCGATGGCTGTGCTGTGCTAACGCAGTATCCAGTTCAATTATACAGCTTAATCTCGAATATCGGGCAACTAGTTGTTTGTGATATGTCCCCAAATGCACCATTTCAAATACCTTAAAGCAAATTTTTATTTGTTATAAGAATTACAAAGTATTTATAATAAATTTTTATCTCATTTTTTTTTTTTTTTTTACCTTTTTTTGGCTTAAGACTTCCATTGAAGTCCTATACAGCCCATACCTAATTTTTATTAATTCCCAAAAATATAGAGATAATTGATAGTACTTTATAAGAAAATTATTATTTTATTTATATTCAGAAAATATGTTACAGTACATGTTACTGTAAACATGTTACAGCACATTAATTTGTCATCTGCAAAGTATTTTCACAACAAGAAAATCTGAGCTCATCCATATAATCGTTAGCTTAGCAAGTCTCTTGCGCACCGTCTCGAAATATGGATGTCAGGATTCATGGTGGATCTAAGTGTTTATGCTAAGTCTGTTGTGGAAATTTTTGTAGTATTTTATGGCAGAATCTGAAATTGTTAGAATTTCAAGGTTCTTGTAAGTCATTTGTCATATGGAATGATACACTCACTATTACTGGAACGACTGTTCTTTGGGTGTTTGAAATTCTGCCAGAGCCCTACAGCTGTGCCCTGTATGTCTGTAAAAGTTTTATTAGTAGTTGACAGATGGGCAAGTCTGTTGGTTTTGGAGCATCTGTAAAGTAGTCCAAATCGTTTGTTCAGTTGTTTTCAGTCTGATGGGCGTCCTTCATGTCAGTTTCTTATCCAGGTGAAGTCCCAAACAATGGACTTCCTGAGATGCAGGTATTGGCACATTATTAAAATTCATCTGAAGATATGATCCATGATTGAGTGTGAAGACAATGAACACACTATTCATTTCATTCATCTTTACTTTCCACCTCGTAGTCCAACTAAAAGTATCGTCAAGATGGATTAATAAGATAAAAGAAGCTAATGTAGGTTTTTTGTGGGATGTGAGGAGAGCTATGTCATCAGCAAATGTAGACAACAAAGTATGGTCATACTTGGGTAAGTCTGATGTGAAGATATTGAGCGGTAGTGGTCCCAATGCACATTATAAGAAAATTATTTATTATTAAGAGATTCTTTAATAGGATATTAGTCTTCAAATGCGTTACCTGGACAGGAAGAGGAATGAGATCAGGTCTTTGTAAGAGAATCTCTCCTTGGCCAGGCGCTGAGCAGGCCGATTCTGGTGGTGGAGCTACTATAAGTAGGCTCACGTCAGGGCTCACTTCGACAACTTCTGCATCATATAACCTGCGAAAACAATTCATAATTTTAAAAAATCTGTAAGCTGTAGAAGAGAAATGTAAATAAAATTTCTTCATTACAATCTAAATCTAATTTTTTTTTAGGTTAATAAAATTACTTCAAAATTTGATGTTTTCTAACATCAAATATGGCTGCTAGTTATCGTACCTTTATTACTTTTATTGGTTGCACTAAGAACTCAAATTTAAACGGGTATTGTTTTGAGTTGAATTGATGGGCTTGGGGAAAGAATGTGACAAATTACAATTTTGAAGTTAATGAGGATTGTAAGTACAAAATGCTACTTTTTTTCTCTATATAGTTCTTTATTATGCTAGTTTTGGAACGTTTCATGGATAATAGCATTCTAGGGAAATGCAACTAACATAATAAAGAGCTATATACAGAAAAAAAAGTAGTGTTTCGTTCAAAATTCTCATTAACTTCTAAATTATGGCTTGTCACATTCTTGTCCCAAGCCCTTCAATTAATCAATTTCTTAAACAAGAGATGAGGAACCAGCTTCTCCAGAGGGGAATTTAGATCTTTTATTTTTGTTATCAATTTTTTTATATATAGTTTTTAAAAATGTATTTATTTTATATTTTTCAGGAATCTAGAGATTATCCCTAAAGCAAGGTATGAGCTTTGAAAACGTACCGATGGTTTTGAGCCTGGTCACTGGAAACTTGCATATATGTCAACAGCCTATTCACAGTGGCTGCGACCTGCTCAACGAATGTTTTCTGCTGTTCAGTCTGCGATTTCTCACCCATATCATAATTAACCGTTAAGCTTTCCCATTCTTCTCTGTAATGATGACACAAAAAGAATAAATTACAGAATTTACAATATTAAAATTCCATACAAAATAAAAATATTCCATTCTTACGCAGTAATATGCGGGTTGTCCCTTATTTTGCAATGTGGTGGGACGTTTGGTGCTTTAGCCGGCACTAAGACCTGTAAAACGTCGACACAACTCCTCATTTTCAAATAGCCGAGGTACAGTCCACGTGGAAGCTTTATACTACTCACTTGGTGATAGGTTATTTGGTCCTGAAAAAAAAAAAAATAGCCTGAAATATCTAGAAAAAATGAAAATAATTTAGAATTATTTGTTTTAAGTTATATTAACAGTTCTTCAAAGGTAGTTAAATCATGAATACTATTATATTTGACTATATCAAAAGTTTACAGTAAGTGGAAAAATTCCAAAACAATTTCAATTAAGTATCTACTTAATAACCTAATTTATGATAAATATTGGAGTTTTTAAGAAGAAGTTGGTCCGGTTTTATTGATATGAAATAAAAATAGTCCATTCTTACACAATAATATCTGGGTTGTCCATTATTTTGCAATACAGTGAATGTTTGGTGCTTTAGCCGGAACTAAGACCTGTAAAACGTTTTTATTTTTTTCTTTATATCGGCGTTACGTTGTCATTGCCGTCATACATTTTCTAGCAGCCCAATATAAAACAGATCTTCTAGAGAACTTATTCTCGGTGTCAGTTAGTGAAATTCTAATGTCCTCTAATACAGGACATGCGTCCAGATGGTGAGCAGACATCTCCTCTACATGATAAGAGACATACAGGACTTTCAATGACTCCAATTCTATCGAGATAATTTTATATTAATTACTTAATATAAATTAATTGATTAAGTGATTAATTAATTAATGATTACTGAGGTGTTTGAGAATATCCCATTTGGCTTTTTTGAAATTCCATTGAGGGAGGCTTTGGGGTTTTCTGTGCAGTTTCGAATTTGTGACAATAGATATCTGAAGTATACTATGGCCAAAGCCCCCAAGAGGTGAAATAAGGGTGTGTTTTACACTTGGTGCAATTCTAGGAAGTGCCAAGATAACAGTCGTTCCGGTATAGGAGATAAATGTAGGACTATTGGATTCATTTTGGACATGCAGCATAGCGTTCATTGTTAGCAGATCCTCAAAGATTTTACCCGTGACGTCTAAACTTGAATATCTCCACATAGTTGAAGGGGTATAGAGATCACCGCAAAGAATACACGTTCCAAGTTCCAAGTTCTTTCAAGCCAGCTTACATCAGGTTTATTTTTTGGTGGACTATACATAAAGAACACTCACTTGTGAAGTTTTCCTTTCTATAGGGCCAAATCAACTGCCTCACATTTACTATTTACTGAGAATTCTTTCCTGATCAATATTTCTGCTATGACAGGTGATTTTACAAATACAATGATTCCTGAGGTAACCTGTCTAGCTCGAGGGAGTGAATAAGTTTGGAATCCCGGAAGGCTAAAGAGTTCAGGTTTATCAGAGGCTGCTCCGGCTTCAATAATACCTCCAAAATCAGAATCTGTCTCGCTAATGATTTTGTTGAGCTCAGTTGACTTATCTGTGGTCAAGCCATGTGCATTCCAGAAGAAACCCTTCAATTGGGTGTTGTGAAAGCTTTTAGAAAGGCTGTAAGAAGAAGGTCGTGGCATTTGAGATCTCGACATGGTGTCGCTTTAGAGACGGGCTGCTACGTTGGCGACCACAGTGATCATTTAGTTCGCCGTATGGCTATCCAGAGGGAACATGAGTTTTTTTTTTTATTCTTTTGAATAACTTCTTTTAGCTGCCCTCGGACTCGATCACTACTACACCCCGGTAAAACATCAACACAACTCCTTAATAACAATAAAACCACTGCTTGTATTGTTGTACCTCCTGGTGTTTGGCTGGCCCCTTCATGTCTGGATGCACCCTTCGCTGCATACTCTGTTGGCTTTAGATAGGTGAGTTACCCAAACTAGATTAAATCCGAATAAACCAACAGGCGTTGACCTGGCTGTTTTACGCCCTCTTAACAACACCAAACAAACTCCTCAACTAAGTAGTTGGCGCTTGGTTCAATATGCCTCTCTGTCCTTATGATGGCCTAAAACTTAGGCCGAAACTTCAGCACACAATAAAAAATATAAAGAATAAAAGTTCCACTTATTAGTGTTCTTCATTGACCGTTTTTCCTACCAACTTTTAAAAATTGCATCTACGGTCAACTATACCCACACATGATGATGAACTTTCAACCACAGATGATGAACATTTTCACTAAGTGTCCAAAATGCTTTCTGTATTGGAAGCTGAAAATCCTTCTGATAAATGAACAATTTATAGATAATAACTCTCTCCTAATACGCCATTTCAGTTGGTACTACTTATTTTTCTAGCCAGGCTTACAGCATTCTTAGATTTTTTAAAGATAAAAACAATCAAATTTAAAATATCAGAAATGTAAGTACTTTAACTCCATTTTCATTAAAGAAATAAATAATATGAAAGAAGACAAAAGATTGAGTTAAAAAATGCAGCATATACCAAGATGGCTTTATAATGTTCGAAGTAAGTAAGTTGAATGATGAATTGATGATGGATGGACAGGAAAAAAAAAAACACTGTATTTTTGTTTTAAAAGTAATGACCCTCCCTGCCCAAGCCTGGTTGCCAGTTTTTAATTTTACCCATTTGTTTTCTTGTGTTAATCTGTTTTTCTGTTTATTTTACTTAATCAGTTAATATTTTATTTAAGTTTGTTATAAAATGATTATAGTTTGTTAAAATTATTATTATTAGAGTTAAAATTAAAAATTAAATTAAATTGGGTAGTTGAGAATATTGTTACAGTTTATAGATATTGATATTTTTCAATCTCTGAATATTAAATTATTCTCATTTGATTCAAAAAATGAAATAAATCTTGTATTGAATGAGATCAATAAGTAAAGGATATTAACCGTAACTTCCTGTGTCATACTAACTTTTCAAGTTATATAATATTTTAGTTAGATTTTTGATAAGGGAATTTATTGTTAATAACCTTTATTTGTTTTATCACATTAATTAGCAATTTCAAAACCAACCAAATCAAAACTATTTTTAACTTAAATAAATTTTAAAAAATGTGATTCTTACAGGAATAGAAGCCATAAGTATATCACTTAGGTTTGCTTCTGAAGCAAGATTGTGCGTTCTCTTATTGAGTTTACCGAGTGGTATCCACCTAGAGTTGAGGACAGATACTGTTTTTGGAGATCTCACATAGTTTACAGTACATATTACTATTGTGCCTTCTGCATCTCTCAATGGCTTATGATATAGCTGCCCGAGATCCTGGACGCTTAAAGCAGTCTAAAAAATAAAACAAAACAATTTCATATCTATTTGTATCAATATGTTCTATTTGTATTACTATGGATATAATAAATTTATAATTTAGAAAAAATTAATGAAATTTCCTAAACATCGCGTCTAATAATAATTCATTATTAATCATAATGAGAAGTAGTCTCTTACTTGCATGGCGGTGGCTGCTTGAAGCAACTTAATTCTAAAGTGTACTCCCGGAGAACTTAGAGATTTCTCCATATCTTGCCTAAGCCACTTAACATCATCCCACGTGCAGGCGATCTGAAAAATAATATTTTGTAGATTCTAGCAATAATTTAGAAAATGAATGAATACATTGAACGATTTTAATCAATTTTACCTTTAACAGCCAATGAAAATCATGGTAAATTGAACCAGGGTATGTTTCATCAACTTCTATAACTGGAAGGAAGTCTTCGTTAGTCAGTAATACTTTGTCTTCATTGTATAACAAACAAGAAAGATATACACCTCTGAAAAAAAAAAAGAATGAATCAAGACTGCCCTTCAATCTAACTAGTAACCCAGAATCAAAACATTTTTTATATTAAGATGAAAGGACAAAGGATATGAAAATCACCTAAAGGAATGATTTGAAATTATATTTCAGCAAATCACAAAAATCGCAATATTTACATGCAAATGAATATGTTTTTTCCATAAGGAATACCTTCGAAGGTGTTTTTGGAACTTTGAGGCGGCTGTGAATAATTGCTTGATGGTAGTTTTCTTTCTCCTTTCACCGGCTGATGTCTCTTGCAGGGCTTTGATATCAGGCCTTCCTGTTCGCACTTCACTAAACAATTTATCCAATTGAGCCAGTCCCTCAGTACAAACCCTGTCTTCCCTTTTCACAACATCCCTCCAACCTAGATTTTAACCATATTATTATTAATATTGAAATTTAATATGTGAAAAGAATATTTTCAATGGTATAAAAAATAACTTACTTGATGGTATGACAGATTGAGGCGTAGCAGGTCGCGGATGACCCCAGCCACGAATGTTACCACAGCTTACCCTAAAATAATATTTCTGACCATGGGTAAGTTCATCTATCTGACACTCCTGTTGCCTTGGGTCCAATATCACTCGGAAACCAGCCAGGCTCCGGAATTCACTCTCAGTGCTCCATTCAACTATAAATAAAAGTTCAATGATTATTAATGCATCAACACCATTCTTAATAATAACATTAACTTAGATTAAAATAACAACATAATAAAAAAAAAATTAACTAATTAAAAA
Organism: Rhaphigaster nebulosa; assembly: GCA_948150685.1. Classification (NCBI taxonomy): domain Eukaryota; kingdom Metazoa; phylum Arthropoda; class Insecta; order Hemiptera; family Pentatomidae; genus Rhaphigaster; species Rhaphigaster nebulosa. Next base: position 22,021,254 of record OX411309.1, read on the forward strand.
ACAATGGTTTATATTATATAAAAGCTTCCTCAACAACTTGTTAGCATAAATAGCTATAATTTTAATGTTTGAAAATATTTTTTTTTCAAGAAGATTATTAACATTTTAAAAATTACCACTGAAATCAGACCAAAAAGTTTTACAAAAAATACATTCCAAAAATTTTAATTTTTTTTGTATGCATCTTTTACAAAAATGACTCCAAAGAGTGCCAAAATTGTAATAATTTGACAAATATGGCATTGAGACAACTAAAAAGAACCTAATTAATGATAGAATTCATTTATAAACCATAATCAAAACAATTTTTACTTAAACTCATTTTGTTCTATTCCGACTTCCTGGGAAAACTTTCTTATATTTTTATATTGAATGAAATAAATTAAACTAAGATGGGATTAAATTATTTAAAAAAAGTTAAATATGAAATAAAAATAAATAAACCTGTCCACTACAACTCATGAAGCGTCTTGGGTTCAGTATTCGATAACAAAATACTGTTGATGAATAGTTATACCAGAAGGTGATGTGGTCATCATCAACACTCTACTACCAGATTTACCTTCCATCCAAAGAAGGGCTAGGAAACCACTTTAGAGAGACCGGGTGTGCCCTGGAAAGGTCTACTGACCGCTGAGTTAATCCATAGTTCATATAACGGAAAATAAATTTTCTGCCATGGTGAGACTCAAACCCAAGCCCAAGCCCAGCAGTTAGGAGTTCAGTGCCTTGCCCTCTTCTCCCCTCCCTCTATCCTGATCTGTTCCACTCCCTCAATATGATATCCAAAAATTATTTAAGAAAATTCAACTGCATTTCAAGATTTATTATTTACATTTAAAGTTCATCATCAAATTATATACACAGAATTTTGTATGATTTTCATTATTGTTGGTTGATTGGCTTGGATGCTTATATAGCAGAGATAACATAAAGCATTTATACGAATCTAATTAAGTACTCACTTTTGTATTTGGTACAGACAGGTGAATCAGAACTGTCTGGTTCTTGGTAACGTACGTTGACAGAATGGCTCCCAGTAACATCTACAGCAACGAGCGATGGGATATCAGGTGGCCCTAAAATATGGAATGATGTGAACAACAGCCCTAAAGTAATTTTTCTATACTTTTACCCATATTTTACAAATTTTTTAATTCGATATTTTAAGTTCTCATCTCTGGATTAGAACATTGTATTTTATATAAGGTATATGTGAATAATTTCTTCCTTAAGCATTTTTTAATTTTAAATATACTTAGGACTGACATTTTGAGATGTTTCCCATATCCTAAGGATTTTTTTTTCTTTTCAAAGGTTATGAGATACTAAAATGTATAGTGAGTATCAAGCTTCCTCTTAAAATTTTACATTTTAACTGTTAATAATGACAAAATAAAAGATTATATGGATGAGCTAATGAGAAAGAGGAATATACATGAAAACAGTATTAATGCATATATCAGATGACTGATGATGTGAGAAACACCACGAAGCATCAGTGTTAAATGCATTTAACATTAATAAACCTTTAAGGAAGAAATTGATCATATATACCTTATATAAATAGAAATATATCTTTCTGAAGTAATTAAAATTATTATCTAAATATATTTTAGATAATATTATAAATACTTTAAGCATGCGTATATTGGCAATTAAAATATTATGTTTTGAAAGGTCTCCTGAGTGAAGTACATACTTGCTTGTGTAAAGCCCGAGATCATGTTTCCTATCCCTTTGGCCCTTCGTTGCCATAATCCATGGTTGCGGGCATCTTGACCAGAGAGTTCACATATTCGCTGATTTGCCTCACAGTTTAGGTTTTTCAAATGGCACAGCAAACTCTCACCACTTGAAACTAAACATAAATTTTACATGCATTTAATGAATTACATGTCAATACAAATGACAAATAGACAGTGCCATTTTCTGAAAATGTTTCTTTCAATACTAAATTAATCAGTCTTAAATTTGATCATTTAAATCTTCATTACAAATCAGTAACTGATTTGGGATTGTTCTTAGGTTTCTCATGAATTTCAGAACTAAGGCTTAGAATTCTAATGTGAAACAGAATTCAGATGGAATATCAAAAATATACCTACATATAAACAAAGAACTTAAGAAACTGATTTGCAACTTACATTCGTTCCCTTCTTGAGCACCGAATGCAATGAGCATTTTAGAAAGTGAGCGATTGTTGCTGAGAACGGCAACATCAAGAGGAGACAATCCATCACTGTTAACTCTGAAAAATAGTTAAGAGAATTAATATTTTTTCATATAAAGATAGTATTTCACAAATGTTTATGAATAATATTGAGGTAATGTGAAGCACTTCCTCTTATGTACCAGAGATAAACTGGTATGATTTGTGATTCAATTTCAGTTTATGTGTAAACCTGTTTTAAGGATTTGAACCGATTCTCTATGTGCTCATCAAATGACTCCCACTATCTCACCACATCAGGCTTGAAAATACGTGAATTCACTCATAACCAGAATGATAGCTATCAAAAATTTAAAAGTATTGATTTGTAGACAAGTAAATGTTTTAATTTGAAGACAGTAGGTACCCTATTCAATTGTGAAAAAAACTGCAGCAAATTACCATCCAAAATATAAAAAACTGGGATCGAAAAAAAAAAAAAAAAAGTAGACCTCCCTCTTTGACAATTTTCGTACAGAGCATTATTCTATCTGAGTGTAAACAAAATCTGTGCATATTTTCTCTTTTAATCTCTAAAATACTTCGTAAACAAAAACAACTGTGCTTATTAAATCTTTCTCATTCTCTATTATGGATCTAAAGATTAGGTTAGAGATCTAAAGATTAGGTTGGAGATTTTGATATTAGGTTAGAGATTCAGTTCAATTCAGTTCATTTATTCATCAGTTCTATGAAGAAGTAAGCAATTTTAGGAAATTAAAAAATAAAATATAATAATTTATAATTTTTTAAATATAAAAATAATAATGATGTTATGTAACAATTACATGAAGTAATTACAAGGGTTATTGCAGGATTTTACAGAAAGTACTACATTTAATTATTACTAATGCATACATGAATTTGGCAAAAGTTGGAGAGGTTTATAACTAAGTATGACTTGATAGGAATGTTCCAAGTATCACCAACATTTTACTTTATTTGTTTTGTATATTTTTGTTCATAGAATAATGTCTTGAATGAGAATTAGAGAAGTGTTTTGTCTGGGATTTAAAAACGGGAATATGGATTTTTAATGTCCATTTGAAATTAAATTAAAGCAAACAACCATTATTAACAACATTTTATGCCTTCGCAGGAGGCTTATATATGCTATGGATGAAGTATTAGAAAGATATATATTTACATCCCAAAATCAGAGAAATGAATAAAAGCAAATTGATTTTTCCTGGGCTGTAAAATAAGTCCACTATAATTTCAATGGGTAAATACAAAAACAACTTTAGATCATTGTCAACAAATTAAATCAATGTTATGTGTCATAGTAAAGATGCAAATTGAATATCAGATTGAATATTTCTTTCATAAATTCCATTGATTTTTTTTTCTCCTCACTTTGGATTCATATTGATATCATCCTGCAAAATTAATCTTCCGGGATATCCGCTTTATGTAGTTGCTCAAAAATGCTCTATTTTTTTAGTGTATACAAACATGGAACATCTAACACAAAACTATTTGGGTGATGAATAACCTGCTGAAAAATATTCCATAAAATGAACAAAAAATTATGTCATGATACAAACGAATTTCACAGAGTTTGGCAGTATATTTTTTTCAGTGCTTTTATAAAAATTATAAAACGTTTATAGAAAATATAATATATCATGAAAAATATGAAATTTGTTATTTAAATATTTTTACTAAATAGATTGATCAATTAACTTATAATTATCATTAAAAAGAATTACAAGTAAATGGTAGCTCATCGATGAATCAAGGACAATCAAAATCTATAAATATATTCAGCGGCTTTGAAAATTACCTTAAATTAATTCAATGAAATTATAAATTAATATAAACTCACCCATTAACATCCACATCAGTCGATTCCAAAATGGTTTTGGCTTTCTCCAGGTGTCCATGTTCAACTGCGGCGAACAGAGCTGAAAAAAAAAGTTCAATTATAATTCAGTTTATGAAAATATCTTGTACATTATATTTATTAGCATATGAGGTGCTCCATAGCAAGAAGGGTGAATCTGCCATGTCATCATAATTTCTTTTTTAAATTTTAAGGTTAGTTATATATTATATATGATATATATACTCATACATACTTGTAAAATATATACATACATTATTAGATATATATATATATATATATATATATATATATATATATATATATATATATATATATATATATATATATATATATATATTTTTTTTTTTTTTCTTTCTTTTGTATAGTAACGCTGTGCAAGAGGAATTTATTTACAAAATGTACACATTCCATGTGAAAACACATAATATATGTATGGAAAGTTCAAATTACAATTTTAAGTCACAGTAAAGCATTATACTAGTGTACAATTTAGATAAACATTAAAAAAAAAGAAACAAAAAAAAATTAAATAAATGAATAAAAATAACAAAAATAGAAAATGATAGTACAGATATTGAACAGACAACTAGAAATATTGTAGATTGTATGTAAATAATAAAGAGTTAGGTAAAAAGAAGTAATCCTAAACTTAAATAAACAGATCAGTAGGTTCCTACAATTAGTTAAAATATTAACTAAATAAATTAAATAAAATTAAATAAAATCAAAACAAATAAAAAAATAAATAAAAAGAAAATATAGGATGAATTTTTGTATGATACACAAATGAATGTATGTAATTGAGAAATGAATGTTTTAAATGTTCTTCAGTCTGTTTAAATTCTGGGATCTGCATGTATGGATCGAGAAGCACGAGCATGCTACTTCAAGCTAGATGTGGCACAGGTTCCCTGCAGTTGATTCGAACGAAAGAGGTTATTTGACATTTTAGAAGACCATAACGTAATTTGCAATTTAGGTTTAAGGCGTAGGGTCGTCACTCCTATGCCCAGTTCTCATTCCTATTCACTCACTATCACTCTTAGGAGTTGCCTCCCGTAGGCTGACAGGCCTCACATAATAAAAATATATTGATATTGGACAATATTATCGTTATATAATTTAAACAGACCAGATGCGAACAAAAGAAATAAGGGACGAGCAGGTAGAAAGAAGCGCAACTGACAGGCGATTACATATGTCACCACATAAGAGATAAGGGATAAGTTAATTTAAAAACCCTACCAGAAGTTAACACTGTAACAATGCCAAAAGCTGGGACACCTAATCAATTTTAAGAACTGTTCCTCTTAGGCTGGAAAAGGTATGATTAAATTATACTAGTTGGATAATGGCTTGCAGATACCAGCTGTCAGGACAAGGGGTGGAGCCATCCAATGAAATCCCAGAATTTCCTCCCTCTATAAAACTAGTCGGCCAATGAACAACGTTTTCGACCCCCTCTTAGGGAGAACAAGAGAGAAAGGGGGATAGAAGCAAGGAGGTGAAAAAGGGGGACTTCTGAACTGATCAAGGCTGAGGGAAGACTTCTAGACTGAGACTGACTGATGCAAGACTTCCCCTCTGAACACTGATCCCGCCTGATGCAAACCTTCAACCATCGCCTTCAAGCCTTCGCCTGAGGAACCATCAACACCAATTAGTACAGATAAGAGATTTATGTTAAAACAATTAATGGCTAAGTTTAGGCTGAATCATTCCATGATTAACTTTTTATTGTAATAGTTTGTTATTTTAATTTTGAAGAGTAAAGATAAATGTTAGCAAGGAGGTAGTTCTTTAGTAACCATGCCCATATTTAATTTAAATATTCATTAAGATAGCAGTAACTTTGATTAACATTAGTATTAAAACTAAAAGTAGGAACATTATCTTGGTTAATTATTAAATAATTAAAGAATATCCCATTGCGATACCCTCGCATATCTTTAAAAAATGAAGAAAATTTCTTGATTTTTTTAGGCATGCTCAATAATGATACCTGTTAAGTATTAACTATATGGAATAAATACAAAAGAAAGATTCTTTGTTGATCAAGAATTATTTATTTAAGAAATTTATTAAGAAGCCATAATAGCAATAATAAATGTTAGTGAACTAAGAAGTTCAATGCCGATCAAAATTAAATTACCAAACGTTACTTTTGTACTAAGGTATCAACCTCCACTGAACCCCATCAAAACCCGAATCCACAAAGTCAGACATAAAGACAATACATCCATCTACGTTTTGGCCTGCACCTCGTTGTTAATATGTAATACTTTTTAATAAGGATGTCTAATAGAAATTCTTACTTTTTTCTTATGTAAGAATAATCATATCACAACCCAATATAAAAGCAATTATATATGGGAAAAAATCTGGTGCGGTGCGCACATCACACAACTTTCCCTTACTTAATAATTATCTTTCTAATATAATTCTAAAGAGTTCACATAAACAATACTTGAAATAAACTCAGCAGCATTTAATTCTTCTCCCACTTAAGTATAATAAAATAGTTTTTAAAACAATTTTAGTACAACAATTCTGTATACTACCTATATATTTTAACTTTGTCAAGTTGCAAGTATATTTTAAAAGTTGCTGGTTTAGTTTCTATGGAAATATTTTCTTTCCATTAAATAATGTGAAAGTAGAAATTATTAAGTTAATTTTCACTTTTGCATTCTTAAATTACTTTATTACAGAGCGTATTGTTTTGGCGGATTGGTGGGAGGAGGTTGGTCGCATCCGTCTCCTTTCCGATGCGACCGAATTGGTTATCCATCGGATGCGCTTGGTTATCCATCTATTTTATGCTCCTCATAAAATACACTGTATCTTTGCTAATACTTTTTTTTTTGTACATAATTTACTATAAATTGCATATTTTTTAAGCCATGCGAAAATAAAATATTCTTTTCATCATAATTTTTTTCCCTACAATTGATTTACTATATAAATGAAAAGTTAAAGGCTTTTATGAAGAATAATTTAGTCAAGTTTCGTCAAAATCGTTAGAGCCGTTTTTGAGAAAATTGTAAACAATTGTAATATCCATAATATAATAGATATTTCCGGTTAGTCCGATGCGCTGTATCTTTGCTATTATTGCTCCGATTTTGATGATTATTTTATTCTTTTTTAGATGATTTAATTTCCTTTTATAAAAGTCTATAGATAATTACCGTAAAATGCATACTTTTTAAGCTATGCGCAAATAAAATATTCTTTTCATCATAACTTTTTTCCCTGCAATTCCTCGGTGATTTACTTCATAAATGAAAAGTTAAAGGTCTTTATGAAGAATAATTTAGGCAAGTTTCATCAAAATCGTTAGAGCCGTTTTCGAGAAAATTGTAAACAATTGTAATATCCATAATATAATAGCTATTTCCGGTTAGTCCGATGCGCTGTATCTTTGCTATTATTGGTCCGATTTTGATGATTCTTTTATTTTTTTTTAGATGATTTAATTACCTTTTATAAAAGTCTATAGATAAATTACCGTAAAATGCATACTTTTTAAGCTATGCGCAAATAAAATATTCTTTTCATCATAACTTTTTTCCCTGCAATTCCTCGGTGATTTACTTCATAAATGAAAAGTTAAAGGTCTTTATGAAGAATAATTTAGGCAAGTTTCATCAAAATCGTTAGAGCCGTTTTCGAGAAAATTGTAAACAATTGTAACATCCATGACATAATTACCATTTCCGGTTAGTCCGATGCGCTGCATCTTTGCTATTATTGCTCCGATTTTGATGATTCTTTTATTCTTTTTTAGATGATTTAATTTCCTTTCATAAAAGTCTATAGATAATTTACTATAAATTGCATATTTTTTAAGCCATGCGAAAATAAAATATTCTTTTCATCATAATTTTTTTCCCTACAATTCCTGGTCGATTTACTATATAAATGAAAAGTTAAAGGCTTTTATGAAGAATAATTTAGTCAAGTTTCGTCAAAATCGTTAGAGCCGTTTTTGAGAAAATTGTAAACAATTGTAATATCCATAATATAATGGATATTTCCGGTTAGTCCGATGCGCTGTATCTTTGCTATTATTGCTCCGATTTTGATGATTCTTTTATTTTTTTTTAGATGATTTAATTACCTTTTATAAAAGTCTATAGATAAATTACCGTAAAATGCATACTTTTTAAGCTATGCGCAAATAAAATATTCTTTTCATCATAACTTTTTTCCCTGCAATTCCTCGGTGATTTACTTCATAAATGAAAAGTTAAAGGTCTTTATGAAGAATAATTTAGGCAAGTTTCATCAAAATCGTTAGAGCCGTTTTCGAGAAAATTGTAAACAATTGTAACATCCATGACATAATTACCATTTCCGGTTAGTCCGATGCGCTGCATCTTTGCTATTATTGCTCCGATTTTGATGATTCTTTTATTCTTTTTTAGATGATTTAATTTCCTTTCATAAAAGTCTATAGATAATTTACTATAAATTGCATATTTTTTAAGCCATGCGAAAATAAAATATTCTTTTCATCATAATTTTTTTCCCTACAATTCCTGGTCGATTTACTATATAAATGAAAAGTTAAAGGCTTTTATGAAGAATAATTTAGTCAAGTTTCGTCAAAATCGTTAGAGCCGTTTTTGAGAAAATTGTAAACAATTGTAATATCCATAATATAATGGATATTTCCGGTTAGTCCGATGCGCTGTATCTTTGCTATTATTGCTCCGATTTTGATGATTCTTTTATTCTTTTTTAGATGATTTAATTTCCTTTTATAAAACTCTATAGATAATTACCGTAAAATGCATACTTTTTAAGCTATGCGCAAATAAAATATTCTTTTCATCATAACTTTTTTCCCTGCAATTCCTCGGTGATTTACTTCATAAATGAAAAGTTAAAGGTCTTTATGAAGAATAATTTAGGCAAGTTTCATCAAAATCGTTATAGCCGTTTTCGAGAAAATTGTAAACAATTGTAACATCCATGATATAATTACCATTTCCGGTGAGTCCGATGCGCTGCATCTTTGCTATTATTGCTCCGATTTTGATGATTCTTTTATTCTTTTTTAGATGATTTAATTTCCTTTCATAAAAGTCTATAGATAATTTACTATAAATTGCATATTTTTTAAGCCATGCGAAAATAAAATATTCTTTTCATCATAATTTTTTTCCCTACAATTCCTGGGTGATTTACTATATAAATGAAAAGTTAAAGGCTTTTATGAAGAATAATTTAGTCAAGTTTCGTCAAAATCGTTAGAGCCGTTTTTGAGAAAATTGTAAACAATTGTAATATCCATAATATAATAGATATTTCCGGTTAGTCCGATGCGCTGTATCTTTGCTATTATTGCTCCGATTTTGATGATTATTTTATTCTTTTTTAGATGATTTAATTTCCTTTTATAAAAGTCTATAGATAATTACCGTAAAATGCATACTTTTTAAGCTATGCGCAAATAAAATATTCTTTTCATCATAACTTTTTTCCCTGCAATTCCTCGGTGATTTACTTCATAAATGAAAAGTTAAAGGTCTTTATGAAGAATAATTTAGGCAAGTTTCATCAAAATCGTTAGAGCCGTTTTCGAGAAAATTGTAAACAATTGTAATATCCATAATATAATAGCTATTTCCGGTTAGTCCGATGCGCTGTATCTTTGCTATTATTGCTCCGATTTTGATGATTCTTTTATTTTTTTTTAGATGATTTAATTACCTTTTATAAAAGTCTATAGATAAATTACCGTAAAATGCATACTTTTTAAGCTATGCGCAAATAAAATATTCTTTTCATCATAACTTTTTTCCCTGCAATTCCTCGGTGATTTACTTCATCAATGAAAAGTTAAAGACCTTTATGTAGAATAATTTAGGCAAGTTTCATCAAAATCGTTAGAGCCGTTTTCGAGAAAATTGTAAACAATTGTAACATCCATGACATAATTACCATTTCCGGTTAGTCCGATGCGCTGCATCTTTGCTATTATTGCTCCGATTTTGATGATTCTTTTATTCTTTTTTAGATGATTTAATTTCCTTTCATAAAAGTCTATAGATAATTTACTATAAATTGCATATTTTTTAAGCCATGCGAAAATAAAATATTCTTTTCATCATAATTTTTTTCCCTACAATTCCTGGTCGATTTACTATATAAATGAAAAGTTAAAGGCTTTTATGAAGAATAATTTAGTCAAGTTTCGTCAAAATCGTTAGAGCCGTTTTTGAGAAAATTGTAAACAATTGTAATATCCATAATATAATGGATATTTCCGGTTAGTCCGATGCGCTGTATCTTTGCTATTATTGCTCCGATTTTGATGATTCTTTTATTCTTTTTTAGATGATTTAATTTCCTTTTATAAAACTCTATAGATAATTACCGTAAAATGCATACTTTTTAAGCTATGCGCAAATAAAATATTCTTTTCATCATAACTTTTTTCCCTGCAATTCCTCGGTGATTTACTTCATAAATGAAAAGTTAAAGGTCTTTATGAAGAATAATTTAGGCAAGTTTCATCAAAATCGTTATAGCCGTTTTCGAGAAAATTGTAAACAATTGTAACATCCATGATATAATTACCATTTCCGGTGAGTCCGATGCGCTGCATCTTTGCTATTATTGCTCCGATTTTGATGATTCTTTTATTCTTTTTTAGATGATTTAATTTCCTTTCATAAAAGTCTATAGATAATTTACTATAAATTGCATATTTTTTAAGCCATGCGAAAATAAAATATTCTTTTCATCATAATTTTTTTCCCTACAATTCCTGGGTGATTTACTATATAAATGAAAAGTTAAAGGCTTTTATGAAGAATAATTTAGTCAAGTTTCGTCAAAATCGTTAGAGCCGTTTTTGAGAAAATTGTAAACAATTGTAATATCCATAATATAATAGATATTTCCGGTTAGTCCGATGCGCTGTATCTTTGCTATTATTGCTCCGATTTTGATGATTATTTTATTCTTTTTTAGATGATTTAATTTCCTTTTATAAAAGTCTATAGATAATTACCGTAAAATGCATACTTTTTAAGCTATGCGCAAATAAAATATTCTTTTCATCATAACTTTTTTCCCTGCAATTCCTCGGTGATTTACTTCATAAATGAAAAGTTAAAGGTCTTTATGAAGAATAATTTAGGCAAGTTTCATCAAAATCGTTAGAGCCGTTTTCGAGAAAATTGTAAACAATTGTAATATCCATAATATAATAGCTATTTCCGGTTAGTCCGATGCGCTGTATCTTTGCTATTATTGCTCCGATTTTGATGATTCTTTTATTTTTTTTTAGATGATTTAATTACCTTTTATAAAAGTCTATAGATAAATTACCGTAAAATGCATACTTTTTAAGCTATGCGCAAATAAAATATTCTTTTCATCATAACTTTTTTCCCTGCAATTCCTCGGTGATTTACTTCATCAATGAAAAGTTAAAGACCTTTATGTAGAATAATTTAGGCAAGTTTCATCAAAATCGTTAGAGCCGTTTTCGAGAAAATTGTAAACAATTGTAACATCCATGACATAATTACCATTTCCGGTTAGTCCGATGCGCTGCATCTTTGCTATTATTGCTCCGATTTTGATGATTCTTTTATTCTTTTTTAGATGATTTAATTTCCTTTCATAAAAGTCTATAGATAATTTACTATAAATTGCATATTTTTTAAGCCATGCGAAAATAAAATATTCTTTTCATCATAATTTTTTTCCCTACAATTCCTGGTCGATTTACTATATAAATGAAAAGTTAAAGGCTTTTATGAAGAATAATTTAGTCAAGTTTCGTCAAAATCGTTAGAGCCGTTTTTGAGAAAATTGTAAACAATTGTAATATCCATAATATAATGGATATTTCCGGTTAGTCCGATGCGCTGTATCTTTGCTATTATTGCTCCGATTTTGATGATTCTTTTATTCTTTTTTAGATGATTTAATTTCCTTTTATAAAACTCTATAGATAATTACCGTAAAATGCATACTTTTTAAGCTATGCGCAAATAAAATATTCTTTTCATCATAACTTTTTTCCCTGCAATTCCTCGGTGATTTACTTCATAAATGAAAAGTTAAAGGTCTTTATGAAGAATAATTTAGGCAAGTTTCATCAAAATCGTTATAGCCGTTTTCGAGAAAATTGTAAACAATTGTAACATCCATGATATAATTACCATTTCCGGTGAGTCCGATGCGCTGCATCTTTGCTATTATTGCTCCGATTTTGATGATTCTTTTATGCTTTTTTAGATGATTTAATTTCCTTTCATAAAAGTCTATAGATAATTTACTATAAATTGCATATTTTTTAAGCCATGCGAAAATAAAATATTCTTTTCATCATAATTTTTTTCCCTACAATTCCTGGGTGATTTACTATATAAATGAAAAGTTAAAGGCTTTTATGAAGAATAATTTAGTCAAGTTTCGTCAAAATCGTTAGAGCCGTTTTTGAGAAAATTGTAAACAATTGTAATATCCATAATATAATAGATATTTCCGGTTAGTCCGATGCGCTGTATCTTTGCTATTATTGCTCCGATTTTGATGATTCTTTTATTCTTTTTTAGATGATTTAATTACCTTTTATAAAAGTCTATACATAAATTACCGTAAATACTTTTTAAGCTATGCGCAAATAAAATATTCTTTTCATCATAACTTTTTTCCCTGCAATTCCTCAGTGATTTATTTCATAAATGAAAAGTTAAAGGTCTTTATGAAGAATAATTTAGGCAAGTTTCATCAAAATCGTTAGAGCCGTTTTCGAGAAAATTGTAAAAAAGTGTAAAATCGATTATATAAAGTGGCACTTCCAGTTAGTCGATTTTGACGAAAATGTTGCTGTTACATCACATGCATGTGCTAACCTTAAATATGTAATTTCAGTATCGTACAGCTTTCCGTTTTTGAGCTAGACTGATCACATACACACAGACCATTTTGCGAGACTTGGTCATTTGGACTCAGGGGATCTTAAAACATGTATTTCCGTTGAAAACTTGAATTCTAAAATTTTCACGATCGCAATACTTCCCCTTAGGTAAGGGAAAGTAAAAATTAGTAATTGCTTTACTCCAGAGTGCTTAAGCTCAAAAAAGGTATTAAGCTGCTGACAGGTATATTACATTCTGTAACCACTCCTGATCTACCAATAGAAGATAAGCTTGTAGTGAATCTGCACGCTGATTGGTGCTAGAGAAGGCTCTTCACACCAGCACATCCAATTAATGAGCCCTTTAAAAAACTGGGTCGCCCTCATCTCCACGGCTCTTCTTCTCACAAAGAGCTGCTTATTGATTCGAGGAGCTCTGTGTTTTTAAAACCAATAAAAAGGCTCCTTTTATACGCTATCTGAATTTCAAATGACGATTGGCCAGCGATAAACAAGAAAACGGCAGAATGGAATAAAGAATGAACCGCTCTACTTCCACGGTATTACTTCATCCTTCTAGTTTTTATTCTCTTTTTTTTACTCGTTCATTAGTATAAATGATTTGTACACGATTACTTTAAAAATCTTCTTCAAAAACCCTCGAATCCTCTGTAACTCGACATTAAGAAAAAAAATTTTATGAATTAATTCTCGGGATGTCTTCGACATTTATACTCAGTTATTATGCATAATATGTTTCTTCTTGAAGTGGCCTTTCATTACAATGCTTATTTTTCTATATTTAATTTGAAAGGAAAAAGTCGTTGGTCAATCGACGCGCCACGAAAACTTTTGTAGATAATATCTACTTTTTTAATAATCTTTTACAATCATGAAAAAAACAGTTATGAAAGACCCCAAAAATCGTACTTCGATATCTTCAAAATTGAAGGATTCACACCATTTTAGAATCTTATATTCCGAACGTCATAATTATTTTTCAGGCACTTCATAAACTAGAATCTTGGATACACGATGCATCATTTTTATGTATTTTTCATCATCTTACTATTAAAAGTATTGCCAAGCTTGTGGGTGTAGCGTTTTTTCTCAGAAAAAAATGCAGTAGTTTCTGGTATGATTTTTCCTTAGTTATGAAATGGAAAATGATTTTCTGAATTCAAAATGCTTGTTAATTTAACAGTAGAAACATAGATTTCAATAGCAATAATAATAATAAAGCATAAAAATATTCATGCACGCTTTACAGAAAAAAAAATCATTAAAAGAACAATAGAAGAATAGTCCTCAAGGACAGGGCCGGTTTAAGCCATGTAAAGCCACTTTCCCCTAATCAATTCAGTTAATTTAATTGCATAAAAAGAACAATGAAATAAAGTATAGAGGTAATATCTAATTTATTATTTATTTATTAGAGTCCATCAAGTGTTTGTCTTTGACAAATTGTTTGGCCGTATAAAATTAATCAAAAATCTATGTAAAGAAAATTAAAACTATTTTAAATTATTTTTCGAACGGGTCACGAGCCCCATATTGGCTAATGGGCAATAGCCTAAATTTCTAATATTGTTAATCCGGCATTGCTTATAGATTAATCCCTGAGGTCAGTCTCTTAGGAATTAGTGAATACCGTATTTAATGCATAGCGTATAATTCGCAAAGCTCGGTAAGGATAATGGGTTCAAATGTTGACGGACCATGTTAATATTATTGATAAAGTAAGGAGGCTCCAACAAATCAGTATCGAGGGAAATTGTGGCTAAAATGTGAGATAATGTAAAGCGTGTATGTAAAGTAATGTAAAGCGTATTGTTAATTAATAAATATCCTACCTCTGTCTCTGTTTAAGTGCAAATCGACTTTTTATTGAGGCGTAAGCGCCATTCAGTAAACTTTATAGGAAATACATGAAACGATTTTTCTCCAAATAAAAATATTTTTACTTCCTTGTACGAAGTAAAGAAAGTATTGTAATCGCGAAAATTTTCGGTTTTCAGATTTCGACGGAAATATCCATTTTGACCATCCCTGAATCCATTTTGACTCGTTTCGTCGTGGCGACTGTACGTTCGTATCTCGCATAACTCATAAACAGTTAGCCATAGAAAGTTGAAATTTTGTATTTAGGATTCTTGTAAAATCTAGTTGTGAACCTCCCTTTTTGGTCACAGGAAATTGTACTTAACTTGAAGGTCATAATTGATTTCCATCAAAAATTATATTAAAATACTATGCAAAACTTCTCAAATTTAGTATTTATAATTTATATATTGATTTAAATAACATACTACATTTTGGTCTAAATTGGAAAACCGGAAGCGGTACTTTACTTGAAGGCCATATTAGACTTTCATCAAAAAAATATATTTGTGAGATCAGCAAGTCTGCATTATGAGAATAAGATATTAGTTAAGTGGGTTTTTCGCTTAAAATGTCGAAACTGTCGATTTCTAGTGCTTTATCCAGTGATATTGACAGTTTTATTGTTGTCATGGAACATGAAGAAATATCTTGGAAACTAGTTACCTACTGAAGGAAAACGACATATAATAACGGAATGAGACCTCCAGTAACAAGAGTGTGTGTCAATAGATTGATGTCGCGACACCGAATGTGGTTTTTACTGCAATCTTCGGAAACTAGTAACCAAATTCAGTATCACTTTTTGAGCCACCGTTTTATAATTTAATAGGCGTACAAGAAAGTCATGTGTTGCCCACATCAAATATTTTATTTTATTTTATTCTTTATTGCACACATAAAGAAGGAGTTTATTATGGTTGCAAAATCTTTATAATTACAATATATTTTTAAGGACAGTTAACGTAATGACTTTTTAGACCAGAGTGACGACTGAGAGTCGTTAGTATTTGGTGCTTACCGCATAGTCAATTTCTAGACCATTTTTTTTTTTTATATGTATCATGAGCGGGAATCTATAGAGGATTTTTTACGTCCCTTAATAAATTGAAACCTAAATTTCAAATTTTGGAATATTTGATATTTGAATACTTGAGTATTTTTCAAAATACGACTTAGATATGTTTTTAAGTATCCCATCATTTGAAATATTTAATACAAAACATGTGAGGACGAGTTATATTTATAAGATTAAAATTTTAAGGAGAATGGATTAATAAACCTCAACGTCAGAGAAACTCTGTACAAAACTGAGACGGGATGAAGGCTGACAAAAAGTTATCTAATCCAAGACATGGCCCCAGAATACAAATTGGATCTTTACATCCTGCCCCGTCGAGCGAGGTTTTTCACAGCCTCTCGAATCGTAATCATGGTTCTCTTCAATCGATTATTATCTGTTTTAAAAATATATATAAATAGAATGTATTTATGGGACACGGTATACAAGATTAAAAAATTGTCTGTCATTAAATTAGAAATAAGACAAAAAAATTCATATGCAAAACAGCCATCGTTATGTTATTAATCTTAATTTCAAAAACCAATATGCTTTCTCATCTACTTAACTCTATTCACAATCCGTTTTAACCTATTTATTTAAATTATCAAAAACACCGATCATAAATATATTTAATAAATACAAATTCACCGTTTTTAGTAACAATTTTAAAATTTCTTATCACGCATACTTTTAATAATTTAGTATTATTTATCTAATAATGATAAAGTTGTTCTCTTAAAAATGAGCCACCAAATATGCATATTTTTAATAATTTGTTCTAATAATTTTTTTTTTAAATATTGATAAGGCAGTTCTATAAAAAAATGAGCCACCATTGCAAGTAATTTGTGATGCCAAACTAAACAATGAAAGTATGTGAATTTAATTTGGACTGCATTCTGAAATTATATTGAAACATTGCTTAGTATTGCTGAGAGAAGTATCATCAGAGCAGTTGTACGTGTAATTGACTTTTATTTTAGAGTGAAAATAAGCATATGAACCGAATAAGCTTATTTTGTGAAATAGTTCGTCCTTTAAAAATAAACCTAAAATCCTTTGTAAAGAAAATTAAAACTACTTCAATTTATTTTTCTCACGGGCCACGGCAGTTGCATACGTTTAAAAAAATAATAATTTGTCTAAATAATTTTAAAAGAATAAAATAATTTTACCTCAACCCTATCAAAAAAATTACAAAACATACATACTTAAAACAAAAATATCATGTGCAAGAGAATAAAGCAGCGACAGAGGGAGTTGTTTTTGAGGAGGGACAATTTTTTTGTTTCTAGTGCTCTGGTAAAATTAGTTTATTCTTATAAATATTTAAGTATTATTTGTTTTAATTTTTATTTAATTTTTATTTCCAGGGGTAATTTTATTTCAGAATTGTTTTGATTAATATCCAGAATTTTTTTTGTTGGTAAGGTTTTGTTTTATTTCACAAAGAAGCATTTTATTCTGTACTTCCGTGTTACTTTATTTACTGGAATCAAATTTGTCCGAATATTCCCTCACAATAGATTAAGCTAAGGCAAACTATATTTCTTAAAGGGAATTTAGTCTATTTTACAATGGTGCAATTGGAACTTAACCTGGAATAGTTTTCGAGTGATCGCTTCCTATTCGGCAAAAAAACATGACTTACTTAAAGAAACACAAAACTTAAATTTTCTGATTTTTTGTGTGGAATCAATCCATAGTCTATATAAACTTTTTTGTTCCTCTTCAGATCTGCTATCATCTCTTTGATCACTATTTCTCGTGACTTATAGGATGTAATGTGTAGTCGACGTCAAGTGAGGCGAGCATTGATTCACCCAGTGCCGAAATAGGTCACCTAATCTCATACCCAAGATGAAAGTAAGTGTTGGAAAGCTGGAAATGGTTATAATCTGTTCATTATACGCCAGATAATAGTAACCTAAGTTTGCCCCATTCGAAGCGGTGAGCCAAGGCGGGAGGAGGAGGGGAAACACCTAATTTTTCGGGCTTTTTTCAGCCTATAACATTTAAACGGCGCATCCTAGACAAAAATATTAAATTAAAGAACATTAAATTCTGCGTAAAATGAGTACTTCAAACGTTGTATTCAGTTTGACAGTAGAATCAAAATTAAAAATCGAAAAAGTTTCCAAAACTTTCCTTAGAGAGTTCTAGCTCAAAGACTAATTTAGACTTTCCAACTTAAAATTTCGACTAAAGTTCCCTTCAAAACGGAGCGTCCAAACAAAAATCTTTAGAATCGAAGTTGTAGATAATTTAATCTTATTAAATTTGGTATATAATAAATATTAAAATTTATTCGAATAATTTATAGTTTCCTAAATTTGATATATAATAAATATTAGAATTTATTCGAATAATTTATGGTTTCCAGGTTTGAGTAAAAAAACAACATAAAAAATTGTATAAAAATAAAGGCAGGCTGCTTTTATTTCACCAATTTATTTATTATGATGCAAATTTTCGGCCTACAAGCCATCCTCAGGCATCTCTGTAAAAAACCCTTCTTTAGTTCAATTTTAACATATCACAGAATTAATTATACTTAAATATTCTAATAAATACCACATACATACTAAAATTATTTAAAATGGATATACTGTCATATTTAAGTCCAATCCGGACCAAGTCGAAATATACAGCGTCACTAAAAAAAATTCAATAAATAAACAATTACAATAAAAACACAATAATAAAATTGAGGTTGGATCAAATTTCATTACAGTTTAAAATGCAAAATTCCTATTAAGTTGATATCAATAAAACACTTAAAACTCCAAAAATAAAATAACAATACGGGAGCCATTTCAGTCATCACAGCCATCACAGGTGAAACTCCAAAGAAGAAGGCAATGCAATGTTACAGCCAATAATGACAACTGTATAATTTACTAAGCTATCATTAATAATTATGCAACAATTAATCTACATACATTGAAACCCCCAAAATACAATCTATTAATTTATAAATCTAATATCTTATTAATTTAAATAAATCAGAACTTCAATTTAGTAATTATATTAGCATATGTGCAATTCAAACCATTAGCATCAGATTTAAAATTGCATACTCTATTCAATTTTTTTTGTTATGTATATGGACTCAAATATTTTTCTTTTATGATTATTATTTTCTGTTGCAATAATCTTCGTATTAGTAAAATCAAAATTATGCTTGTTTTCATGGCTATGCGTGAAAAGGCCCGTAGCTTTATTATATTTTTTAATTTTGGAATTACAATTACTTCTATGTTGGCCAATTCTGTTTTTCAAATTTTGTTTAGTTAGCCCTAAATATAATAATAGAAAATTTGCATCATAATAAATAAATTGGTGAAATAAAAGCAGCCTGCCTTTATTTTTATATATTGGAGTGTTCATCTTAATCAACAAACATATATAAAAAATTGTTTTTTCTTTTTTTTTTTATACTTCCGGGAAAAAATCGAGGTAACAAGGCTAAAATTCGTAATCAGTAACATTTGTAAATGAACAAATTTTCAGAACTTCTCCGAAGTTTTCCTCCGAGATCCCTTTCTGGTACCAACTGGGATCAAGATTTTGTTCGATTTTAAATTTTGATTCTTCTGTCAAAGCTAATATAATGCTTGAGGCACTCATTTTATGCAGAATTTGATGTTCTTTAATTTATAACCGAATAAAATTTTATCTAAGGTTCGCCGTTTAAATGTTATAGGGCAAAACCTGAAAAAAAGTCCGAAAATTTGGGGGTTTCCCACACCCTCCTCACCGGCTCGGCTCACCACTTAGAAATTGGCAAACTTAGGTTAGTATTATCTGACGTCTACTGAATAGATTAATACCATTTTCAGATTTCCAACACTTACTTCCCCACGCGGTGGCCGAAAGGTCTAGATAAATTGGCCTAAAAACGTTTTACGCCCAATTCAATCTCCGTGGCGTTGTGACATGAGCTAGGATCAATATTGAGAGGCGAATCATGCCATATTCTTTCCCTTATCGAGATCTATCTTCCTTCGGGTAGAATATATTAACCATATTTTTTGTTAAGAAAACGGAAATTTCTTTCTGAATCTGTAAACGAAAACTAGATAATTGCTAAACCAAATTCGAAACCAGTTTTTATATCTTCTTGTATGTTATTTGAACTTAACATTGTAAGATATGGTTAATACCTTACAAGATTAATACCTTAAGATTTATTTGTCACTTTAATTGCGAAAATTGAAATTGCGATGATATAAGTAACATTCAACGTTTCAAATATGGAGCCCATCGACTTTAAGAAATTCTCTTAACAAAGACAACTTCGAGAGATTTACATTTCTTCAGTTGAGTGAGTCGCTCACTAAAGACCACTTTAATAGCGTCTCAGAATGTCTGGTATTTTCCTCGATTCCTGGCAAACGTTTATGATGTTGTGGGAACGCTAGTCACTATCGTAATGTCGACACAGAATACCTTTCGAACATCTCTGGGTTATAAAAGAAGAAAGAAACGACATATTTATTACTGTTACAGCAATCAAAACATCGAGGAAGAAAATAAGTAACATTGAAATGTTCTATAAATCTTGTACTTCAACCAGCTTTATAAGGATGTATCTAACATGATGTCTTGTCACGAGAAATATTTAAAGAGGTAGATAGTGGACATCAAGAGCAACTAAAAAGTTCATATGAACCATGATGGCCCAATTCCACACACAAAATCAGGAAATTCAAGTTTTGTGTTTTTTAAGTGTTTTTAAAAGCTTCCGTGTGAAATAAAACAGAACTTTACAAAAAAAAAAAAAAAAAAAAAACCAAAACAATTCTGAAATTAAATATGAAATGGAACTGTCTCTGAAAATAAAAATAAAATAAACAGTGACAAATTAAAGTGAATAATACTGAAATATTTAAAAGAATAGAAATAATTTTACCTCAATCCTATTAAAAAAATGACATAACATTTTTAAAATAAAAATATCATGAGGAAGAGAAAAAAACCGAGACAGACACTGTTTCGAAGAGAGCAAGGGGCGTGTAATCCTTTCTATCCTTTTGAACATATATTTTAATAAGGATATTTTTATTTTAAGCATGTTTTGTATTTTTTATTTTTTTTATTAATTTTTTTTTTTTTTTATGCTGTGTTAAAATTAGTTTATTCTTAGTCCGGTGATTTGCCCCCCTCCTCCTATCCCTCTCTGACGGCGGGGCTGTCACCACCATTCCACATACCAATCGTACACACTGCTCTTTATTCGAGATGTCTCATTTCAAATCCAGTTAAATCCAATTCCGAAAGTTTTTCAGAAGTGAAAAAAACAAAAACATAACTGAATTATTTTACCAAACTGTACGAAGAAGAAGTCATGTAAATGTCTTTCAACCTAAAATTTAAACATTAAATCGATTGAATATTAATTTTTTTTTTTCACACTCTTGAAAAACTTTTAGAAATGGATTTAACAAATTGTCGCTTGCAATTGATTGATCGCTCGATCAAAAATTACATTTCACGCTAAATTAACATTCATTAGTAATACCTATTTTATATTATTTATTTAATTATCCATAGTCCCTATTGAAAGTTTATTATTGACATAATGTAGATTTGTTTTGATCTCTCTAGTTGTATTAATAAGAGAGAACATTTCGATCTCCTCCTATTCAAATCCTCTGTTCATTCTCGTCATACCCGTTCTCGGCCTTCAGATTTATATACAGCGGCCCACCGATCCGCAGGTTTCGACAGATCTTTTCTTGTCCGATCCTCATCCTTATGGAATTCCATTCCTCCTTCTATTCGTCGCTCCAATACTCTTATCACCTTCAAATCCCGCTTATTCAATTACTTATTTTCCATCCAGTTCAAAAAAACATAGTAAATAGATTTTCTCTTATTTCATTCAACATTTGTAAATATGTTACTTCATATCTAATTTTGTCATATCTTATCAACATAAGAAGTTCGTGTGATTATTATTTTAAGACGTAATCAATTAGACTATTAATACCTATTTCATATGCTAGAAGTTATTGCATTATGACTTGTTATAATTTTCATTTATATTTATTTATTCTTTTCTTTATTTTTTCCTTTTTATTTATCTGTTAACGCATATGTTCCTATATCATCTACTCTAAGGCTCTGAAGCCCACCTATCATTGCCTGTAATCGTTATTCTAAAGGGACTTGTTCCAGAATAAATAAAGAGTTTATTATTATTATTAATTATTGATGGTATTTGAATTTACGACATGGGTTTTCACATTGTTGCAAAATTATCATTAAAGGAAAATTTCAGTTTCTGTGATTGGCGAGTGATAATATTTGCGCATATGAACTATAAGGTCAGTTGATATTCTGATAACGAGAAAAAATAATGATAGTAGACAGTAATTAAATTCACATTTATTTCGAGAAATCCCATTCTGGTTAATATTAGAATTTTTTTTTTCATTAAATGGATGAGATAATACTCCCATTAAATATATAACAACTTAAAAATTTGGACCATATCTCTTTCGTTCGCAAGGCAGGTAGACATATATAAATCGGCCAGTGACATCACTAATCACAAAAACTGTAATTATGGTTGCTTGGTGTAGGGTTAGCTATCTGCTGGTATAGAGACGAGATTGAAGAGACTTATGAATTGTTACATATCGTAAGATTGATTTTCTGGCACTCTCATGTCTCTTGTGTTGATGCGACTTTTCCCTACTTTCCGACGACAATACGGTGGCTCAAAAAGTGATCCTGAATTTGGTTACTAGTTTCCGAAGATTGCAGTAAAAACGACACTCGGCGTCCCGTCATCCATTTATTGACACACACACAAACACACACTCTTGTCACTGGAGGTCTCATTCCGTTATTATATGTCGTTTTCCTTCAGTAGGTAACTAGTTTCCAAGACATTTCTTCATGTTCCATGACAACAATAAAACTGTCAATATCATTGGATAAATCATTAGAAATGGACAGTTTCGACATTTTAAGCGGAAAATCCACTTAACTAATATCTTATTCTCATGATGAAGACTTGTTGATCTCACAAATGGGGAGGAAAACTAGTATTTTAGACTCAATATTACACTTAAAACAAGTAATAAAAATGTTAAATTGGATTGGAAACCAAATTGCGTTTGTAACCTTTATTACCGAAACATATAATTTCTTTTTTAATTTAAATATAATTTTTGATGTAAGCTTACTATGACCTTCAAGTAAAGTACCACTTCCTGTTTTTCAATTTAGACCAAAATCTATAATGTTATTTAAATCAATATATAAGTTATAACTACTAAATTTGAGAAGTTTTGCATAATATTTTAATATCATTTTTGATAAAAATCAATTATGACCTTCAAGTAAAGTACCACTTCCGGTGATCAAGCAGTGACCAAAAAGGGAGCTTACAACTAGATTTTACAACAATCCTAAATACAAAATTTCAACTTTCTACGGCTAACCGTTTTTGAGTTATGCGAAATACGAACGTACGTACAGACGCCACGACGAAACTAGTCAAAATGGATTCAGGGATGGTCAGAATGGATATTTCCATTGAAATCTGAAAACCGAAAATTTTCGCGAATACAATACTTCCTTTTTTTTTTTTTGAAAATTTTATTGTTCTTAAAAATAATCTAACAAATCTAAAATATATTAAGTTTGAAATTGTGTTACCACGAACTAGACACCTCACATTGTATTTACCTCTTTGTCTGTATATCTGTATACTTTTGATCTGGGGGCCTTTGGCATTATTAAATTACAGCGATACATTCCATTTCGAATTTACAACACAGCCATTAGAGAGCATCCGGACAGAATCCTATTAGGCCTAGCTTTTAAGTCACAAAGGTTCATTAAATAGTTTCTTTCGGAATAATTACAGTTGGTGGCATCAAAGCCAAACTCGAGTGCAACATGTTATAAATCAAAATAACCGAATATACAAAAAAACAAAAAGAATTAATAAATAAGGAATTACAGGATAGTAAACAAAATCTTTTCTTTCTCGAAACTAAGCACATGAATAACATCACCATTGGATGAAAAGGAAAAAGAAGAATGTTACTGGAGAGAAGTGATGGAAAGGCAAAAAAATTATTGAGCCCCTTAAGAATATAATTTAGGGGTCACGATGAAAGAACGGAATTTATTTAACCTGCTTGGAAAAACTAAGCGAACAGGATAAGTTTTTTAAGTTACATCTACAAAAATATGGCAACCAAGGACGAGGAAATGTAAACTATTTATCTTATATTATTTGCGACAAATTTGAAGGTCTCATCAGCAGTCAAGTAAGAGCGGAAATAATTCAAGAAATCAAATCTACAACTTATTATAACATAATTTTCGAGTTGACTCCTGATCCATGTCGTTAGATTTTGTGAGTTTTTGTGATAAGGGGTGTGTTTCATCCTCTAGTAACACAATGGAAAGATTTCTTGAATACATTCCAATAGAAAAAACAGACGTCTTCATATTTAGGAAAAGAAGCTATGCAAACTTTCATAAAATTAGGAGTGAATATTAAGAGCTTTTCATTTAATTATGCTTCTAATATATCAGAGAAGTACTCAGGTTTACAAGCACATCTTAAAAAACACAGCCCAAGCGCCGTTTTTATTCCGTGTGCTAACCATTCCTAAAAATTCGCTTCAGAAAAATAACTGAAATTCAATCATTTATGTTGGTGCAGGATTTATTGATATTTTTTTCTGCGCTAACCCATCACTGGAAAATTTTAATCAGAAATCTAGAAATGTTTAAGCATTCCGTCATATTGAAAAGAGTTTCTAATACAAGATGGTTAGCAAAAGCTGATGCTGTATTAGCTATAAAACTTGGTTTTACCCTTACAAAAGAGGCTTTAACAGACATTTTTAATGCAGCAGAAGAATAAAAAGTAAACATGGAGGTGACTTCAATTCTGAAGAAAATGGATAAATATGAAACCGTCCTAATGGCATTTGAAATACTATTTTACAAAGAAATAAATGTTACTGGTAAACCACTGTAACTAGTGGAATAGGAACTATTGAAAGAATCTACTTTACTGAAGTCATTAGAAAAGTTTATCAAGTTATATTATAGTTATGGAATGTAAATTTCAGAGAAGAAGTTGAATAAGAGGCAACTATTTTGCATTTAATCGTCCAAACTCTCAGATAAGAAACGAGAAAAATGTTTTTTGATGAAAAAATAATTCAGACACGAATTTACAATAAGAGAAAATTTTATAGTGAATCATTTAATGTTAAACATCTAGGCAGAACTATCTTGAAGAACTCGAGCACATGAAGGGAAGTTATTGTTGAGCCTTTTCAAACATTTTTTGATTTAAATATATCAAAAGATGAAAAAAATATCGCCATGAATAAGTTGAAGGATATTTACAAAAATGAAATCGATTGGACTATTGAAGATGAATTCGAACATTTTTGAATATCTCTAAAAGAAAACGACGACACCATAAAAAAACACATCCAACATCTATCGATCACTCGAAGAAATGTTTTGCACATTTCGGAATATTAAAATATGCGTTTTTTTATTTTTTTATTTTTATTTTTTTTTTTTTAGTTCCCTTATCCAATGCGTCTGAACAAAGATCTTTTTCAGTTTTAAAATATGTAAACAATTATTTAAGGAGTGCTACGGGAGAAGAAAGATTAAATAAAGAGCAGGAAATTTTAAGCCGAACTGACACTGCCAAAATGATTGATGAATTTGCAAAAATAAAGCAAGGAGAAAATTCATCTAAAAAAATATGTAAAATGTATGATTTAACAAATCTTTAATGTCCTATGGTATGGAATTTCTGATTCCTCTTCATATTTGTATATAACGTTTATATTAATTTTATATTTTATATTTAGAGTTTTATTGAAACTTATTTTTGAGGAGATCCGAAATTTTTACCGCTTCGCTGGGCACCACTTGTCTCGATCCGCCCCTGCCTATAGAACTGCTTCCTTCAGCAAATCCTTCATCATTCGACCTACCTCCTTCTGAGCTCTATATTCGTCAATCCTTCTCCACACTTTCCTTTAAACAAAACTTATTCCTTCAGCTAATCCATAATCAAATCACCGCATTGATGTAAAATATATGTGTATCTCTAAAAACAATTACAGTTAGATTCTACAAGTGCAGTGTTATTGTAAACATTAAGCTAGTCTGAATATTGCAATTATTCTGAGAGGACTTTGTCTCAGAAAACAATTATTTTTTATTTTATTTGAATACATCTAAAATTAAATCGTTTAGTATTTAGTTAGTACATTAGTAAACATATTTAAAATGTTAATTTTGAATTGTAAATTTTAAAATAGAAAAGTTAGTCAGGCAGTTGTAATAATTGCTAATCAGTACCCAAGCTAATTAAGAATCAAATCGTTAATACTACAAGTACAGCCCTCCACCTTTCCATCAAACAGGATTGCCAACTTACCAGTGAGGTGGATGTCTATGGAAGGGATCTTCTTGCTCCCCTCCAGGCGGCCTACG
The DNA here is from genome assembly GCA_948150685.1 of Rhaphigaster nebulosa. NCBI lineage: Eukaryota > Metazoa > Arthropoda > Insecta > Hemiptera > Pentatomidae > Rhaphigaster > Rhaphigaster nebulosa. The sequence continues at coordinate 22,047,655 of OX411309.1, forward strand.
TCCATAGTAGGGTAACTGTCCACATTACTCTCTAGATTAAAAAAAAAAAAATTAAAATAAACTTATGAAACAAAAAATAAATTAAATGTATAGTAAAAGAACGAAAAATAAATTAAATGTAAATGAATGAAAAAATAAATTAAATATAAATGAATGAAAAAATAAAAGTATACAAAAATCAAAAACAAATAAAATATTATTAAGAAACAGAAACATAAAAATAAAAAAATTTCAAATAAGGAGATTACTATTTTCTTCCGTTCATCTTTCTTTAGCTCGTTGAATCTCCTTGTTTCTCCGTGACTACTGGGGCAAGGTTTAAGGGATTTGACAACAAAGTCACAGCTCATCCCTGGATTATCCTCAGAACTCGACATTGAGTAATAATTTGAAGCGCTTTTGAGTTGGAAAAAAATAAAAGTGATAATATTATAAATATTATTTTCAATAATGAACCTTCATAATCAAAAATTAATTAATTTTATTCCCCTCTCCTCCTCTAACAAAATTAGAGTTTCAAGATGCATAGATTGATCTAAAAATGATCATTCAAAAGGTAATTAAAGAAAAAAATATTGAAAAACGGACAAGTTTTAGCTTTATAGCATAGTTTATGAAGTATTCTACACATATTCATATGAAAAACGACTCACGTTTGTTTAGTTTTTTGATAACTCGAAAACTATGCGAATTCCAGAGCATTCTAAATGCGCATTTGAAAGATAATTTAATTGTCTACGAAGCTGAACATAAAAGTCTTAATCGGACTAATAATAGCAAAAATATAGCAAAAAAATTTTGTATTGGACCACAAAGCTGTAAGCAGAGTCATGTGAGTGGACACAGCAGATTTTTTTGGTGTATAACAATTTGGAAATAATAACCAATTATACAATCATTTGCAACGTTTTAACAATTAAATACATTATCCTCTAAAACTTTTTAGATATTTATTATTAAATTAACGTTAGATATTTAATTTCAAGTTTCTTCTTAGATGGAAGTCGATGGAACTAAACGAATGTATAATGTAAGAATAGATATAAGATCGAGTTGCGACATCCAGTGTCCATTGATCAGCATTATAAGGATGTTCGAAATTAAGTTCTGAGATGGAATGCAAATGGTTAGATATAAAAATTTGCATAGGTATTGCAGGATAAGGGAAATTAATTATACTTCACAGGCTGGAATACTCCAAATGAAACTCAGGATATTACAGAGAATTTTAAGGGGGTGCTGGTCAGCATTACTAGAGTATATAAAAAGTCATTCACCTTTCCCAGAAGGTTGAGTGGCCACTCCAGAGAATCCTGGCTTTCCCAGGTCTACTTGTTGATTTTTCTTTATATTTATTTATTTTTTTTGTATAAGATTCTTTAAGATTCTAATTGTAATTATAAATATATAGATTATTTCTGAAAGTTTTCCTGTGGAATGGATTGAACCTGTATATTAACGTCTAGTGACTGTTTTACAAACTTATTAAATTAGGAATTGGCTAAACCTCACATCATAGATTATTTTATAAAAATAAGACAGAATTTAAAGTTTGTTAATCTTTTAACAACTGACATTTGGTCCATTGGGCCTCACAGTTCTGTTTCCCGAGCATTTACCCCCTGATCGATAGTGAAGATGCAGCTTTTTTCCCCCATTTGGTAAGTAATTGAAAGTGATAAAAAGTGGTTGTTTGTTTTAATTTTCTTGGAAGAGGCCAATTATGGAAGAGACCCGGAGAGCAATTATCAGTATTTGTGAAATTTTAGAAATTCGTTCATGGGCAGCTACCATTAATATTACATTCTAGAGACAAGACCTGTCTAACTAATTAGACATAACAATTTTATCATAAAGATAATTATTACCTATTATGTGTATTTTAATTGTTTGAAATGTTTACAAATTTATATATACAAACCTATATACCAACAAAAAATTAGAAAGCTTCATTCATGTAAACAAGGAAGTTTAAATGCGATATTTACATCGTCTAAACTTTTATTAAAACTTCAGGAGAATAACAGCTTAACTGAGAATCCAAACATATAAATTTGTTGATTATTATAATAAACAAAAATTTGAACAATACCGTGATAAAAAAAAAAAAAAAAAATTTTTTTTAGAAATACTATTATTTATTTTATATGTCTCGAGTAACATCTAAATCTCGTGGACAAATAAAAAGATATAGGGGATAAGCACTATATTGTCTAACTTAAAAATTTAAACATTTTTTGCAAGAGCTTATCGGAAGAGCTTTTTGACCAATGTCAAATTCTGAAGGTCAATGCAAAGTTTTTCACTACCATCTCTTTTGCTTTTTGAAACCATAACATTTGAAGAAAATGGTATTGAAGTCTCGTACACAATAAATTTGTCTATTGTCAAAACGGCAATAAAGTTTCACAATTTACTTTTTTATTATTTTTATTTTGCCTCCGACTTAATTTAACAATAGCACGTTTTCAGAGAATAATTTGAAACTTTTTAAAATGTTTGTGTAGTGGACTTGCTTCTACGGGTATGAAGTTGACGACGATATGCAGGCAAGCTTTTGGTTCCATAGATATGAGAGAAGATTTTTTAAGATATACCGATTGTAAAGGACGTTTAGTAATCAGTGATTCCCGGGTTTTCTCATGCCTCCATCTTTCATCAGCTGTTAGGAATTATTTCAACGCCGTTTATTGAAAAAGGCTTAACCGCCATTTAGCAAACTTTACAGGAAACACATAAAACGTATTTTCCCCGAATAACAAAACATTCTTTTTTTTTTTTATTCTTTATTGTGTACAGAATGAGTTTATTAAGGTGCAAAATTTTTACAATTACAATGTATTTTTAAGACTGCCAGCATTAGTGAAAACCAGAAAGAAGACAGAATCGTCAATATTTGGTGCTTACGCCGTCAATGGTAAATTTTTAGACCGTTCCCAATTTTTTTTTCTCGATATATCGTGAGCGAGAATCGATAGAGATGGTGTTTAGGCCCCACAATAAATTGAAACCTAAAGTTCGAATTTTTGGTGCTTGAGTCTTTTTCAAAAAACGACATCGACATTCGACATTTTTTATACCTCTTTATTTTATTAGCTACATTTTAGCACCGATGCCATACTTCAGCTTTCAGTGTTTTACTAGCGGCTATGCTAAGAATTTTATATTTAAAAGAATGAAGAAAAGAAAAAAGGTATAAAGATACCTTTACCTTATAATCCATACTAGTATAGAGATTTAAGAATGATTGGGGCTGAGAGATCAGGAGGAGAAGGTGGGGAGAAATAAAGAATTTCTTTTTTTTTTTAAATATCCGGATGAGGATTAAAATACAAAACCATCGAAACTTGTACCTACAGTTTATCTTAATATCAAAACAAACAAGTCTGCAAAAGTTGCTTCAGATCAGTTTTGTTTTACTCCAGTCGTTGACAAACAACGCACAGTGGCTCGGAAAAGCTGATTATGTGGCCAAAAGTTAAAACATTATTCCGCAGTGATGTAAAATTTTAGTAGTAGAAAGTATTTTAAATTAATCGGCTAATAGAAAACATTTGTCGAAACATGAAAGGATTAAGATTGCAGCTTCTTTTCAAAATCGACATCAGTTGATATTTGGTGAGAACGTGGGGGAAGTGGATTTCACCCAAATCGTGTTTTGAAAAAACAAAACAAAAAAACATCTCTCTATTTTTCCCTCAAAATGGACTCGTCATCAACAGGTAAGTGTTTTTTAATGTAGATTCCCCAATGAATGAGAACGTTGTAGTTTTCTCGGTGATAATTTGCCCGCACCAGAAGGCTCCGCGACGTTTTTTATTATTAATCTGATGTTAATGTCTCACTTGAATAAATCAATTTTTATTTAATTTAAATATTTATATTGGAAGTAAAATTATGATTCTACAACAAGAATAAATCAGTAGTCAATGAGGTACATTGAGTACATCTGACAGTCAACAATAAAAAATGTGTAACTCAATCAGTTATGAATCTATATACTTTGAAATTTTAAATATAGACGTCGAAAACAAACTTTTGCATAAATAACACTACCAATTTAAAGTTTTATATCATCATTGTAAAAGTCGAGAAAATACTAAGAAATGAAAATTCCAATTATACAATTTAATATTTATTTAATTCAGTACTCGAATTCTATCTTCATCGATAAATAACTATATACATAAAAACAAAAACTTTTCTTTCTGATTGAGTTTTACAAAAATCCCATTTTCTCATTTTTTTTTTTTTTAATTATGAGAGTATCATTGGGTCTACAGCCGTCGTTCAGTTTTTGACTTAAACCTAAATAGATTTGTTGCAACTTCACTACTAACAATTTTCCTCGTAGGATTAGTATTTTCCCGCATATTTGGCTCACAATTTGACCTAAAATCTAAAATATCACTTTTTGCAGAAAACGGCCGTTGTTTGAAGAGCTATCTATATCTCGAGAACGATTAAACCTGCAGATATAGGGTTGAGATCAAATTGTGGTAAATGTAGTCTGCTTTTAAAAAGGTATTCTTTTTTTCGTTACCACACATGCATTAGCAAAAAAACTAAAATAAGTACGAAAATTACACTGATTTTTGCATATATCTCAAAACGCACCAGGTTTTTTTTTTTTTTTGTAAAATTCAAATACGGATTCAGCACCACAAGAAACATATAAAACCGCAGAGAAACCGACTAGTTCAATTTTTTCACGTGCAACTACCATTTGACTCGATTATTAAATCAATAATTAATTTATATAGTGATTCGAACCAACTAAAATGGGAGGAATATGAAATAGTAAATCCTAATTAATATTTCGAGTTGTAGAGATATACAAATATATTTCACCATTAATGCTGCTGTTCAGCTCCTCCAAGATGACAGGAAGTTGCAGTATACTTTTGATCATCTTTATATGAGGCGAACCGCTGACAACTGACTTCTGAAACAACATTAGGTCGAGTGTATCCTTTACCAACTCTTGTATGAGGAGATGTGCGTGACCGGTTACTCCTATCCTTCGCCGACACTCGCGGCGGACAACCCTGCTCAAGGACTTCGTCCCGCTTTTCCACGAAGACCACTGTTTTAGACCGATTTTTAGGGCACTCTTCTCCTTGGAACTACACTTCCGATGCAAAGCGTCACAACGATCGATCATTTTACGCGACCATTATAAAAACTGAATTCATTCACAAATACGAACACTTGTACTGACATTGAACAGAGACACAGATGTCGGCCACAAGACGGACAGGCCCTTACTGAGGACAGCCGCACCCAACATCCTGGGCCCAGACTTCCTTCAAGTACCTGCTATCGGGACCCATTCTTCTCCGGGTACCTGCCAAGCATGGAATGTGACCGTTTGATGGCGTACAATAAAACGGCAGGTCCCAACTAAACGAAATTTACTACAGGTCACGGCCCTAGCCGTTACTCAGAAAACTTACTTACCTAATGATAATCCTCCCATAATCGTGCCCTTACGTGACATTCTGTGATGAAATACCGAGGACAACCAGTCAGTTACTTGTCTATTACTAAAATTTATCAGATCATTACTATAGTTGTATATGGATCATTTCCTTAATGATTACGTTACAAATTCAAGCGAAATCTATAAAAATTCAAACTTTTATTTTTTTAAACTTTATTAATATTCGATTGAATTGTTAATTTCTTTTAATCTCTGCTATAAACAGGGTGTCCAACGATATAGCATACAAAATTTCAGGCCATACCGAACCATAAAATGTTGTATTTAGTTGGCTTATGATAAAATGTACAATTTGGACTTGAGAATGAATTTGAACAATTATGAAGGGTGTATTCCTGTTTTATAATCAAAAATTGTTACTTAACTTCTTACACTAAGGGCTCAACGCATCGCTATAAATTAAAAAAAAAATAGAAAATAGAGTACAAAAATGAGTACGGGTTTTAGAGAGAGGAACTGATGGCAAAGTTCACTCTCTCCTTCCACTAAAGTAGGCTCTTTCTAGCTTTCATGGTATTAGAGAGGGTAAGGGGAAGAAGTACATCAACCTTTTTTTCAATATTTTATACAGTTGTTGCTTCGTACAGATGGAAAAATGGGATTATTAGACTAAAAACTAAGCATTCCCAATGACGTGTTTTTTTCAATTTTGAAAAGAAATGGTGAATGGTATTGTTTAGTTCCAACGATCATCCTGGAGTGACTTCAGTGAACAATTTTAAAAATCGGCTCAGTAGTATGGAAATAAAGCCGCGGATAGCGTACGGCGTCGGGACAGATTTTTTATCATTGGATTCTTTCAGGGGAGGGAGAAGGGGAAAGATTATTATATTTTTTTCTTGGTCGATTATAAAGATTCATTATTAACAAAACATTAAACCAAAAATAACAAAGATGTTATTGAAATTTTATCATTACAATTGTGATAGCACATTTTAATTGCTAAAAACTTATTTTATTCAAAACACAATATTTTTTTAAATATATTGAAATTTAAAAACTGTAATAATTTATCGATGAGGTCATAATCATGTACGTTAAAGTAAATTCTATTTAAAACGAACCATTAGATTAATTTCAACCTACATAAAATTGTTTTATTTTTTTGGAAAAATATTCTTGAATTTGCCGGTGACAATTTTATTTTTCTGGAGGACATGATTTATAAGGACCTACATTGTAATATCAAAAGGAAGGCATATGTACAGAGAATACGCATTTAAGATTTATTTAAAAATAATCCAGTAACAAGTATACGAGTAATTTCAAATAGTTGAGGGTTGCTTAGACGAAAACATGATAAGAATCTCTTATCGACTGATGGAACTCACTGCATTAGTGTGACCTACCCAAGGTCACACAAAGTTTGTGAACCACATGATAAAGAAATCTCAAGTTACTGAAAAATGAAAAAAAAATATTTCATGTACCGGCCCAACAATCCTTTCTCATAAAAATACTATGTTTTAAGATGAAAATCACTTATAAAATTTATCAAAATTCAATAACTATAATTATAATATATTGATAAATACTTATAATACAATACGTACATCTCACTGACGTTAAAAAAGAATCGAATTTATACTTAAGCGGCCTACACAGATGGGAACATCGGCTCGCGAATGGTTCAGCGAACCGGAGTTCAGTTACTGGCTCTCTACACACTATAAGAACAAAGGAAAAACTTACGAACTGTTGTTCGTGTTTAGTTTTTTGATAACTCGAAAACTATGCGTATTCCAGAGCATTCTAAATGCGCATTTGAAAGATAATTTAATTGTCTACGAAGCTGAACATAAAAGTCTTAATCGGATTAATATTAGCAAAAATATAGCAAAAAAATTTTGTATTGGACCACAAAGCTGTAAGCAGAGTCATGTGAGTGGACACAGCAGATTTTTTTGGTGTATAACAATTTGGAAATAATAACCAATTATACAATCATTTGCAACGTTTTAACAATTAAATACATTATCCTCTATAACTTTTTAGATATTTATTATTAAATTAACGTCAGATATTTAATTTCAAGTTTCTTCTTAGATGGAAGTCGATGGAACTAAACGAATGTATAATGTAAGAATAGATATAAGATCGAGTTGCGACATCCAGTGTCCATTGATCAGCATTATAAGGATGTTCGAAATTAAGTTCTGAGGTGGAATGCAAATGGTTAGATATAAAAATTTGCATAGGTATTGCAGGATAAGGGAAATTAATTATACTTCACAGGCTGGAATACTCCAAATGAAACTCAGGGTATTACAGAGGATTTTAAGGGGGTGCTGGTCAGCATTACTAGAGTATATAAAAAGTCATTCACCTTTCCCAGAAGGTTGAGTGGCCACTCCAGAGAATCCTGGCTTTCCCAGGTCTACTTGTTGATTTTTCTTTATATTTATTTATTTTTTTTGTATAAGATTCTTTAAGATTCTAATTGTAATTATAAATATATAGATTATTTCTGAAAGTTTTCCTGTGGAATGGATTGAACCTGTATATTAACATCTAGTGACTGTTTTACAAACTTATTAAATTAGGAATTGGCTAAACCTCACATCATAGATTATTTTATAAAAATAAGACAGAATTTAAAGTTTGTTAATCTTTTAACAACTGACATTTGGTCCATTGGGCCTCACAGTTCTGTTTCCCGAGCATTTACCCCCTGATCGATAGTGAAGATGCAGCTTTTTTCCCCCATTTGGTAAGTAATTGAAAGTGATAAAAAGTGGTTGTTTGTTTTAATTTTCTTGGAAGAGGCCAATTATGGAAGAGACCCGGAGAGCAATTAACAGTATTTGTGAAATTTTAGAAATTCGTTCAAGGGCAGCTACCATTAATATTACATTCTAGAAACAAGACCTGTCTAACTAATTAGACATAACAATTTTATCGTAATGATAATTATTACCTATTATGTGTATTTTAATTGTTTGAAATGTTTGCAAATTTATATATACAAACCTATATACCAACAAAAAATTAGAAAGCTTCATTCATGTAAACAAGGAAGTTTAAATGCGATATTTATATCGTCTAAACTTTTACTAAAACTTCAAGAGAATAACAGCTTAACTGAGAATCCAAACATATAAATTTGTTGATTATTATAATAAACAAAAATTTGAACAATACCGTGATAAAAAAAAAAAAAAAAAATTTTTTTTAGAAATACTATTATTTATTTTATATGTCTCGAGTAACATCTAAATCTCGTGGACAAATAAAAAGATATAGGGGATAAGCACTATATTGTCTAACTTAAAAATTTAAACATTTTTTGCAAGAGCTTATCGGAAGAGCTTTTTGACCAATGTCAAATTCTGAAGGTCAATGCAAAGTTTTTCACTACCATCTCTTTTGCTTTTTGAAACCATAACATTTGAAGAAAATGGTATTGAAGTCTCGTACACAATAAATTTGTCTATTGTCAAAACGGCAATAAAGTTTCACAATTTACTTTTTTATTATTTTTATTTTGCCTCCGACTTAATTTAACAATAGCACGTTTTCAGAGAATAATTTGAAACTTTTTAAAATGTTTGTGTAGTGGACTTGCTTCTACGGGTATGAAGTTGACGACGATATGCAGGCAAGCTTTTGGTTCCATAGATATGAGAGAAGATTTTTTAAGATATACCGATTGTAAAGGACGTTTAGTAATCAGTGATTCCCGGGTTTTCTCATGCCTCCATCTTTCATCAGCTGTTAGGAATTATTTCAACGCCGTTTATTGAAAAAGGCTTAACCGCCATTTAGCAAACTTTACAGGAAACACATAAAACGTATTTTCCCCGAATAACAAAACATTCTTTTTTTTTTTTATTCTTTATTGTGTACAGAATGAGTTTATTAAGGTGCAAAATTTTTACAATTACAATGTATTTTTAAGACTGCCAGCATTAGTGAAAACCAGAAAGAAGACAGAATCGTCAATATTTGGTGCTTACGCCGTCAATGGTAAATTTTTAGACCGTTCCCAATTTTTTTTTCTCGATATATCGTGAGCGAGAATCGATAGAGATGGTGTTTAGGCCCCACAATAAATTGAAACCTAAAGTTCGAATTTTTGGTGCTTGAGTCTTTTTCAAAAAACGACATCGACATTCGACATTTTTTATACCTCTTTATTTTATTAGCTACATTTTAGCACCGATGCCATACTTCAGCTTTCAGTGTTTTACTAGCGGCTATGCTAAGAATTTTATATTTAAAAGAATGAAGAAAAGAAAAAAGGTATAAAGATACCTTTACCTTATAATCCATACTAGTATAGAGATTTAAGAATGATTGGGGCTGAGAGATCAGGAGGAGAAGGTGGGGAGAAATAAAGAATTTCTTTTTTTTTTTAAATATCCGGATGAGGATTAAAATACAAAACCATCGAAACTTGTACCTACAGTTTATCTTAATATCAAAACAAACAAGTCTGCAAAAGTTGCTTCAGATCAGTTTTGTTTTACTCCAGTCGTTGACAAACAACGCACAGTGGCTCGGAAAAGCTGATTATGTGGCCAAAAGTTAAAACATTATTCCGCAGTGATGTAAAATTTTAGTAGTAGAAAGTATTTTAAATTAATCGGCTAATAGAAAACATTTGTCGAAACATGAAAGGATTAAGATTGCAGCTTCTTTTCAAAATCGACATCAGTTGATATTTGGTGAGAACGTGGGGGAAGTGGATTTCACCCAAATCGTGTTTTGAAAAAACAAAACAAAAAAACATCTCTCTATTTTTCCCTCAAAATGGACTCGTCATCAACAGGTAAGTGTTTTTTAATGTAGATTCCCCAATGAATGAGAACGTTGTAGTTTTCTCGGTGATAATTTGCCCGCACCAGAAGGCTCCGCGACGTTTTTTATTATTAATCTGATGTTAATGTCTCACTTGAATAAATCAATTTTTATTTAATTTAAATATTTATATTGGAAGTAAAATTATGATTCTACAACAAGAATAAATCAGTAGTCAATGAGGTACATTGAGTACATCTGACAGTCAACAATAAAAAATGTGTAACTCAATCAGTTATGAATCTATATACTTTGAAATTTTAAATATAGACGTCGAAAACAAACTTTTGCATAAATAACACTACCAATTTAAAGTTTTATATCATCATTGTAAAAGTCGAGAAAATACTAAGAAATGAAAATTCCAATTATACAATTTAATATTTATTTAATTCAGTACCCGAATTCTATCTTCATCGATAAATAACTATATACATAAAAACAAAAACTTTTCTTTCTGATTGAGTTTTACAAAAATCCCATTTTCTCATTTTTTTTTTTTTTTAATTATGAGAGTATCATTGGGTCTACAGCCGTCGTTCAGTTTTTGACTTAAACCTAAATAGATTTGTTACAACTTCACTACTAACAATTTTCCTCGTAGGATTAGTATTTTCCCGCATATTTGGCTCACAATTTGACCTAAAATCTAAAATATCACTTTTTGCAGAAAACGGCCGTTGTTTGAAGAGCTATCTATATCTCGAGAACGATTAAACCTGCAGATATAGGGTTGAGATCAAATTGTGGTAAATGTAGTCTGCTTTTAAAAAGGTATTCTTTTTTTAGTTACCACACATGCATTAGCAAAAAAACTAAAATAAGTACGAAAATTACACTGATTTTTGCATATATCTCAAAACGCACCAGGTTTTTTTTTTTTTTTTGTAAAATTCAAATACGGATTCAGCACCACAAGAAACATATAAAACCGCAGAGAAACCGACTAGTTCAATTTTTTCACGTGCAACTACCATTTGACTCGATTATTAAATCAATAATTAATTTATATAGTGATTCGAACCAACTAAAATGGGAGGAATATGAAATAGTAAATCCTAATTAATATTTCGAGTTGTAGAGATATACAAATATATTTCACCATTAATGCTGCTGTTCAGCTCCTCCAAGATGACAGGAAGTTGCAGTATACTTTTGATCATCTTTATATGAGGCGAACCGCTGACAACTGACTTCTGAAACAACATTAGGTCGAGTGTATCCTTTACCAACTCTTGTATGAGGAGATGTGCGTGACCGGTTACTCCTATCCTTCGCCGACACTCGCGGCGGACAACCCTGCTCAAGGACTTCGTCCCGCTTTTCCACGAAGACCACTGTTTTAGACCGATTTTTAGGGCACTCTTCTCCTTGGAACTACACTTCCGATGCAAAGCGTCACAACGATCGATCATTTTACGCGACCATTATAAAAACTGAATTCATTCACAAATACGAACACTTGTACTGACATTGAACAGAGACACAGATGTCGGCCACAAGACGGACAGGCCCTTACTGAGGACAGCCGCACCCAACATCCTGGGCCCAGACTTCCTTCAAGTACCTGCTATCGGGACCCATTCTTCTCCGGGTACCTGCCAAGCATGGAATGTGACCGTTTGATGGCGTACAATAAAACGGCAGGTCCCAACTAAACGAAATTTACTACAGGTCACGGCCCTAGCCGTTACTCAGAAAACTTACTTACCTAATGATAATCCTCCCATAATCGTGCCCTTACGTGACATTCTGTGATGAAATACCGAGGACAACCAGTCAGTTACTTGTCTATTACTAAAATTTATCAGATCATTACTATAGTTGTATATGGATCATTTCCTTAATGATTACGTTACAAATTCAAGCGAAATCTATAAAAATTCAAACTTTTATTTTTTTAAACTTTATTAATATTCGATTGAATTGTTAATTTCTTTTAAGCTCGGCTATAAACAGGGTGTCCAACGATATAGCATACAAAATTTCAGGCCATACCAAACCATAAAATGTTGTATTTAGTTGGCTTATGATAAAATGTACAATTTGGACTTGAGAATGAATTTGAACAATTATGAAGGGTGTATTCCTGTTTTATAATCAAAAATTGTTACTTAACTTCTTACACTAAGGGCTCAACGCATCGCTATAAATTAAAAAAAAAATAGAAAATAGAGTACAAAAATGAGTACGGGTTTTAGAGAGAGGAACTGATGGCAAAGTTCACTCTCTCCTTCCACTAAAGTAGGCTCTTTCTAGCTTTCATGGCATTAGAGAGGGTAAGGGGAAGAAGTACATCAACCTTTTTTTCAATATTTTATACATTTGTTGCTTCGTACAGATGGAAAAATGGGATTATTAGACTAAAAACTAAGCATTCCCAATAACGTGTTTTTTTCAAGCATTATTTCTGATTTCTTCCGACGCGGAAAATTCAAGCAGAATTCTCTTTCTTCAAGGAATTCAAGGCTGCTGGGCACCGTGTTGAAAGATTCCAAAAAACTTTATATTTTTCCTCTAGCTTCAAAAATAACCGAGGTATTGGCGAATAAAACTTTTACTAAGCTTCCATTTTGAAAAGAAATGGTGAATGGTATTGTTGAGTTCCAACGATCATCCTGGAGTGACTTCAGTGAACAATTTTAAAAATCGGCTTAGTAGTATGGGAATAAAGCCGCGGATAGCGTACGGCGTCGGGACGGATTTTTTTATCAATGGATCCTTTCAGGGGAGGGAGAAGGGGAAAGATTATTATATTTTTTTCTTGGTCGATTATAAAGATTCATTATTAACAAAACATTAAACCAAAAATAACAAAGATGTTATTGAAATTTTATCATTACAATTGTGATAGCACATTTTAATTGCTAAAAACTTATTTTATTCAAAACACAATATTTTTTTAAATATATTGAAATTTAAAAACTGTAATAATTTATCGATGAGGTCATAATCATGTACGTTAAAGTAAATTCTATTTAAAACGAACCATTAGATTAATTTTAACCTACATAAAATTGTTTTATTTTTTTGGAAAAAATATTCTTGAATTTGCCGGTGACAATTTTATTTTTCTGGAGGACATGATTTATAAGGACCTACATTGTAATATCAAAAGGAAGGCATATGTACAGAGAATACGCATTTAAGATTTATTTAAAAATAATCCAGTAACAAGTATACGAGTAATTTCAAATAGTTGAGGGTTGCTTAGACGAAAACATGATAAGAATCTCTTATCGACTGATGGAACTCACTGCATTAGTGTGACCTACCCAAGGTCGCACAAAGTTTATGAACCACATGACAAAGAAATCTCAAGTTACTGAAAAATGAAAGAAAAATATTTCATGTACCAGCCCAACAATCCTTTCTCATAAAAATACTATGTTCTAAGATTAAAATCACTTATAAAATTTATCAAAATTCAATAACTATAATTATAATATATTGATAAATACTTATAATACAATACGTACATCTCACTGACGTTAAAAAAGAATCGAATTTATACTTAAGCGGCCTACACAGATGGGAACATCGGCTCGCGAATGGTTCAGCGAACCGGAGTTCAGTTACTGGCTCTCTACACACTATAAGAACAAAGGAAAAACTTACGAACTTTTGTTCGTCAGCACTACTTGGTTCGCCGAACCGTTGTTGGCGAACCGATGCTCCCATATGTGTAGGCCGGTTTAGACTTCATATTTAGCCCTATATTTATGATGCGGGCGGGACACACGCTATAAATTTCTCAGTCTAGTTAGAATAGTTTAGTAACCTCCAGGATAAAACGTAATGTCTATTAACATAAATATGCTAAGAAAATACAGTACATAACAAATTAATTCTTGGTACAACTTTACACTAGGGGCGCGTTATCACTTGTTCCTTCCGAGATCACCCGAAGGTCGCCAGACTAGCACACTCGAGCGCCATTTGTGCAAACCAACTGCTTTGTATTCCATTGTAACATTCGTAATCATTGAAATTATTACTGCATTAATTATATATTATTTAAAATTGTTAGTGCTGTCGACTTCCAGTGATCTGGGCAAATTTTTGTAATAATGTACCTTGTGTAAAGTTGTACCTTATTCTTCATTCACAATGAATAAATAAGACTAAACCTACAAAAATATTATCATTTAGATAAAGAATAATAAACACATTGAATCATAAATAACAAAAAGGAGGAATGAACGACTAACGAAGACAAAAATATTCGTACTTCGTTATTGAATTAAATTGCACTCAAATGATGACAAAGACTGATATCTACCATGAAGTTATTTTATTAGTGAAGTAACCCAAGGCTTAAAACAGAAGGAATAAGTAGAACTTGAAACAAAAACTACCAGAGAACAACTAAGAAGAAAAATACGGCTGCAATATTTCACTCCATCTTTCTCACCCCTCTTTTTTTCTCTCTCTTTAACTTATGATTTCAGATCCCCGTGCTGTTACCACGACGAAATAAGATTTGCGGCTTGTTTCGGGCAGGGAGTGGATTTTCACAAAAAATATTATAAGGGTGCTTGATTTTTTTTTTAAGCTACGTTTAAATATCTATTCTATATATTAAAATGTTTTGATGAAAGTCAATTTTTTTTTTTAAATAACAATACGTGTGCTGATTATAAGCATTAGACTTTCTTGTGACATATTTCTTGAAATTTCCTAAAGTAGTTATCTATATTCCATAATATATAGCATGAAGATCTTTGGCCTCGCGATGTGGTCTTCTGAAGGTGGCCACTGACAATCACTCCAAATGGAACAATGAAGTGGAGCAAGTGGAGTGCCTGGAGTGATGACGATTTCAAGGGCCCTACTGTCACTCCAGTCTATTGTTCCATTTTCTACAGACAGGTAGTGATTTATATTCACTTAAACACATATTAATGGGACTATAAATAGTATCTCTATAATAAAAAAAAAAAAATTAATTTTAGCCCTCTCTCCAAAAACTATAATGGACATTTTATACATATTAGAAATTATAAATCCGCTAAAAATGTTTATTTACTTTTCATTTGTTTTTCAAACGTAATTAATAGCCAAAAAAAATTATAAGTTATTCATGTAAACATTTTTGTAACATATTTTGTATTAATTAATTAATATCGTACACAGTAAACTATATAGTATCTACTGATCAACGATTTTTATTATTATAATTATTAGCCTAAAACCTGTGTCCACTTTTCAGCTTTGCAGTTCATTGTTCCGCTCACATTTTCCACTCTCGCAATCGGTTTGAGTGATTGGATTTTAATGTAACCCGATGGAATTCCTGCTGCCCCTCTCTACTCCAAAAAATCCAAACAGGATTTCTCGGTTTTCATGTTCCATTTGGTGTGGAGTGTTTGGAGTAGAGTTATCGTCAGTGACTCCCGTTAGAGGGTAAGGGGAGCCTGGAGGTTGTCTGTAGAAATGGAACAATGGAGTGGAGTGACAGTGGTGCGTTTTTCCACGGTCATTTACCTCCCCCCCCACTCTCTTCCCCTAGATTATGTATATACATATAAACATTTAAATTTTATTTAAAATGCCCAATGTACATTGTTTAGTATATGTACAAATTGATTTATACTAATATAAGAATATAAGAATTTTTATGTAATAACAGATAAATTAAACAAAACAGGGTGATGTTAATTATTCACAATATCCATTTAAATTTTATGCGAGGATTCCATTACATAATATCCCTCTACAGTCAAAACATCCATATCGTCGAATTTTTTATTTTTTTTATTTAGTGATTTAGATAAATATTTATTTGATTAACATTGATTTTAAAATCAATTATTTTTTTTTAATTTCCTAAGAGTATTTTAATTTATTTTTAATTACAATTATTATTATTTATAAAAGAAAAATGTTTGTAATCAGTACGGAAAATGAACAAAAATGGTTGAAATATACTAATAAAATAAATTTGAATTTTGAAGTTTGAAATTCTATGAGTGATTTACAGTTAATTGTGATAAAATAAAGAATATACTTTCAATACTTTCTTCAGTTTCTATTATTTGGCTACATCAATTCCATGAAGTACTAAAAAAAAATTTAATTAATAAATACTGAATACTGTGCTAATGAAATATAAATTGAAAACGTTATTATTGATGAGATAGTAACCTAATTTATAACCGTCATCAATTGTATATAATAAATCCGCAATTAATGCAGAAATTTCTTTGTATAAAATTTTATGTTGTTTGGTTATGATAAAAGATTTGGCCATTTTCAGAAAAATCATTGATGATCAGACTTTGAAGCAGAATAGCTTTCATCTTGAGGTTCATAAATATGATTGCCTTTTTTATTTTTAATTGATTTAATTATCGAACATAAATAAATTTAAATACTTTTGAAATCATATTTTATGTAAAAATAATTGGAATAATTATTAAATGTATAACATTTAAATTTATTACTGATTTATTATTGTCCTAGAACAAAAACAAGCATTAGTTTCAAGAAAGAATCCCTAGAATTGCAATAGGGTTGATAGGAAATACCAGACGGCCACTGTGAAACACATCTGGACCGATCGGGTATATAACTCCCCAACATCGGCCAGCAGTCATCACACTCCGGTCATCAAGCCAGTACCAAACTCTTCAGACATGAATAGCCTCATTGTCTTCGCTGCCGTTGCATTCTGCGTAGCCACAGCCCATCCTGTCTTGGAGGACCTCCAAGAGAGCGGTAAGTCATCATCATTGAGGATCCATTATTATTCAAATTGAAGACGAATCTGTTTTGTTTTAATCGGATGAGATTCAAAACAATATTGAGCAATAGTATAAGTTAGAAGCAATATTCAGTTCCATAGGAGAATACTTAAAATAAATAAATACTTTATTATCTCATACAATTTTTCTTCTTGAAAAAAAAAACAACCCAAAAAGCAAATTATTTTTTTCTATTATTTATTTTTTTTAAATTTGATAAGAATCGTTTCTTATTCTAAATCAATATCACTTTTATATATTATTACGTCAGTATAGATCCCTTTTCCGGCTCTCAGGAGCAATGGATTTTGACGAGTGCCTTATCAAAAGAAAGGGGATTTCATAAAGAAGTGGCGAATACCAATTTTGTTTCTTAAATCCTTACCAGGGCTTAAATAAAAGTGGTGAAAAAACTGAGAAGTATCAAGATTTGACGACTGAGAGTCGGCGGATCGAGACGGGATAAGTTGCGTTTTAAAGATTTTGACGCGGGCATCAAG
Source organism: Rhaphigaster nebulosa (assembly GCA_948150685.1). Classification (NCBI taxonomy): domain Eukaryota; kingdom Metazoa; phylum Arthropoda; class Insecta; order Hemiptera; family Pentatomidae; genus Rhaphigaster; species Rhaphigaster nebulosa. The sequence continues at coordinate 22,065,204 of OX411309.1, forward strand.
ATCATTTACGCTCTCACGGAGCGTGAATGGTCCAGCGTTTTAAAGCTTAAAAACCTACCGTTTTTCAGATAACGCACGATATAGGTCCGCACGGGCCTCATGTCATCTTGCGTACGTGCCGTTGTCATGACAACTTCACATCTTTGGAAACAATTTGAGACTGTATACAAAAACTTTTTAATAAGTGTGAAAAGGTTATTTAGCGAATAAAATGTTGTTTTTAGGTTCCTATGAATGATAGAGAAGATTATATATTCTTTCCCATGTTTAAGCCTAAAGGTAATTACTTTTAAATATGAATACTAAACATAGAAAATGGTATAGCTGAGTCTTATTGTTTGTTAAACTGAATGGATTACTAATTACTTATTTAGTAAACTGTTACTTCAACATAGTCATTATAAACTATGCAGCTTCACCAAATGTGTATGTTAAATACATTTTCTTGGTAATATAATTTATATTATATTTTATATATAATATACGAATAAACATGTTTCCTTAATATCGTTTATACTTGCAATGTATTAGGATTAGAAGAAGAATAGATATTTAATGCGAGAGTTCTCGCTCGGGTACACTAGTTCATACTAATTTTTGTCAGCACTTTGTCCTTTTGTTAGCATCTAAAACCATAAATATATATATATATATATAAGCAATTTGAATCTTTTAATACTTAATCATTGTTTCAGAATTAGGTTTCGGCGCGTACGAAGAAGCACCAATTGCTGGTTAGTACACTATAATTTTCTTTAAATATTAATGTTAATGAATGAAGGTGAGTTAAAATACGATCTTTCTGCTTTACAGATGAGTTTCTCAGGCCCAGAAGATCACTTCAGGAGACAGAATTCGAAGATGTACACTTATTCCATGGTATTTGTTAATAATATTGCAATAACATAATAACTGCAAACATAATAAGTGCAAATAACATAAAACATTTTTTTATTATTTTTTTTTAATTTTAAACCATATTGCCGTTACAGATGAACTTCTGAGGGAACCCAGGTCACTATCAGAAGCTGACTTTGAAGAGGTACCTTTGGAAGGTGCGATGAAGAGCTTATATGTTATTTTATAAACTGCTTATATTATTATTATTATTATTACTGATCCTGATTATTTGACGCAGATGCAGAAGAACACGGAGCCAGATTGAAGAGGGCCACTTGTGACGCCCTCAGCTTCAGCTCCAAGTGGCTGACGATAAACCATTCGGCCTGTGCCATCCACTGCATCACCAAGGGCTACAAGGGCGGGAAGTGTGTCAACACTATCTGCAACTGCAGGAACTAAAAGGTTCATCCAGAGTACTACCATTAATCTTAAAAAAATAAACCCACCGATGTAATTATTTGTTCAATAAAATTTTGAAAAACTTCACAGTTGTCCTTTATAATAAATATTGAAACAGTTAGTTAAAAAATCCTTATAAGAATAAGATTAACTTATACATATACGCTTCAAATCTCACTTGCAGATGCACACTCTGCAAAATTGGTGTTTGTTTAATAAAAACAAAAATGTTACTATGAAGAGTAGCAAAATTAAACGAAGCAATTAATTTAGAAGATGGTAAGAGAGACAGTCAAAATTATTAATAAAAACAAATATTGTAAAACATTTTTTTGAATTTCGATGTTTCGGTCCTTATTAAAAACCTTTGTCAGGGAAAAAGGCAAAGTACAACATACATGAGAGTCACATAAATAAACAACATAAAAGTTAATAATTCGTAAAATAAAATCTAAGAGTTAGAGTAATGAAAACTTAAAAAGAAATTAACAAAAATATAAATAGAATAAAAACAACAAAATAAGATATACGAGTATATATAAGACTCTGCAAACTTCGATTCTTTCTACCCCGACGTTGTTGTGGCCTAAGTAATATATATATATATATATATATATATATATATATATATATATATATATATATATTTTACTTAGGCCACAAGAACGTCGGGGTAGAAAGAATCGAAGTTTGCAGAGTCCGGCCTAATATCCGGAGAACAACTCTTAGGGGAGGAGCAAGGTCGAAATGGAGGACAGGATATTCGCGAATTAACTTGCACGAATTAAGTCAAGTAAGGTATCGTTTCTTATAGTTTTTTTTTTTGTTTCTGAATCGGATGAGACCACTCTCAACGTCATACAGTCAATAGCTTAGAAATTAATACTGATTTTAGATTAAAAAAGGTTGCAAATTATTACACAATCGTTAATTATTTCTAAATAGTAATATTTCAAAAATATCTGGTCTGTACATTCACAGAACTTTCCATATAGTGTTGGTTCAGAGTTCAGATAATTAGATTATATTTCAAATGAGCATTTGAAATGTTTCGATAAAGTTGGAATGTTTTTGAGTTATCAGTTAACTAATAAAAGGTGAACTGTTTTCCATAGGAACATGAGAAGAATAGGTTAATTAATGTGGAGCAGAAATTTTAAGTTTGTCACAATATGATGACCGAGAAAATACGAATAGAAACTGTATCATAAGAAGTAGGCTAAGATGGGCAGGATAAGAATTAGAGGGTGAAACGGTACAGAGGAAAATGTTGGAGGAGTACTTCAAAGAGAAAAGAAAAAGGAAAGACCAAGAAACTGAAGGAAGTGGAGAAATGATACAAAGAAGGATGAAGTAGAGGAATGCGAGGAAGCCAGGAGTTTGCAATTGATGGAGGTCAAGAACCATGCTGACCTACAGCGTCGGGAATTTAGTCAATTTTTCTTGGTCGATTTTAAAGATCTGTTATTGAAAATAATAAATCAAAACAGAAATTCACATTTTGCGACTCAACAATATATTGGGTGTCCCGTAAGTCACCGGAAACAGCTAAAGAGGTAATAGTAGACCTCAAGCAACAATGAAATTCATATTGACCTCTGGTCCGATTCGAAACATAACAGCAGGAAATTTAAGTTTTGAATTAACTTAAGAAAATCAGTTGTATTGTTGAATAGGAAGCGATAACCATCGTTTTGTTCTTATTGTACCATTGTAAAGTAAACAAAATTCAGTTTAAGAAATATACATAAGAATGTAGTAGGAATAAAGCAAATTTAATAAATTTTATTCTCAAAACACTTCTTTCTCGGAGAAACCTAATTTCACACCACACTTTTTGACAATTCAGGAACCAATTCTGGACCAATCCCAAAAGAATCCTCCACTTTATTTAAACGGAATTAAAACCTTATAAAAGTGGAAGTTTTCCTAGAAGTGGACTATCTGCGTCTCAACGGAGGACTGAGAAAAACAATTTTAAGTAAAGAGTGATTTAAATAAATAAATAAACCTTTTCGTTAAATTCCCCTGAATTTTTTAATGGAAATTAAGGAAATTTCTACTGTACGATAGTGCAATTGGAACTTAATGATCTGGAATAGCTTTTGAGTGATCGCTTTCTATTCAAAATAAAACGTATAATACTTAAAAATTCAATATATATATATATATATATATATATATATATATATATATATATATATATATATATATATATATATATATATGTATATATATATTTATAATTTTTCTGTATGGAATAGGACCATGGGTCCAAATGAATTTTTTTGTGTCTATTTAGGTCTATTATCACCTCTTTAAATACTTCCCGTGACTTACGGGACAACTTGTAAATAGTTTTGCCAAAAAATGTGATTTTTCTATTGATTATTGACTGTATTGCCATCGGAATAGCTTCATTCGAGAAAACAAAAAATCTGTGGGAAACGATACGTTACTTGGCTTAATTAGTGGAAGTTAATTTACTAATATCCCGCTTCCCATTTTTACTCCTACAGGGAGGATTGTCTCTCAGAAATTTGGGCGGACTCTATACATTTCGATTCTTACCAATAAAAAAACGTAGTGACCACAGTTTCATGAATGAACAAATTTTGTTGTTTACTTTGTCTATTTGTCCTGTACTATAACTGTATCGTTGATTTTGACTGGCAATCTAGCCAACTTTCAAATTGTCCAATAGTCTGTTTATTATTTTGATCAGACAGGAATGGTTGTGTAAATAAAGTTTTAAAAAAATATGAGTCTTTTCTTTTTTAAATGTAATAAAATATTTTAAAAAATCTACTATTAACATTGTTTGATACAATAATCGTCCTTAGATGTGCTATATAATATTAATTGATAGTTTACATATGAACTGACCGAGGTGATTCCGAGATATAAAGTTATACATAATATTAAGCTATGCATAATTATTATGTTATATTATAATAAAATTATCTTATGTACTAAAGTCACAAGAGTGAAGAAAATGTAATTATGAAATTAAATCAATCTAAAATATAAATAGCGCAACCAAAGGCAAGTTGGTCTCATATAGATTTTATCAGAATCCGATGAATATATTTTTTTATAATGTAGGTTAACTCACAACTTCGCTATTCGAAACCGATTTCTATATTATGTTTTTAATCGAAAGAGAACAACTTGGGGGTGGTTCTGTATAAATTTTTACAGGATCCAACGAAAATATTGTTGAAGATAGAGACGAAATTCTGAATAGACAGCTGCTCATCACTCGCGATAATTACAATAGTTTAGTTTGCATGTAAATATCTCAATCTATTTGTTTCTATTCTTTTCAAATAAATAAAAAAGCCATTTTCCCAACAGTGGGACAAACAATGGACTATTGATAAACATACATATGTACTTGACAAAAAACAAAAGAAAATGCGAATCCAACAATTTTCATTTTATACTAAATAAATAAATTAGGTAGTCTTTGCTGTATCATAGAAGCAACGTGCTGAGGAGGCCTATACGAAAAGCGTGGCTTTCATATTAAAGTTTACCCACTGAGGAATGTGAAAGAAAAATAATACATCGAAAAGATACACAAGAACCACAAAAAAGATATAAATAATATCTCTGACAAATTAAATTATTAAGAAACACGAGTAACTATTCCAAATCAACCTGATCAAGAAAATGAGTTAATATTTTCTGATGTCGCTGCCAGGTCGCTCCACAACTTAATAATTCACATGAACGAAAATTATTTGGTGGCTTGGCACCGAAATCAAAAAGTATTAACTTATTGTATGGATCAGGTTGATTTGGAATAGTTACTAATGCAAATTAATAATTACTTAGTGGTTCTTGTGTACAGTTTTGAAGTCGGTCTTTTTTTTTTCCTAATAAGTTTTTTGAAATAAAAATTGGAATAATTATTATATTTATTATATTTAAATTGATTACTGATTTTTTATTATTTCAGAACGAAAATAAAAAATGTGTTGCAAGATGGAATCCTTAGAATTGCAATAGGGGTGATAGGAAATACCAGACGGCCACTGTGAAACACATCTGGACCGATCGGGTATATAACTCCCCAACATCGGCCAGCAGTCATCACACTCGGGACATCGAGCCAGTACCTAACTCTTCAGACATGAATAGCCTCATTGTCTTCGCTGCCGTAGCTGTATGCGTAGCCATTGCCCATCCTGTCTTGGAGGACCTCCAAGAGAGCGGTAAGTGTTCATTGAGAAACCTATATTATTCGAATTCAAAACAAATCTGTTTTTTAAATTTTTTTTTATCGGATTCGATTACAAACAATATTGAGCAATTACTGATTGAGAAAGGAGAATACGTTAAAACTAAAAGATAATTTAAATAACCAATCTCATACAATTTTTCTTCTTTAAAACAATGCCCAAAAAGCACATTATTTTTCTCAATTAATTTTTTTTTTTAATTTGGTAAGAATCGGTTCTTATTCCAAATACACTAATTTTTTTTTTCAGCGCTTTATCCATTTGTTAGAATCTAGTACTACGAATATACATATATTCTCTTACATATTAATTTAAGGAAAGAGAAACAATGTATAAATAATTGCAGAAATTGTGTGTGAGGAAAACGTATCGATTAATTAAATAAAACAAAATTTATTGTTTCTAAAAATAAATGATTAATAATGGCCTTATATCTACGGCCTGATACTTATATCTACGGCGAAATATGAGGGCCAGTGACGTGAATAATATAAATACAACTGACGTAGTGGGGGTAGACTCTCGGGGAAAGGGAGGAGAAAGGGCGCAAGGCATAAACGGATATATGGAATGGATATGGAAATCCATGGAACGGATATGGAAAACATTTCATACAAATAAAAAAAAAAAATTCAATGAATTGTTTATTTATTTAAGGTGAGGCGAACAACGCTTTGTTTAGTATATTATAAGAGTGAGGTAGAAAATATTGCGAGGTAACGAAGTTCCTAGGAGTAAGGACAAAGATGGTCATTTTATCTGTAGGGATGGGAGAGGGGCCCAATCAGTCACATCACTGATGAGGACAGCTGATGCTAAGCTTTCACACTTCCGATAAAAAGATTTAAATAGGAAATGAGAACTTTTAAAGTAAATAATTGTTTTTGACAACAGAAATATAAATTCGTCAAATTACATGACATAAGATATTTGCTAGTCGTACATCGTATACTACAGTTAAGATACAATTCAAGACTGCAGCGTTCGAAACAATTTGAATCATTTAATACTTAATCTTTGTTTCAGAATTGGGCAACGGCGCGTATGAAGAAGCACCAATCGCTGGTTAGTACACTATAATTTTCTTGAATATGTAATTTTAATGAATGAACCTGAGTTGAAATACGATCTTTCTGCTTTACAGATGAGTTTCTCAGGTACCGAAGATCACTTCAGGAGACAGAATTCGAAGATGTCCAGTTATTCCATGGTATTTGTTCATAATATTGTGCAAATATCATAAAACATTTTTTTATTGTTTTTTTTTATTTATTTAAAACCATATTGCCGTTACAGATAGACTTCTGAGGGAGCCCAGGTCACTATCGGAAGCTGACTTTGAAGAGGTACCTTTGGAAGGTGCGATGAAGAGCTTATATGTTATTTTATAAACTAATTATATTATTATTATTATTATTGATCCTGATTATTTGACGCAGATGCAGAAGAACACGGAGCCAGATTGAAGAGGGCCACTTGTGACGCCCTCAGCTTCAGCTCCAAGTGGCTGACGATAAACCATTCGGCCTGCGCCATCCACTGCATCACCAAGGGTTACAAGGGCGGGAAGTGTGTCAACACTATCTGCAGATGCAGGAACTAAAAGGTTCACCCAGAGTACAACTATTAGTCCTAAGGAAATAAACCCACCTATGTAATTATTTATTCAATAAATATTGAAAAACTTCACAGTTGTTTTTTATAGTAAATATTGAAACAGTTAATAAATCCTTGTAAGAATAAGAGTAACTTATACATATACGCTTCAAATCTCAGTTGCAGATGCACACTCTGCAAAATTGGTATTTGTTTAATAAAAACAAAAATATTGCTTTGAAGAGTAGCGAAATTAAACGAAGCAATTAATCTAGAAGATGGTAAGAGAGACGGTCAAAATTCTTAATATATACAATTATTGTAAAATATTTTTTTGAATTTCGAAGTTTCGGCTCTTATTAAAAACCTTCGTCAGGGCAAAAGACAAAGTACAACATACATGAGAGTCACATAAATAAACAAAATAAAAGTTAATAATTCGTAAAATAAAATCTAAGAGTTAGAGTAATGAAAATAATTCAAGAGCTTTCATTTCATTGGTTAGAACTGAATATTGAAAAAAAAAAATCAAACTTAAAAAGAAATTAATAAAAATATAAATACAATAAAAACAACAAAGTGAGATAAATATATATATATACTGCTGACTGTATTGCCATGGGAGTAGCCTCATTCAATTCAGAACCAAAAGAGATATGGGAAACGATATCTTACTTGCCTTAATTTGTGGAAGTTAATTTACTAATATCCCGCTTCCTATTTTTACTCCTACAGAGAGGATTGTCTCTCAGAAATTTGGGCAGACTCTGTACATTTCGATTCTTACCAATAAAAAAAGGTTGTGACTACAGTTTCATGAATGAACAAATTTTGTTCTTTATTTTGTCTATTTGTCCAGAACTATAACTGTATCGTTGATTTTGACTGGCAATCCAGCCAACTTTCAATTTGTCCAATAGTCTGTCTATTATTTTGATCAGACAGGAATGGTTGTGTAAATAAAGTTTAAAAAAAAATATGAGTCTTTTCTTTTTTAAATGCAATGAAATATTTTAAAAAAAATCTACTATTAACATTGTTTGGTACAATAACCGTTCTTAGATGAGCTATATAATATTAATTGATAGTTTACATATGAACTGACTGAAGTTATTCCGAGATATAAAGTTATACATAATATTAAGTTATGCATAATTATTATATTATATTATAGTAAAATTATCTTATGCACTAAAGTCACAAGAGTGGAGAAAATGCAATTATGAAACTAGATCAATCTAAAATATAAATAGCACAACCAAATTCAAGTTGGTCTCATATAGATTTTATCAGAATCCGATGAATATATTTTTTTATAATGTAGGTTCACTCACAACTTCGCTATTCGAAACCGATTTCTATATTATGTTTTTAATCGAAAGAGAACAACTTGGGGGTGGTTCTGTATAAATTTTTACAGGATCCAACGAAAATATTGTTGGAGATAGATACGAACTTCTGGAATGGACAGCTGCTAATCACTCGCGATAATTACAATAGTTTAGTTTACACGTGAATATCTCAATCTATTTGTTTCTATTCTTTTCAAATAAATAAAACAGCCATTTTCCCAACAGTGGGATAAACAATGGGCTATTAATAAACATAGATAGGCACTTAACAAAAAAAAAAAAAAAAAAAAAGAAAATGCGAATCCAACAGTTTTTATTTTATACTAAAGAAATAAATTAGGTAGTCTTTGCTGTATCATAGAAGCAGCGTGCTGAGGAGGCCTATACGAAAAGCGTGGCTTTCGTATTAAAGTTTACCCACTGAGGAATGTGAAAGAAAAATAATACATCGAAAAGATACACAAGAACCACAGAAAAGGTAGCAATAATATTTTTGACAAAAGTAAATCATTAAGTAACTCTAGTAACTGTTCCAAATCAATCTGATCAGGAAAATGAGTTAATATTTTCTGATGTCGGTGCCGCTGAAGTCGCTCCACAACTTGAGAATTTTGAAGGGAAGTAGTTAATAACTTAATAATTGAAATGGACGAAAATTACTTGGTGGCTTGGGACCGAAATCAAAAAGTATTAATTTATTGTACCGATCAGGTTGATTTGGAATAGTTATTTATGCAAATGCAAATTAATAATTACTTGGTGGTTATTGTGTACAGTTTTGAAGTCGTTCTTTTTTTTTTCATAATAAGTTTTTTTAAATAAAAATAATTGGAATAACTATTAAATTTATTATATTTAAATTGATTACTGATTTTTTATTATTCCAGAACGAAAATAAAAAATTTGTTGCAAGATAGAATCCTTAGAATTGCAATAGGGGTGATCGGAAATACCAGACGGCCACTGTGAAGCACATCTGGACCGATCGGGTATATAACTCCCCAACATCGGCCAGCAGTCATCACACTCCGGACATCGAGCCAGTACCGAACTCTTCAGACATGAATAGCCTCATAGTCTTCGCTGCCATAGCGGTCTGCGTAGCCACAGCCCATCCTGTCTTGGAGGACCTCCAAGAGAGCGGTAAGTGTTCATTGAGGATCCATTATTATTCAAATTGAAAACAAACCTTTTTTTTTTTTTTCGGATTCGATTGCAAATAATATTGAGCAATAGCGAAAGGAGAATTCGTTAGAACTAATAGATAATTTTAAATAAATATTTCATACAATTTTTCTTCTTTAAAAAATACCAAAAACCTCATTATTTTTTCAATTTAATTTTTTTTTTTAATCGATGAGGACCGTTTCTAATTCCAAATAAACATTTAGTCAATGATTGACACTAAATTTTTTTCAGCGTTTTGCCCTTTTGTTAGCACCTAATATCAATTGTCAAATATCATGAATATATATAGTTCACCTACATTTTAGTTAGGGAAAGTCAAATAACATAGAAATTAATGCAGAAATTGTGTGTGAGGAAAACGTATCGACCAATTAAAAAAAACAACAGAAATTATTGTTTCATTTAGTACTTCCTCTAAAAATAAATTCTTAATAATTTATGGCGAAATATGAGGGCCACTGACGTGATTAACACAAATAAAACCGATGCGACGTAGTGGGGGCAAAACCTGGGAGGAGCGGCGGGGGTAGGGCGCAGGTTTTAAACGGATATACTGGAAAACATTTCGTAAAAATAAAAAAATAAAAAAAATTTCAAAGAATTGTTTATTTATTTAAGGTGAGCGGAACAACGCTGTGTTTTAAGTATGTTTAAGAGTGAGGTTGAAAATATTGTGAAGTAAAGAAGTTCCTAAGTGGTATGGATGAAGATAGTTATTTTATCAGGAGGGGCGGGAGAGGGACCCAGTCATTCCTAGTTACGTCACTGATGAGGACAACTGAAGCTAAACTTTCACACTTCCGATAAAAAGATTTAAATAGGAAATGAGAACTTTTAAAGTAAATAATTGTTTTTGACAACAGAAATATAAATTCGTCAAATTGCAAGACATAAGATATTTGTTAATCGTACATCAACCTATAGTTAATATACAATACAAGACTACAGTACTCGATACAATATGAATCTCTTAATACTTAATCTTTGTTTCAGAATTGGGTTACGGCGCGTACGAAGAAGCACCAATTGCTGGTCAGTACACTATAATTTTCATGAATATTTAATTTTAATGAATGAACCTGAGTTGAAATACGATCTTTCTGCTTTACAGATGAGTTTCTCAGGCACAGAAGATCACTTCAGGAGACAGAATTCCAAGATGTCCAGTTATTCCATGGTATTTGTTAATAATATTGTGCAAATATCATATAACATTTTTTTTTCCATTTAAAACCATATTGCTGTTATAGATGAACTTCAGAGGGAGGCCAGGTCAATTTCAGAAGCTGACTTTGAAGAGGTACCTTTGGAAGGTGCGATGAAGAGCTTATATGTTATTTTATAAACTGCTTATATTATTATTTTTATTACTGATCCTGATTATTTGACGCAGATGCAGAAGAACACGGAGCCAGATTGAAGAGGGCCACATGCGACGCCCTCAGCTTCAGCTCCAAGTGGCTGACGGTAAACCATTCGGCCTGCGCCATCCACTGCATCACCAAGGGTTACAAAGGCGGGAAGTGTGTCAACACTATCTGCAGATGCAGGAACTAAAAGGTTCACCCAGAGTACAACTATTAGTCCTAAGGAAATAAACCCACCTATGTAATTATTTATTCAATAAATATTGAAAAACTTCACAGTTGTTTTTCATAGTAAATATTGAAACAGTTAATAAATCCTTGTAAGAATAAGAGTAACATATATATATATATATATATATATATATATATATATATATATATATTCGTTTCAAATATCGCAGAAGCACACTCTGCAAAATAGATAATGGCACAAATTGCTGAATAGGAAGCCATTACCATCGTTTTGTACTAATTACACCATTGTAAAGTAGACAAAATTCCCTTTCAGAATATAGAAGAAATATAATGAATTTAATAAATTTTCTCGGGAAAACCTAATTTAATACCAGATCTTTTAACAAATCAGGAGCCAATTCTAGACCAATAAAAAAAAAAGAAACCTCGACTTCATTTATACGAAATTAAAGCTTTATAAGTTTCTCTAGTGGGGTACCTTAAGCCCATCAGAGGACTGAGGAAAGCATTTATAAGTAAAGAGAGATTTAAATAAATAAATAAAACTTTTCGTCACTGGTCCCTCCGAAAACCTCCTCATAATGGATTTTGCTAAGCCAAACTATATTTCCTAAAGAAGATTTTCTCAAATTACGTTAGTGCAATTGGAACTTAGATACTTTTTGAGTGATCGCTTCTTATTCATCAAAAAAACATTACTTACATAAAAATACACAAACCTTAAATTTCTAATTTTTCTGTGAGGAATTACAAATTAGAGGACCAGGGGTCCAAATGAATTTTTTTTTTTTGCTCTTTAGGTCTACTATCACCTTTTCAAATATTTGCCGAAAATTACGGGACAATTTCTATACACTTTAGCCATAAAATGTTATTTTTCAGTATTTTTTAGCCTAAAATAAATAATTTCTGAACTATATTACCATAGGAGCAGTCTCATTCCATTTAGAAATAAAAAAACTATAGAAAAGGATACCTTTCTTGATTTAATTTGTGGAAGTTATTTTACTGTTCCGCCCTAATTTCGACCCTTTCAGGGAGGGTCGGCCCTCAGAAATTTGGGCGGACTCTACAGATTTCGATTCGTACCAACAAGAAGAAGTTATGACCAAAGTTTCATGAAAGTACAATTTTTGTTGTTTATTTCGTCTATTTTCCCTGTATTGTTGATTTTGACAGGTAATCCAGCCAATTGTCAAATTGTACAATTAATTGTCAAATTGTCTATTCATTATTTAGATCAGACAGGTGTGGTTGTATAAATAATGTTTAAAAAAAATATTATTATTGTCTTTTGTTAAATGCGGTGACATTTTAAAAAAAATATATATATAATGTTAATAATGTTTGGTAAAATAACCGGCCTTAGATGTACAATATTCATTGCCATGTGATTTGACCTAAGTGATTCTGAGATATAAAGTTATGCATAATATTATAATATTAATCTGCTGAGATATTATATTATGCATTGAAGTCACAAGAGTGGAGAAAATGTAATTATGAAACCAAATCTATCTAAAAAATAAGTAACACAACCGAAGCTAGAAAAGTTCTTGGACTATGAAGAAAAAGTCACCTTCAGGATAACAAGTTTTCAAAACCGATTCCTCTCAAATAGAACTTCATTCACCCCTCTCTCTCCTCCTCCCCTCAGAAAAAGTCATTTGGAAAAGCTTTCTTCAACAGAGCTGTTTGTGCAATAAAGTTACCAATTTTTGTTTGTGATACTTCAAATTGTCGATACACATCATTCGAGTTATTAACTAAATTAGTTTAACTAAAATGCATAAGTATAGTGCCTCCTTTGTCAGAAAACTGTCCCTTTGTTGTAAGTCAAAGCATGCTTATTTACTTTATTATCATTTACGAAATTAAATCTAACTGAAATTCCATATAATTTATTATAATTATTATTATATTATAATTTATTATAATTATTTTTTATAATTAAATATAATTCTTAACAGTCAAATTCTTTAAAAAAAAATAAATAATAATAAATGACATTAGGTTCTTATTTCTTAGCAATATCAAATCCTATTGTCTTTGTACCACGTAGGCTATATTTGTTAAATGAAAATCTATTAATTTACCGCGACCATTGTACCTTACAAATAAATATGTCTAAAATATTTATTATTACAGTTAATATTTATAATTGTATATTTCTCTCAGATAACTAAAACAGAATTGCAAAATTTTATTACCGCCATCCTCAAAAAAAAAAAAAAAAAAAAATCAAGAGTACGATGAGGCTATTTTGTATCACCTTATTTACCGAAAAATTTTCTTCTTATTTATTTATTTTTTTCATACTCATTGATTAAATTTTACTCAATCGAAAATTTCTAAACCTCTCTTAAAAATTCTCTTACAGACGTAATGTATTTTCTAGTAAAAAAAACAAAAAAACTTCTCAAAATTTACAAAGACAATTGATTGATTTAACTAAAATACGACATTGAAAGAAAAATATGTTACTTTATTTATAACTATCTGCAAAAAAACTTAGAGAATTGAAAATTTTCGTAAAATTGCATATTTTGGAAAAAATAAATTATAATGTAAGCAGAAATTTCGTGTTATAGTCAGGTATAGAAACCATTAATAAAATAAAAATTATCAAATCAAAACGGAAAATGAGCGACTATAAAAAATTCAAATAATATTATTATGGCAGTCTTATGGTGATATGGCTCTCAGAAAACATTAGATGAAAAAGATCCGACATAATTTTATAAGACACTTCATTTTTTATAACCATTTTTATTTTTACGTCGATGAAATTATAATGTGTATAAAATGATTGAATTGCATCGATAAAATTATATAAAGATATATATTTGTTGATTTAGGTGAATATTTTAATATATGATAATAAAGGCAGGCTGTTGCTATTTCACCAATTTATTTATTACGATGCAAATTTTCGGCCTACAAGCCATCCTCAGGTATCTTAAAATTATTTAAAATGCATATACTGTCATATTTAAGTCCAATTCGGACCAAGTCGAAATATACAGCGTCAAACTTCAAAAATAAAGAAACTCCCTTTCAGATATTGCTATTTTATTTTTGAAGTTTGACTCTGTATATTTCGACTTGGTCCGGATTGGACTTAAATATGACAGTATATCCATTTTAAATAATTTTAAGATGCCTGAGAATGGCTTGTAGGCCGAAAATTTGCATCGTAATAAATAAATTTGTGAAATAGCAACAGCTGCCTTTATTTTTATATATAAAGATATGGTTCTTCTTTAGACCGATCGTAAAAGTGTTATTAGTACTAAATCTTGCCTATAAAATTCATGCTTATCTAGTGTTCTTCCTCTGACTTTTATTTTATCTTTATACCATCTTGAAAAGAGTGGGTCGTTTGGTCCTCGTTCATTCAATCTGTATTTTTCTCCCATATTTTTATACTTTTTTACATTGAATTATTCCTAATTATTTGCTTTAATTAATTTAATCAGACTTTAATGTCTCTGTATTAAAAACGATTGTTTCCATAAAATGTTAATTGGAATTTCGTCTTATAATGCAAATAAGGCAAAGGCTGGAAGTTTTAAGAAGTATTAATGAAGCAAACTTTTAGGATTATTACAGCTCACTCTAAGAGTAAATTTTTTAAGTAGCCCAATTAGAGTTGGGGAATTAATTTTTCTTTTTTAAATATTTAAATTAATCTTACAGGAAAACAAATGCTTTAGTTGATGGCTACATATTATCAGGTTTTTGTGGTGATCCTGATTTATCAAGAATTACATAACGATGACTTTTTTTTTGTACTCCAATACTCTACTACACTATCATAAAAGTATCACCTTGAATAATTACTTTTAAAAAAAAATTAAAATGAAATTTAGTTGAGAAAGAATTTCACTGAGCAACAGGAGGGTTAATCGGAAATACCAGATCTGTGAAGCACATCTGTACAGAACGAGTATATATTCCCTCATCAGCGGCCAGCAGTCATCCTCACTCCGGACATCTAGCCAGAACCAAACTCTTCACACATGAAGCACATCATTGTCTATGCTGCTGTAGCAATCTCCGTAGCCACAACCCTTCCTGTATTAGATGACCTACAAGGTAAGTAAATAAATAATTAATCGATTATTACTACAAAGACAATTTTATATTTTATTTGGACCGGAATCAATATTTCACTTTACAATAACTACCGAGAGTCCTTATTGTCGATAAATGTCAATAATTTTGCCAAGAAATTATCGATAGGATTCGATTTTTTTCTGCAATAACTGAAATCGATATGAGTGTCCATTTTAATGTTCATGACGATAAGGCCTGTAGGAACAAGTGAAAAATAAAATCATAAGGTCAAATGAGCTCATGATACTATGCAAAAAGAAAACTCGGCGATATCGAAACACTATCACTGATTTCACTGCTGATGATACGGACTATCGTAGCAAAACAAAAACGATGCCCATTCAAGATGAAAATAATAAATAAATAAAATTCACGTAAAATAAAACGCTGATATGTGTTACGTACTACTTTCTAAACTAAGTTTTAACTCCGTAAAAAATTCATTTTAATTTTTTTTTTTGTATAACGTACCTAGACGGATGGAGACATTCAAATATTCGGTAGGGTAGAGAGGGAGGTGAATTTGAGGGACATTCGGGATTTGAGAACCTAAATAAAATGCGAATATGGTGGTAATTGAAATAAAATTGAAAACCAGTACCAATACCTTTTTAGTTAAAAAATTGGGATTTTATCGATACAATGTTATCTTTGAATAAAAAAAGAAAATTATTGTTGCCAAAATTCGCAACAGGTAATTGAAAAATTCAAATCCAAAAGGGTTGAGAAAATTCAAATATTTGATATAGTTTAGAAATCCGGTCAAACTTGGAATATATTAGATTTCGCTCCCCTCCCCCGATAAATTGATGTAGCAAAGTTAATATGGACTACAGAGATATCAAATCTTTATAAATTTTTAAAAATAGAAATAAATATTGATTAGAAAGCACCGCTAAATAAGCGGCATTCTAAAGTTTTGAAACTTCTAAAATTTAAAATATTAATACTTTTAACCAACATTAATTTTTTGGCAAAAATTATATGTTTTTCATTTCCTGATATAAGTAACCTGCAATACAAAACCGTAAAAATTATATATTTAAACAAAAAATAAATTATATATTTAATCAGTCAAAGTTTTGTCGATGAATTGTTTAGGAATATTATATTATCTCTATTTGGTTAGTCTATTGAAATGAGATGTGATATCTATCTCTGGTCTGCATTAATGTAACTTTGTTATTTTCAGTACACATGATGCCTGAATGCGAAACGTTGACTGGTTACGAACGTTATTTCCAATGAGATTTGTGAGATTAATGAGGTTTTCCAATCATTCAATAATAACCTAAATAAGAATAAAACAAAATATTTTAAGACAATTATTGCGACAAGACATTGCGAACTATTTTTTTTCTACTAGTTTAAAAAAAAATATCACACGAATAAATGAAATGAAAATAATAATACTAAAAATAATACTTCAAATCGATTTGAAAGTTTTTTCTTTTTACGTTTTAGCGAAAAAATAACTGAAATAAAACGCATTTTTTTTTTTTTTTTTATCTCTCGGTATCTCAACCAAAAAACACAAAACCTTATACAGATCATCAAAACTGTTGAAGTAGGTTTTTTTTTTTTTTCAAATCCCTATTCGATAATTACGACTGAAAACTATCCGCTTCATATACTTGAATTATGAACTAAAAGTCATGCAAATAAAGTGATAACTCGAAAACTTTTTTTTCGAGCAATACAAGTACTTCTACTTAGGCAGATGATAATGTAAAAAAAAACACATAAGTTTTGAATGTATTATACTTTATTACTGTTTTACAAAAACTTGATTTAAATCAAGTATATGATATAATCAAGGCTACTTTTATTTAATAAATTATTTTATTGATATAGAAAATTATGCTTTATTAAAAGTTATCATTTAAATTGACTCTTCAAATTATTGATAGTATTGATAGTCGACAAGTATCGAAATTAGTTTTTAACGTTCTGTTCCAGTTCGATTTCAAAGGAAAAATAAAAATACAAGCTATCTATCCATAAAAATCAACAAGTACCATTTATTGTTTAGCTTAATTTAAATTTATGAAAAAATGAATAAAATAAAGAAATAAGACTAAAATTGAGGGATAAAAACAGAATGCCTCCAGACGATAGTTTCTACAGCAATAAAGCCTCTGTGTCTGTTACAGATTCAGGTTACACAGCTTACGAATATGAAGCACCAGCTGCTGGTTAGTACACAACATTTGTCTATCATTTTAATGATAATGGGTGAAGTTGTATTTCAATACGATTTTTCTGCTTTGTAGATAAATTTTCCAGGCACAGATCACCCCCGGACACAAAATTCGAAGATGCCCAGTTATTCCACGGTATTTACTTATTATATTTTACAAATATCTCAAAACTGTTCTTATTTAAATTTAAAGCTATTCATAAAATAATTGCGGTTATAGTTGAACTTCTGAGATAGCCCAGGTCAATTTCAGGAGCTATCTTGGAAGAGATACCTTTGGAAGGTGCGATAACGAGCTTGTTATATTATATATTTAATATAATTAGCTGTGATTACTATATTTATTATATAATATTTGCCACAGTTGCAGAAGAAAAGGAAGCTAGATCGAAGAGAGCCACTTGCGACGAGCTTAGATTCAGCTCCAAGTGGCTGACGGCGGTGAACCATTCGGCCTGCGCCGTCCATTGCATCGCCAGGGGCTACAAGTGCGGCAAATATGTCAACAATATCTGCAAGTGCAGGAACTAATGGGCTCACCCAGAATGCTAACGACCCACCGAAAAACACTTTTTTAATTTATTTGTTGTACAATTGTTTATTTATTAAATATAATTAAACACCTAAAAATGATTTTTCGTTTTAATTTTTATAAAACTTATATTAATTTAAACTTATAGTAGAGATTGAGAAAAAACATTATTAAATCTAGATTTAATATAATATATATTATTATAATAATACAACATTATACATATATATATATATATATATATATATATATATATATATATATATATATATATATATATATATATGTCTCTAGTCCTTATTGTTCATGTTTTTGCTGGAAAAATTAAGTATTGTTCTCAGATATATCGTTCAATAGTACCTAAGAACCTTCATGAATCAAGAAAATTAAAAGCAATTCAAGAATTACATTCAATAGCTATTTATAAAGATTTTTTAGAACTTGTAGCCTTTTGAACTCTCACCTCAAATCATTTTTAATGAACAGATTCGACATGTAAAAACCTTTATGTCGATATAAAATACCTTATTCATTTATAAGATAGTATGAAAACAAAACAAAAACAAAAAACTTTCTCACTAAAATATTCTGAACGTACAACTTCAGACTCACAAACCCGTGGGAGACCCGTTCCTTTGGTAAAAATGACGTGATGATGAAAGATGAAGAATTTTTAACGGGTGTCATACCAGTGCTGCAAGTTCTTCAAATGGGCTCATTCTGAGTGTTCCGGATGACACACCAGGTTCTATAAGTCCGACTACTTCATTTAAATACATTTTAAATACTTCTCCATCGTGAATTTTTTATAGCTATATCTTTTTACTTCTTTGAGACCTAGATTTGTGTTTATAAGATTCAATTTTCTAAATAATGCTCCTGATAAATTCGAAAAATGCGATTTTTCACATTCGTTACTTAAAAGCGATATAATTGTTTTGTCTTTAAAAAAGAAATTTGCGAATAAATTTCAGTGTTGCCATGTTAGCCATGTATTTTTCTCCTAAAACTCTCTAAATGTTTCCCTAAATTCCCTAACTTCAACCCTTAACCTATCTAAATTTGCTTCTAAAGCCATCAACTTTAACCTATACGTTTAATTCTTATTTTTCTATTAGTAATACAAAAATTACCTCCTAGTATAAGATAAGAATAAATGATTAGAAAATTAAAAAATACCCCAGAGTGTGAATAAAACCCTAAATCTATGGAAAAACCCCAATCTGGTAACACAGATCAGTTTGTATCTTTTAATGAAGACGAATCTTTAATAGTAATATCATAAGGTAAGTCGTACGCCCATTTATCAGAAAAATGGAACTGAAAATGGCACGCTTTGAAATGAAGTCTGGGAGCGTCTTCTCTAACACCTGTTACTGGAAAATCGCCTATTCAGAAATTTTGAGTTGTGCTTCTTTCATTCTAGATGTGCCATATGAATTAAAAAAAAAAAAAAACTTTACAAGATAAAAAATCGATGTATTTGAAATTACGTAATTAAAATTACGAATTACTGTTAATACTATATATTTAATTCCATATCAGTTAATTATGAACAAAACAAAAGTACCTAATGGAAAATTAGAAAAATAAAATAAATAAAAACCTTTCTGGATAATCGGGGTCTCGGATATGATGGGCTTCCATTGCAATTATATTATTAAGTAATTAACAAACATTGGGTTATTTATTCTAATCAAAGAACAAAATGTTTTTACTGTAAAAGTCCATTAAAGTTTTTGCAATAGATATTAGCCAACTCTACCAGGTGGGGATTTGGTGTACTATTTCGGAAGTGATAAGAAGCCTTGATTTAAGTTTCCTAGATCTTTGTTCATGTTAAACGAGTTTTCAAACAGGCAAGGCAAGAGAAGTCGCAATTTAGTTCTTATAAAGTAAATAATTTCATAAAAAAACTTTGTACATTTCTCAGGATCGAAGTGAAATATATAATTTTATTCATGGACTCTAGTCCTTAAAATATTAATAATGAAGAAAGAATGGCATAACTTGCAAAGACTAATGTGGATTAGTAAAATCATGTTGGTAAAACTCATGTGGAACAGGAAAACACCACAGAAAGAGCTTCTTCACCTTACAGTACGAAGACGAAGGTCTCACATGCACACGAAGTATGCACATTATCAGGGTGTCCAAACCAGTTTCGAGAATGTTGTGTAACCAGGATTATTTGCCAAGGCGTTCGGCCAGGTTATAGGAACATCTTTGGAATGTAGGACAGTCTTTTGAGAGGTCATCCTGAAATTCATCCTCATTGAATTTAAAAAAAGATTTGATCATCAAAAAGTGATCCCAAATTTGGTTACTAGTCTCTGAAAATAGCAGTATCTCAAAAAGGAGTATCTCACCACGACGTCTACTGGCCTCGGTTACTTGTGACGGTGCCCTGGCTGCCCTGAATTTTGGATAAGGTAGACTCAGAATTTTATTTTATAAAACATTTATTTAATGCTTTTATGTTTAAAATTAATAGAGAAACATCCAAAAAATCAGATGTGACCATCAAATGACCTTCCGCCAATTCAATACTAAAAAGCAGTTTGGAATTTCAGGTAAAGTATCAATTTCAAGTACCTAATATTAAATTTGAAAAGAATTAAATTAAATTTAGAATTTTGTTTTTCAGAATATTCAATTTCGAGCGAAAAGTAAAGTAAAACTTTTCGATTGGTATTTGACAGCCGAAATTAAATACTTATTTGCAATGTCTCTAATACCAAATTTGAAAGAATATGATTATATTCAATAATTTTTTTTTTTTTTACTAAAATCTGTGCGGAGCTACAAATAAAGTGGTAGAACAATTATAAACAAAATTCAATCAGTTCTCTGATTTTTTTCCTTATTTATTTTTTTTTGGAAGGAACATTGGTTTTCGATACGCAAATTTTAATATCGATATTACGAAATGTGGAAATAAAACTATCGGACAAAAATGTCGATATTTTTCCAACTTCCCTACTCCGACCACCGCAACTATGAGAACTACTCTTTTTCTTTTCAGATCTGAACGTCGTCCGTTATAATAATAAAAAAGAGCCAAAACTCAAAAAAAGGTACAAAAAAATGATTTCTATAACATGATCTAAAGAATCCAATAACAATGCCTCCCGCCTGTCAAATACCAGTAAATAATAAACCAGATAACGTTTTGGCAATCGATAACAGTAACACCTTTCAGCATATGTTGAGATATCATATATCATATATCATATAGTAGATCCATGAGTATCTTGCTTGTTTTCATTCGCTATCGATCTTCTTTGCATTGAGCCATACATTTCCTATCTCTCAACTACCTCTATTAATGTACATAAGTACTTTATTTTCCTTATACATTTCCTATCTCTCAACTACCTCTATTAATGTACATAAGTACTTTATATTTTACTCCTTCATTTTATAATTATTTGAATTATAAAAATATCAACAATTTTAAAATCAATGTAATCCTTTACAAAACTTACAATATCATAATTATCTTGATATGCTTTATATACTTCCAAATCTTCATACTAGTAGTCATTTTATCATATCGTGCACTTTGTTCTTTATTGCTTTATGTAATTCATAATCTTTCATTCACTCTTTTCACATAACTCTACTTTTTCATTTTTTACAATATATAGTGTCATCTTTTGACCGCACCCCCCGACCAACTTCTTCCTTAAATATATCTACGGTCAACCAAACTCACTCCAAACTATTAATGCTCGGTAAGGTCTATGCTCTAAGAAAATGTATTCATACACTAATTTTGAGATTTTCATGAATTAAAACATGTAAAATGAAAATATTTTGCAGGACTCGAACCCGGGATGAAGGTGGGGACATGCCTGCCCGATGTTCCTGCGCCTCGATGCCCACTCAAAGCTTGCCTGCCTAAAAGGTTAACAGGAGGTTTTTACTCCACAGATAACGGAAACGTATGTTGCTGTCAATGAAACAGAGGTACAATTTACGTATATGTAATAATGAATGGACAAACGTAATAAATGTATTTTATTTTAAATATATATTTATTTGTTCGTTTTTTTTTTTGCTCTTAATATCCGAACACTTTCGATCTTCTCTCTGAGTTTTACCACAAAGCTTAACTTAAAGAATTTATTATATTTTTTTTATAATTATAACATATCTTAACAAAAATATCGAGGTTATAATACTTTCAATGAATGGAAGTTGAATATTGCCGTCCGAATCAGTTGGCAGAGGGATACGCAGAGGGGGAGGGGAGGAGAGAGGGGGGAATACATCCCCTCAAATGTACGAACAAAATAAAGTTTGTATGTTGAGTAATATATTTGGTAATTTTTAACAATAATTTTTAATCCAATTTTCATGTTTAATCTTTAAAACCTACATACAGGCTCTTTGGCGATTATAGACATAGCGATTGTAGACGTTGACAGCTGGAGAGAACATAAGGAAAGATAAGGTAAATTTACATTATTTATAAGTTCCAAATATGAATAGAAGCAAACATGGAGCTAAATAAATAAGGTGGGACTAATATTCGAATTTAAATATGCAGGTATGCGATTTAATCCTTATTCAGTAGTAGAAATCTTTATTATACTTTTTTATTTATAAAATAAAGAATAATAAGAAACTTGTTATTACAAGTTATTAAAAAAGTTATTACAAGTACAATTAGAAATAGTATAAGCGGAAACGTTCGTTTATAGAGGTTATTGGTTACTTACTTATCATCACTAGAGATTATAATAGTTTTATTCAATTTGATTTTTAATTTACTGTTTTTTAGTATAACTATTTTGTTGTTAAAAATGTAAGTCATAACTATAGTAAGTCATAGGTCCAGTTGTACTTTATTATGAAGCAGGGTCCAGAACGACTCGACCGATTAATACCATATTCATACAATATACTTGTGTATTCGAGATGATGGTTCATAGCTATGCTAGAATCCGATAGATAGCACTACCGTCAAGTAATGCAACGTGCAATAACGCATATGAACCAGATATAGATTATTCATTACATTCTAAAATTATTATTGGCTAAATGGATAAAGAAGGTGAATATTGCGAAGGATTTAAATTTAATAATGAAACAGGTGAATGTGTTGTGCAGCAGAAAACGTTGTATTGCCTGGATTGAATCCACCGTCTGATCCATTGAAAACTTTTATATCTAGTCATATGCACCTATTCTAAACATATTTTGTATGATTTTATTGTAGTAATAGTGGAAACCAAGATTTCTAAATAATCATACTGTACAAGCATCACTAATAATCATTGAAAAAATAAATGGAACCGTTTTTGTGGTTCAAACATTTATTGAAATATAAATACAAATATAAAATAATTTGCCTAAAAATGGCAACGGCCCAAAAATGCAAGTTTAGTTAGATATTTGCAATCAAGAAATGAGATATGTGATAAGACTATCTTATCCCGGGCGAAGACGGGACGGGACGACTAATATATATATATATATATATATATATATATATATTGTATAATACCTACTACTTTCCGGAAGTTTTAGAAATTATAGTTATGTAGAAAATTAATAAAGATAATTTAAGGGAAGTGTGTTAGTTCACAAAAATAACAAAACTATTTAGCATAAATATGTGTATATATATATATGATATATATATACACATTTGGGCACTTCCAGAGGCCCCTTTTGAACAAAATGTCCTGAAATTCGGTACATATTGTTGTTTTCTAGGCAGAACAATACTACAAAAGTGAAGATGAATTTCGGCCAAAATAAATATGTTAACCGCTTTTTCGCGGTTTTCAAGGTTTTATGCACCTCTACAGCTCTTTTGCAATTTTTAACTTTTTCTGATGACAGGAAGCCATTCTTTGCCTTTATCAGACCGTAATTTTTTTTCAATAAAGTTTAAATTTAATTTAGAAAAAAATGCCCCTCTCGTGGGGCCCAGGGCGGACCACCTCTTCGCCCCTCTCCCCCTGAGGGTGGCACTGGCGAATGAAGGAGTGATACAATCAAAACATGGATGATATTTTAAAGTATATAGGATTTACACACAACTATACCTAGGTTTTTCAGAAAATATTCATTTGACAAATCTAACAATGAATATTCAAATAAATGAAAATACCAATTGAACTATTTTAATTTTTTTTTTAGTGGTATTGAACATTCTTAATCTAGAGCGAAACGTTTCAGATCTTGATTCTCTTAGGGAAAAAGAAGGATCCAATATTAAAGATGAGGCATATCCTCGCTGAAGAAGGGGCGATATTTAAAGTTCTCTTCAAGGGCAGGACTTGATTAAGGATCTCAAAAGGACCTCTTTCCTAGAAGTCGAAAGGAAAAAATCTATTTTCTATTTCCTCGGAAGGTACTTCCCTGCCTCACTAGGACACCCACTTTCTCTCCTAAGCGAATGTCGTTCTCTCGAGTCTTTATCTATTGTGAAAAATATATTTTGAAAAAAAGAAAATCACAAAATAATTTGCAAAAATTTATTTAAATAAAATAAAAAAATTATTAATTTTTTTATTTATAGTTTTTTACCTATAAAATAATTAATAAATGGATCAAGAAGTATATAGTCCATTATAATGCTTTTAATTTATAGGTTATTACCTGTAAAATAATCAATAAATGGATCAAAAAGTATCTAGTCCATTATGACATTAACATTACCATTGGAAAATGATCCAGTTGTTCCATCATGATTAGAAGTGTACTCACCTGTAACAGAATAAATCATCGAATTATTAGTGATTAAAGTAGCAGTAATTTATGTTATAGTTAAAATTAAGTAAAAATACTTATAATGTAATTGAGATTCATTAAAAAGAATTAGTAATAAAAATAGTAATAATTAAACCAACGTTCTAAATTCTGTGGTGTTTGAGTAAACAGGTAAAAGCCATTGGGTTTTTGTTTTATTTTGTCCATTAAATGAACTTTATCTTTGAGAAAAATCATTGTGAATCTTGTGATTACCTTTGGCATGGAATGTGAACGCTGTTTAGTTGAATTAAATGCCTTTTCTTAAAGGTAAAGTTCATTAAAAAGAACCGAATTCAAAATAAACCAATTTTCGCAACAAAAAAAAATGATCACTTTATTCAAACACAACAAAGTTATTAGTAACCGCATACAATTTTCGACAAAACCTCTATGAAAGAAGATACACAAATTAAAGTTTGTCATTTATTGGAAACTTATGGATATAAACTGATTTACTACGTTGCCATAAGGTGAAGTGAATAAAAATAAGCACGAGCTCATTCTTCAAAAAACTGAGCTTATGCTCCGGTTTGATGTGAATAAAGAGAAATTACTCAATGGAATACTTTCGCGTGAGTTTATGAGTCGGAGCACCTGCTCATCTTTCCAAGTGAATAAAACACAAAAACGCTCCTCTATGTGATTAAGCACTGAGTAAAATGCAGAGTCTACTAAAGAGTAGATCGACATTTTTTTAACTATAAAAAAATGAAAATAATAAATTTAGATAAAAAGACCAGAGCATTCACCCCAACTTAATATACATACAAAGTATTTAAGAAAGTATTAGGATCGTGTTCTTATCATTATTGTAACAAATGATAAATTACATGGCGTAATTACATAGCACAATTGTCGCAAGGAAAAGCGGTAACCAGGAATGCTGTTGCTAGTTTAAACAACAAAAATCTCAAATAATCATGTAATGGACTAATTTACACGGACTGCAGATAGAGAAGTTCCAATTATTTCCCTTACTAGGAATATCCAATAGAATCAATCGATATTTTCGATATTTGTATTGAATGAATAGATTCCATATTTTATTGGTTATCTTAATAAATTTACCTTAAAGTCGATTAAAAACTCAGTAGTCTGTTTGTATTTATTTTTTAGACGTTTCGAGGACGTTTTGTCTCCCTCTTCAGCATCAAGTATAAAAATAATAAATGATCACAATTTCTTATATAAATCTACAATGCATTATTTTTAAAAAAGTTCTACTGAACTAGTCAATTAATAAAATCTAAAATACTTTTATAAAATTCTTACCTAAACAATATCCCAAAATGTTGAGTGTATCACTTAACTACTATTTAAACGTGATAGGGCCAGTGAACAATTAAAAAGTTCCAAGTTTCAATAGAGAAGGAGAGGGTTTAGTATTTAACTATTTTTATATAACATTATTCCAAATGTCTGGAATAAACTTAAGTTCTTCCTTTACATTTAAAGAGTTTTGTAATTATTTTGTTATCAGTAAATTTTCATTAATTTTTCTTTTTGTTGTATTTCTTTCCTTATCTATAATATTTACCTCATCAAAACTGATTTCATGGGCATGTGTATTGTGAAACATCGAAAATAATTAAAATATTGTATTGCAATGGATGGTATCGGGCCGAATAAATAAATTTAATGTCTGGTGATGGGCAAAATGAAAAATCCTGCCTGACTTGGAAAATTAAGTATATATAATACTTTTTCAAGGCGCCATATCTTAACCATTGAAAACCTCGGCCGAAAGTAGAGCGTAAAGGACATGTATCGCAGCGCAGTCTTAAGATGCCTCGAGAGTGTTGATTGAACATTAAATATGCAAAAGAAAAGGAGTATGTGATTAGATGCCTTGGAATGATGAGCTGTCTCTGGTTGATGCCTCTTTCTGGACGGTTGACGTGAGATGTGCTTTATTTGATCTTCATAGATGTGATTTTTTGGTGTAAGTCCTGGTGATGCCTGAATTGGCGAAACGTTGACTTATTGGTTATTTACCGATATTTTAGAGACTTGAGCCTTTGTATTTTGAATCTTTCCAATTTTTTTCTAAAGATAATTTCTGTCGATTTTTGAGGTTTTACTCTTTTGTATTAAATATGAATTTATAAAATTTTACTTACAATTTACGGCGATGCTATAACTTACTGGCATCGAATCAAATAAATTGTTTTAACTATAATAATTATTGCTGTTGATACCTGCACTAATAATTTATCTATCTACCTTTGTTTATCAAGTACCTTTCATAAAGGAGGTTTGTTTATTTAGTCACTAAGCCAGAAACGGTGCTAATATTAATTTCTTATTAGCATCAGCTATATTTGAAAATCTCAACAAGATAGCTTAAAGATTCTGGTAAAATGAGTGATTTTTCTACAGCTCTATTTAACACCTCGATATCAATTTCGATTAACATCAGTCTTGGAAATGACCGTATTCCCAAAATTACCAGACGATCCATCTTCTTATCCTTAAACAGTTCCTAAGATTTTGTGATTCCAAGAAACCAATGCAGAGCTAAGGTGGCTTTACCCTGTTTTCTGAAAGCAATACTTCCATGATGTCTTTACCAACCTCTTGAAACCAGAATGCTCCTTTCTTCTTAATTTGATCACACCGCATTCCTCCATCCACTGTTTGAATACCAGAGCCCCGCCTACTAACTTGTTTACGCCATTCCTTTAAACTGTTTCTTTTAGCAAATCATTTATTATTTGTGTTTTCTCATTGTGGAATTTCTCACATATTCCAATCTGTAATTGCTCCTCAACAGTGTCCTTTAAATATCACATATTTCTTTACCAAATTCATTGTCAATCTACCGCACCCATGCAACCAACATTCATTTATGCGTAAACGAATGCAAGCTGCTTATAAGACTAATCTATAACTAATTTACACACATATATATATATATATATATATATATATATATATATATATATATATATATATATCAAGAATATATTTATAAATAAAGCGAGACAATTGTACATATCGACGTCCTTTTTTTAAAAAGGCTTTGTTGGCCAAAATTCGAAATTTAGGTTTCAATTTATTATGGGGCGTAAAAACCGCCTCTATCGATTCCTGCTCACAATATTTCGAAAAAAAAAAATGGTATAAAAATCGACTTTTGACGTAAGCAACAATACTAACGACTATCACTCTGGCCTTGACTAGTGCTAGAAGTCTTAATAACATATTTTAATTATAAAAGTTTTGCCATATTAATAAATTCTTACTATACACAATAAAGAATTCAATTTTTTTTTAAATATATTGTTATTAAGGGAAAAAACATTTCATGTGTTTCCTGTAAAGTTTGCTAAATGGCGCTTACACCTTTTTCAAAAAACGACGTCGAAAAAGCCTACGCAAATGTTATGCTTATGGGACAAATCGAACAACAGAATTAAAATTATTCAATTTCAATAAAGTAACTTCCAATACAATTTTACGGCTATTAAGCCCATTACCACCTCAATTTACCAGGTAACCGACTTATTTTTTTAAACCCTACTCATACAAAAATAAAGATATTGTATTCATTTTATTATTCGAATGATACAGTATTCATAATTTTAATATAGGGTATCGCTGAAAGTAATACCCAATGATGGTAACACAGCAATTAAAACCTGTGTTAAATTTATATCAGTGTTTACGTGCCTTATCAGTTTTGCATAACAATATATAGAAAATAGGCCAATAGCACCAGACCATACTGTACTTCAGTACCAGATATATGGCGGTCCTAATGTTCATCCTTGTTCTGTTCTTATTGGACTTCAGCATCCTGTCTGCTGAGGCTGCACCACACTGTGTGCACCGTGGATGTGTACACCGTGGATGTGTATACCGTGGTATGGAATGACTGCCACTATTAATATTTTTTATTATATGGTGATTTATCATACAAGACTGAATATTGAATCATGTATGATCACAGAGCATACAGCGATAAGTAAATATGTTTTTTCGATATACAAAATTTTATACTGGGTTGAAAAAACTTCTAAATTCCAGTTTATTTGAAAAATTCATGTTCACTAGTTCTTTTCAGCCTCGATTTAGATCTTACTCCTTCACACTGAGTCTGAAACAAGTCTAAATTACGAACATTTGCACCAGAAATGGTCTTACAGATTTCGGAAGTATGCATTGAGACAATCTCAAATCTGAAATTGCAACCATTTTTCCCTAGCCGTTTTTTAGATAATCAATATTCGAGGTGAAATATAAGAAACAATCCCTTTCAGTTATTTTGAATACAGTTATTATATAAAATTTGAATAGGTTTTCGGTATGGTTGTCATAACTTAAACATTAAAATATACATGTAAGTAAAAAATTAACAATAAAACTTTTTCACCATTCCTAATATCTTAGCTCCTTTATAAAATATATTAAAATCTTATAAAATAATTTATTATAAATAACTATGATATAATTATGTGTTATAATAATAGGCGTAGGCAACTATGCAAAATGAATGCCTACATTACAGATGTTTGGGTCTACAGACGTACGTTCTGTTTTAAATTTAATTTAGTTTAATAAAATTAAAGCTAAATAGATTTTTTGCAACTTTACTCTTAAACATTTTCTTCGTAGGATCATAATTTCCCCAATATTTCGCCCGAAATTTGACTCAATACTTATAATTTAATTTTTCGCAAAAAATACTGTATTTCAAGAACTATTGAACCTACAGAGCTGCGAATAAGCTCAAATTGTGGAAAATGTAGTCTAATTTAGGGACGTTAATAGAGATTTTTTCGTTGCCATACATACTTTTGAAATTATAAGCGATAAGCCAAAACAAGTGCAAAAATTTAATCAAAATCTCAAAACGCACCAAAAAATATTGTAATAAAATAACTCCAGATCCGGATTCAGCACCTAAAAAAATATAGGAAACGATAATAAAACCGACTACTAGATTTTTCGTAACGAAAATACCATTTACTGGACTATTGTGGGATTATATTAATTGTATGGTATGTGCACAGTGTCATGCACTCCGGTCTTACCTGTTTATATATTGTCTTTTGCATACATAAACATGAAAATGAATTTTAAGACTTTTTTTTTTTTTTTTTTTTTTTTTTTTTTTTTTTTTTTATAAAAGTGCATACTTTCATCAAAATAATTGTTCCAAATATTTTTTTATTAATTTAATTTGACTAAATAATTAAATTATTATTATATATAACTATTATAATGTTTAAGTTATGAAAAATCTCTACATATTACATATAAGAAATTCTATTGTGAAGCAAGTTAAAATGTATAAAAATTGTATTCAAATTATAGCAATTGATTTTTTTTTATTTTGACCTATTCTGAAAATAGGCTCCGGAAATATGGTTGAAATTTCATATTTGAGATTGTCTCAACACAGAGATTCGAAACATGCAAGAATATTTTTGGTACAAATTTTCGTGATTTAGACTTGTTTCAGATCCAGTGTGCCTTTCTATTTATTCACCCTAACTTTAACTAGCTCAGACACTAATATATACTAACGGATGTGTATAGACAGGTATATGCTATAGACATCGAACCTATTACTGAGATGGAGGATTTTGCTATATTAGGTCTAAGGTAAGATAGTATGAACACATACTATCTTTATGAACAAATACATACTATCTGTATTTGATTTCACTTGTATAGTTACTTACTTGTATTTGATTTCAAATACAAGTAAGTAATGTATGACGTTGATTCAGTAAAAAGTAAAATATCTCCAGCACTGACATATCTTCAGATACCATTCACCACCAGCCAACCGATAAATTATTCTCTTCTGACAAAGAGGTAGAGTTTTTGCGAGGTGACTTAAGCCGAAGAGCTTTTTTACAATCTCTGTGGGTTCGGCTTTTTGTGCGGTTACCGTTATGACGCGTCAGTTCACCCCTGTAGCAAATTATCCACTTCTTGTCGTAATTCATTTTACGGCAAGTTATGAAGTTATGAGGAATACATGAAATGATACATGAAATATTATGATTGTAAAAGGTACTAATTAAAAAGAGCTGTTTAATAAATAATTTTAAATAAACTTTCCACCGGAGTTTAAAAAAAACCTTCTAAATATGAACTTAAAGTATAACTTATATGTGCCGAATAAAATGAACTGGCAGATAAGTCACAAAACAGACTCTTGCCAACAGTACTAAATCCTCATATTCCATATAATGACAGACTTACTAAATGATTGGAGTTAACAATAGTCACGATCAACCAAGTAACGAAATATAGCTTTATTCCATACCTTACATTAGCTAGTAAATACAAAATTACACAATTAAAAACACACAATTCTTTAATGAAGAAAGTTATATTTAATTATAGATAAACATATTTACTCGACCAGTATATATCACCGGGATGAAAATAAACAAAAACTTATGATTTTACTATATCCGACAAAAAAAAGACAACATAGTTCCGAAAACGTAGTTTCGAAATTATTACTTATTTTTTAGTTTAACATAATTATTTTTTTTATTATTACGAAATGAGGTAGAATATGTACGTAAGTACATACAGAAATTACATAGTCCTATCAGATAATTGAAGTTATTATTAATTATAAAAAAGGAATATTAATTCATATCAATTTCCTTTTAGGTCGTTGCTGCAGGACCACTACCACTACTACTACCTCTACCACTACTACTGCTCCTACTACTACTACCACTACCACTACTACTGCTCCTACTAGTACTACCACTACCACTACTACTGCTCCTACTACTACTACCACACAGCAACCTGAAACCGCAACGTGATGAAGCGGAATGGTTGCGCTGGACACCGATAGATGGAACAACTCACGCGTTTTAAAACTGTTTTGGCCACTGGGTCACTTTCTTTGTATTTATTTTATGTTTGCATTATATTTTAGCTAAATTCATATTGTTACGTTTTTTTTATTTTTTTTTATATTTATTTATGTTAATTTGGTTATTAATGATACCCAGTGGCTGATAATTAAGTAACCTCCTACAATTAATTAATGTTGTATTATTTTGAAGTTAACACATGCTTTTGTTCCGAAGTTAACCTGCTTTGATATATTTTAAAAAGGAATTATTAAAGGTATATTTTGAAACTTGTTCAGTGAACTTATTTAGTAGAATCAAAAAGAACACTCAAAAATGTAAATATTACTTTTATATATATATATATATATATATATATATATATATATATATATATATATACATTTTTATTCAATTGGCGCAATAGACGATGAAGATCTTTCGAACGATATTATCTTTCGTGCAGGCATTTATTTCTTGTACGAGCATAGATAGCCTGAAGGTTACCCAATCTCAGGCCACACTTACATAAACGGTCTCTATGGTACGAATTCGTCAGTGACATTCCAATTTACCTCAAACACTCGGGTTCAAGGGCAGTGAAAAAACTATCTAGATCCATGCATTATGGCTGTTCCGGGTCAACAGGCACACGTGTATTTCATTCGAATATTTCATTCTCCGGAACAACGCGTAAATGGAACAAAACCCTTTTGCGACTATTAGACGTCATGTAAAAACCACACGCGAATTCCGTTCAACGTAAACGCCATAGTGTACTAATTGCTTGGGAAACCAGTGACCGGAATGAAAGTGCAGGAATGTTGTGACTATTTAATGACTGACCCCCCAAATTGACCTATTGATCTGATTTTTTGATAAATTAAATAAAATGAAATGTCAGTACGTCCGTTCAAGATTGCAGATGACAGTGTAATAACGCTAAAAACGTTTATTATTGGTCCAAATAACTGCAGTATGATTGAAATTAGTTCAGCCGTCATGCTATGAAAAAAAAAAAAAAAATATCAAGTTTTTGATATTCCGCAATTTTGATTTAAATAGAAGAATAACGCTTGATATTATCTAAAACCCTCATATGGCTCTATATAGCAACGAAAAGAAAGTTTCCAAATCAGTTTAACGGTTTTCTCGTGAAAAGCACCCAAAAAAACGAACACAGACATAATTAATTACTAATACTACTAGTAATAATACTAAGAATGATTGCTATATTTATAAGACACAAACAAAACTACAAATCAAAACCAGATATAAATAATAAATTAAAATCAAGATAAGGAAATATTGACGACCAGGAAGGCGGAGAAGGAGTAGCAACCTGAAATGGGAGACGGCTTGGTAAAATAAACTGCGACGGCTCTGTCCTTGGTCTGGGGGCCAATCATGTTTGTTAATACAAGTCCATTTTACTTCCTTATTCTAGTCTCTGATCTCTTTGGGCTCTTATTTTCGGTATTAATTTAAACGATAATCTACCCACAATATATGTATCAAAACTATATTCTTATTACTAAATGAAATATATAGTAAGCGGAAGAGGGGGAAAAAGAGGGGAGAGGGTAGTATTGCGATCGTGAAAAATTTCGAATTGGAGTTTTAAATACAAATACACCTTTTACAAATACCCCCGAGTCATAATAACTGTCACAAAGTCTCTTTAATTTCGGCTTGGTCTTATCCTCACTGAAATAGTTTGACAGGTCTTAAATGCCGATATTAAAAAATGGCTTCTTTTAAAGTATATTTAATTTTATTTTATTTGGAATAATTCACCGTCTCTCATTGTTAATATTAATAAAGATGAAATTAAGAAATAGAAATAGAAAGTATGAAAGAATTTGATAATTAACTAAAAGATAAATATTATTTCCAGAGCAGTCATATCGATGTATCATATAATACCCCAACGGAAATCTAAAGAAGAGCTAAAAATTAATATCTAACACATTTAGTCGCAGCAATTGTTGGAGAGCCACGAAAAACTCTTTAACTTAAGTAATTGATGCAGCTAATAATTATAACTTTTATATTATTTAGTTTAAAATAAATGGAAACTTTTAAAATTCATTTCAAGTAGGGATGTAAGTGAAAGATGTGTGATGCGCGCACAGTACCAGATTTTTTTGCTTGAAAGAATTATATTTCTATGTATTTTTTCGCTTTATATTTATAGATGCTTCGTTTTATATTTATACATTAAAACGGATTTAACAAAATAAATATTCCGGATTGAGATTGTATAACTAAAATGGCGCCAATACTGGAACGAAGTAGCATGTTTAAAAATAGCTCTATAATTGGCGGAGTTGGGCATCACCGACTCCAGTATATATACTCGAAGGATAGGAGCTTTATACCGTCTTCACTTCCACCATGACATCCTTCCTCAACATCCTCATCTATGTACTGGTTCTGGTCTTAGCAGTACGGTCTTGTATGTATTATACGATATTATATTATAATATACGATATTATTTTTATAGTTTTAAATTGTTTGTAAGGATAGTAAAATATAAATTTCAATATATTTGATACGAAGCCAGGGACTGAATTAACAGAAAATAAACTCAATTTCGCTGTATATTGTTTTTTATTAACTTTGTGGAAAAAAAAAATCTGCTGAAACAGTTAACTGTTTTGTTCTTTAATATTGATTAAATTTGCTGGAAAAAAAATCTACTAAAAAAGTTAACTGTTGTTTTCTTTAATATAGATAATAAACCCATTAAAATTTAGTATAAATTCTATTTAGAATAAAGTTATTTTCGATCATATTATATTTTGTGTTTCATGAGATTCAGAGTTAAAATGCATTGGAAATAACAAACTGACCCATGTTCTAGCCTCAGACACGGGTACAACATTACCCCCGAACTGCTACCAGCCTACATGTGGACCTTGTCCAACTTCGGAAGACCCTGATGTGCCAGTTAACTGCTTCTGTGCTCCTGGATCTCCAATTGGGCCTCCTATCTGCTCCACCCCCGGTCAAGAGGAACAATCTTCATGAGCATTAATAAGTGTTTATATTAAATGTCCGTATGATTAAATCATGATGATGTTGATGATTATTTTATTGTTAATCCATATCATCTTCTTATCTATATCTATAAAAGAAAGATACCACTCACTCACTGACTTAGCTATCACTGTATCGCAAAAACGACAATGCCAATGAAGCTGAAATAGATAATGGAGGTTCCTCTAATGCTGCAACAAGGCTAAATTTGAAATAAATTGTACTCTTTTTTTTAAATTTTTTTTATCAAAACCCTAAAAAAAACAACCCAAAAAACAATTTTTCTAACAAATTAAAAACTATAAATTTTACAGGCGCACACAGGCAATTAATGGTGAGAGTATGGTTGACCTTGAAAAATGAATGTAGGAGAATCTTGGTTGGGGTTGCGGTCAATAAGAAAATAATTATTATAATGTATGCCGACGTTTTGGCCTTATTTTTAGGCCATCAGGTAATTTAATTGTCCAAAAGGTAATTAAATTGTTTACAAAATAACAGAAAGAAACCACACACTCACTTAGCAATGACTGTATCTCAAAAACAGTAATGGCCATAAAGCTGAAAATTGTAATGGTTGTTCTCCTTATGTTGTAGATATGGAGTGAGGTTGGATTTGAAAAAATCATACTTTTAAGGGGTTAAAACAATTTAGTTCTTAAACCTAAAAAATGGTCGGAAGACTTCACCCACAAGCAGGAAAAAATCGCATTTATGTTGCAAACTTGTTAGAAGCTAAAACGTTAGTACTACTTCATGTTGTATCGTAGTATTTTTAACCAGTTGGCCAAGATAGAAAGAAAAATGCTTGACCTGACAAGATTTAACCAGAATAAGCTGCGAGCGGAAAACTGTGTTCATCTTAAAGACGCTGTGTGCAAGAGGGCTGGTAGCGTTTCGGATTTTGGAAAGGCGGTTGTGTTGCCATTCTGTTTTATTGGCGTGCCCTGCTATTTGTACGAGTTAACTCAGAATGTCATGACATACAAGTTCGTCTCTATGGTCGTCCTATATCAAGTTTACATGCAACCCGAAATGGTATGCATTTGGAAATGTCTTAATACACGAGAAAAAGTCTCAT
The DNA here is from genome assembly GCA_948150685.1 of Rhaphigaster nebulosa. Taxonomy (NCBI): domain Eukaryota; kingdom Metazoa; phylum Arthropoda; class Insecta; order Hemiptera; family Pentatomidae; genus Rhaphigaster; species Rhaphigaster nebulosa. The sequence goes on from OX411309.1 coordinate 22,101,033, forward strand.
GACAGACACGATATAAAAGATGGAGCGTTTTATTTGAATGTTAAAAAAATTATGAATGTTTTGACTAATGGTTCCAATATAGTATACTGTGGAGTGGCAGGAGCGGGGCTTGCCTCACGCACACACAATGTGTTTACACATTACAACAGTATTAAAACTGTATTAACAAAATAAATTTTCCAGATTGAGATTATATAACTATAGTGGCACCAATACTGATACGAAGTAACATGTTTAAAAATAGCTCAAAAATGGGCGGAGCTGTGCATCACCGACTCTAGTATATATATGGTACTCCTAGGAAAGGAGCTTCATAACTAACGTCTTCACTTCCACCATGGCATCCTTCCTCAACATCCTCATCTATGTATTGGTTCTGGTCTTAGCAGTACGGTCTTGTATGTATTATACCATACTATATACGATATTTATATATATGATATATGATATTGCTAGTTTTTAGAAGTGTAAATATTTATTTATTATATTTTCCGATAGGAAAAAAAAATCACATCGCATTTTTTTTTGGTACAATTTCTCATTGGAGTGTTCTGTAAAACATACCATAAGTCCCTTCCGGCGAATAACTGTAACGAAATCTGCAACTGTATGATAATTTTTCTTATAAGCAGTGATTCTTGACTTTTCTTACTTGGACAAATATAATAAGTATAAAATATTATAAGTATAAAATACATATAATTTCTATACGTGTCACTTATGTATAAAGTAAATATTATTTATATAAAGACAGATAGAAAACTTGCTTTATTCTGAGACTAGTTCTATTCAGAATAACAAAAATGAACAAATAAAAGTAAACCACATCTGGCCAAGAAACTACAATAATAAAAGTACATAAGTTTTTGCATTAACAGTAGTAAAAAGAAATAAACCAAAAATGAATTCTTCTATTAACAAAAATGTACATGTATTGAAAAAAAACATGAAAAAGAAAAAAAAAAGTAAAAAGGAGAGAATAATAAAAATTATAAATAAATTTCCTCTTAAACATCATAAACTTTTGATCATTTATACCTATAAATAGGTATTGATTGGCTAATTTATATATAAACAGGGGCGTATGCAGAACTTTTTTTCAAGGGGAGGATTTAATAAGAAGAAGACAAATAATCACCTATTAGTTATTTGTTAAACTTGACAACTGTTGCGCGAACGGAAGGCTTTAACCAAACTTTTTTCCTATTCTTTATTGATAGGAATAATAACCCGCTTCAGGTACTGCAGTTACAATGTGTCATTAAGTTAAATAATATAGACAATAACCTTAGTAAATAGGTGATTTTTTTTTGCAAATCTCTGCAAATTAAAACAATTGCGCGATCGAAAGATATGAATCGAGTTGATTTGTTTTATTCCCGTTTTTCAGTTCCCTAATTCACACTTTATCTACGATATTACGTTAAAAAAAAAAAAGGATGTTTTTCCACCTACCTAGATTTTAGTCCGTTTAAGACAGTGTCATGGCAACAGTCGGTCGGAATACTGATTAGTTGGATTTTGCGGAGGCTGATACTGGTTAAAAATATACATTAAAAAAATAAATAGATCGGATGGATAAAATAATAAATACTTTGTGTAAATAGTAAGTTCTTTTGAAATTTATTGAACGAATTTACCAACAAAAGGAACAAAATATTAATAAGGAATTCAAAGAATATAAAATCAATTAAGAAATGAAGAAGGAAATAATGATTAATTAATATACGGTATAATAAAATAAGTAAATATATATTCTATAGAGAAGAATGGAAATGGTACAGAATAATAAAACCTAAGGAAACATATATAATTAAAGTTGTTTGTAAGAGTAATAATATATATGATAGGAAGCAAGGGACTGAATAAACAGAAAATAATCCGAATTTCGCTAAATATATTTGTTTATATTTACTAGTTAATATTTGTTAATTATATTAGTTAATATTGCCGGTTTTATATTGTTTTTGATTAAATTTGCTGGAAAAAAAATCTACTAAAAAAGTTAACTGTTGTTTTCTTTAATATAGATAATAAACCCATTAAAATTTAGTATAAATTCTATTTAGAATAAAGTTATTTTCGATCATATTATATTTTGTGTTTCATGAGATTCAGAGTTGAAATACATTGGCAATAACAAACTGACCATTTTCTAGCCTCAGAGACGGGTACAACATTACCCCCGAACTGCTACCAGCCTACATGTGGACCTTGTTATAAGCCGGACCCTGATGCGCCCTCGCACTGCCCCTGTGGTCTTCCTGGATCTGCAAGTGGACCTCCTGTCTGCAAGTTTCCTCCTCAAGAGGAAAAATCTTCATGAAAATTAATAAGTTTTTATATTAAATGTTCGTAAGAAGGATGTTGATGATTGTTTAATTGTTAATCCCTATCATCTTCTTATCTATTTCTTTAAAAGAAAGATACCAATCACTCACTGATTTAGCTATCACTCTATCGCAAAAACGACCACGCCAATGAAGCTGAAATATAAAATGGGGGTTTCCCTTATGATGTAGATGTGCAATAAGGCTGCATTTGAAAGAAATCGTATACTAAGTTATAAAAAAATAGTAGTTATAAAAAAATATTTCTAAAACATAAAAAAATGGTTTTGTCTAATAACTTGAAAAACGTATATCTCCTAGAACATTCTAGGTACTCATTTAGAAGATGGTTGAAGTTTTCTGTGCAGGTTTTCATGGAAATCTTTTCAATTTTTATTATTTTTTTTAATAAATTGAAAATTATAAATTTTACACACTCACACAGATGCTCATTTGAAAGGTAATTTTTTACAACATAATATAAAGAAACCATTCACTCACTGACTCATTTAGTAATCACTGTATCTTAAAAAACATCAATGCCCATGAAGCTGCAAATTGTAAGGTTGTTCTCTGCATGCTGTAGATGTGGAATAAGGTTGGGTATGAAAAAAATCATACTCTAAGTGGTTAAAAAAATTTATTTTTAAAACCTAAAAAACAGTCGGAAGGCTTCACCCACAAGCAGGAATAAATCGCATTTATGTTGCAAACTTGTTAGAAGCTAAAACGCTACTATTAAATCTTGTTGTATCGTAATCTTTTTAATCAGTTGGCCAAGATAGAAACAAAAATGCTTGACTTGACAAGATTTAACCAGAGTAAGATGCAAGCGGAAAACTATGTTCATCTTAAAGACGCTGTGTGCAAGGGGGATGGTAACGTTTCGGAAATTGGAAAGGTGGTTGTATTGCCATCCTGTTTTACTGGTTGGCCCTGCTATTCGCACGAGATAACTCAGGATGCCATGATTTATATTCGTCTCTATGGTCCTGATTTGTTTATCAAGTTTACATTTAGCCTGAAATGGTCTGGAATTGGGAATGCCTTAAAATACGGACAAAAGTCTCGTGGTCAACACGATATAGTAGATCGAGTGTTCTATTAGAGAGTTAAAAAAAGTATGTATGTTTTGACTAAAGATTCCATTTTCGGTCCAAGCATGTGTTATATGTATGTATACAGCGGAGTGGCATAAGCGCGGCTTGCCTCAACACACAATGTGCTAACACATTACAACAGTATTTATTAAATGCATTATAGTTATCCTTACCGCAAATGTGTATAAATTAAAACAAAATGACAGAAATAAAATATTCGTGATCGAAGCCGGAGTAACACGCAGTAACTGCTAGTCATACAAAAATGAACCGATGGATCACCGTGATGTCCGATACATGACCTAATTCGATGGTGTCTCATTTCAGCCCGATTTATAACTAATAAATCTATCAATTATTATTAATTTTGTGGGTGCAAGTGTTTATCTTGCAGCTTGCAAATGACTATTGCATTGTAGTGTCTGTCCAGTTTGTGATTCGTTGCATTGAGAATAGCAGGAACATAAATTGGCAGGAAAGAGGACTGGTAGATTGGATCATTATCTGGACTGACAATCGACAGCCCATCCTCCCGTTGTCCACTGCCTCCTGTATAAGGATCGAGGTGGTTCTGTAGCGCTCAGTCCGCTATCAGTCGAGCCGTCATGAGGTGCCTTCCCCTGGCCATCGCGGTCGCTCTGCTCGCTTCCGTCCAGTCAGTCCCAGGTGATCTTTCCAATCGCCGTCACTTTTTAATATCCAAAACCGGAATTTATTAGTCATTTTGTAAAGAATAACAAAAGTAAAATTATTTTTTATAATAATAATAATAAAGTAATTTAATAACACCTTTACTATCGAGTATTACTATTACTATTTATTAACACATTACTATCGAGTGCATAACAACCAATTCCGCATTAGAAAAAAAATTAACGATGAAATATTTGAAGATTAATAGAAGCATTACATTTAAAACGTTATAATTAGAAAAATTATGATTTTTTTTAAATTGAATAACTATACAATCTGTCACACATTAGTGGAATAACTATTGGTGACAAATAAAACATAAAAATAATCAAAAAAGAATATATATAAAGATAGAAAATAATTTTAAAATATGTATATAAAAAGTAAAAAAATAGACAGATAAACTGAACAATAATAGAATAAGTAAAAATCCCCAAAAAAGGAAAATTTTTGTTAAGAAAAAAAAATTCATCTTCACATTCACACCTGTATACAATAAAGTAATGATTATCACGTTATTATAAATTGGAATACCGAATATCATTCAATGATTATAATTAGGAGGGTCCCATCCCACGAATGGTTGTAATAATTGGGGAAAAATACAAAACATAATATTAATTTATTTAGCCTTGATTTATTATTTATTTAATCTTATTTATTTATAGAACCATAGATTTAAGTTGTCTACAGGCCTTTATTATATTAACTACCAGATGTTCATAAATTTTCAACTGATATAACTTTTCTTATTAATTTTTTTTTTGTAAGTTCTCGATATAACTTTGATATTGATATAAGTAATAGAAACGTGGCAGGATATACAGTACCGCAATACTAAACAGTTGATAAGGTTTAGTATGCCTATACAACAGATACGGTCTGGCACACCTAAAGGTTTTATAATTAAATATATTTCCGTCCATAACAAGAGAAATATCTTTCAAGGGATTTATCTTAATTTAGACCTTTAAAGGTTTCTTAAGTCCATAAAGAGCTTCATAAAAAATACAAACTCGATGTTGTCATCGTCCTGTATTGCTACTATTAAGTACCTCAAGTCTTTTTTAAAATATTAAACTTTCTACAATGAAGTATAAAGGGTTTGTTTAGAAGTTAGCACAGAATTGTGAAGAACAGTTAATAAAAACCAAAAAGTTAATAAAAAAAACTCTTCCATAACGATGTTTTAGTTATTCGACGTCCGGCCGACACGTCGCGACGTTTGCACATTTGCTGTATATTTGAAGTGTGTAGTGTGAAATGTATTTAACTCTTGGTTGTATAATATATTAAATAACAGCATTTTCTTTATTTTATTGCTGTATTTGCAGTAAGTAGTGCCAGAACATTTTTCTCTGAACAATCAGCGCAAATATTAATTTATAATAATAATTATGACTGTAATATCGATGGCTGAGAAGTGATATTTCGTAACAGCAGAAAATACAGATTGAATTTTTTGACGCCATCGAGAAATAAAACACTATCGTTTGGTGAGACCTCGCATTGATATGTCTCCTTAGTCAAGAAAAATACAAAAAAACTAAGACGATTGTTATATTTTTAATCCCATTTCAAAACGTGCTACTGTGATGTAGTCGTTTTCATATACGAGGAATCACTTATTAGTCATTGATATGCGTTCCGAAAAATTATTATTTTTTGGAAAGCATATACCATCTAAAATTTTAAAGTATGTCTTGCGAAAATTGTCCAAGATATTTTGTACCTTTTCTCGGAGCACTGAATTTATTGGCTGAAAATTATTATATTAATTATATTTAAATTTTTCTACATAGAAAAAACCAAAATTACGAGCCTTGCTAATTGTAGTGCTCGGAACGAATTTGGGCCTCGTTCATACGATACGGTTTCGGTTTACGGTGTCATCGCCAACCGAAATTTGTGTTCACACGTTTCGATTTTTCTTTTGTTAACACTGATGCATGTATTCGCAGACTGAAGCAAAACAACCAAAATTGTGTATACACATCCACTCAGTTTTATGTGTAAAGGTGACGGAAACGGTTTGTCTCTAAACGGTTTCACTAGACAAAACCGAGCTACAACTGCAGCTCCGAGGTATCGCCCTAAAAATTTACGCCCTTGGCTGTCGCCAAAATTTTTTGAGAGCAAATGAGAGCAACAGGAGTTCGATAGATCTCTGGGTTTAATCTATGGCTGTTGGTCTCATTCGACGCCAAATCTAATTGACCGTGACTTCAGTTTTCATCCATTTTTTGATGCAGTGAGTAGTTTCATCGATTTTCAAAAAGTGTCGAAAAACGTATTTTTCATGTGTTTTTTTTCAAATTTAAGACCTGAAAACTGGTCAAGATTTAATTTTCTGGCCTATATTCATAGAAACTTGTTGAGCGTGATATTCACTCTAAAACCCCCAAGGGTTATCGTCTATATGGACGGCTCTGATCTCAATTAGTCATAATTTTATTTGTTAGTAGAAATGACCTTCATAGATATATTAAAACGGGAACCGATTTATTACATCCTATTATCGAACGGCATTGTAATATAAATTTAATTAAATGTAGATTGAGAAACCTTATACGGAATGAGGTGCGGCAAGAAGGTGAGGAAATACCTCTTTTTATCGATTTTTCTGGCTGATTACTGTATTTCGCTTTGGGATATAAAACCGATAAAACCTAATCATTCGTATAACAAAAAAAATTAGTCCAACCGATAAATAATTTCGCCATATTCTAAGTAAATGTTTAATTTATTTTCAGCATTATAATGAGAAATTATCATTACCTCAATCATATAAAAAATTGAGATTAAGTTCGATTATATTTATTAGTTTCTCTCTTTTATGTAAAATTATTAGCAAAAACCGACCTTGGCAAAGTTTTGACTAATCAATATCATTGGATTAGCAAGGCTTTCTAAATCGATTGATATCCTAAAAAAGAAGATCCAAGTGCCAGAAGAGAGTTGTAAGAGGAGAAGCGAAAGTGTGAATGAAGCATAGAAAATAATTCGATAGTGGAAGCTAAGATACTTTACGCTTTATTTCCAGAGCTCTTCGTAACTCTCACATCTTAAATATTGATCCTCCCTTGCAAAAGTAGATGCTATTATTTTCTTCTTTAAATTATACAATTGAATATTTTATTAAATTCTTAGTTCTAGGGCAAGATGCAGAGCCGTTCCTCAAACGTTCCTTACACCTTACATCTCCCTTACCAACTATTTATATGCAAAAATACTCATTGAAGCTCCCGTCCTTAAAGCTTCCTTGAATGCACTGACAGTTAAACGAGAGACAAAGGTACCTACCTAGCTACCTCAAACCTTCCCCTTCCTCTCAGTAAAACCTGTTTTTAACTGATAGGAACGAATATATACAAAAAAAAAAATACATAACGCAATCATTCATTCAAATAAATTTTACATACAAATTTGATTGAACTTGAAAAAATTACAATTTTATGAAACATTAATAAGTTGTGAAATATAAATGCGAAAGAAAAACATTTTTTTTACTACAATTGTTTTTTAAATAGGGTATATATCAATTCATTTTTAGTTTGTTTGTTGAATTTGTAATGAGTTAAGTGATAAACGGTTCTTTCTTGAAATGCCGAAAATTTCACAAGGTTTGACTCTCTGTAGTAATGTAACTGGACCTTTTTTATAGATAATCTTAAGCTGAACAATTTTTGTTTGAAACTTTATTGGTTAAAATTCATATTTATTGAAAAAAAAAATAAAATGGAGAAACTAAAATAAATCTTTTTTTTAGAGTTTATTTTTACTAAAACCATATCAAAGCTACAAATTTCGATTTCCGGATCATTATATTTGTAATTTATGAAAAAAAATTGAAGAAAACGTCTCCTAGCTCGTCTTTAACACCAAAGTAAGCCAATTTATTTAAAAATCACATTCTAGCTTATGGACTACCTGCAGTAGGCATGCTTGTGGTCTTCATAGCCTATAAAACAGAAGCTCATCCCGGCTTTTTATTATATCATATTTTTCTTATTATGATCAGCCAATGCAACAGAAAATTAATATTTTTGCATAGATGCGTGTTTGGTATACTTGTGAGCAAGAGATTATAAGCGAGTTTAAACAAAATAAATTATTAATTCTTATATTATATTATTTTTAATTTCCAAAATAATTAATTAAAACAATTAGCGTGAATTTAATGGGGGTGTTGACAACGAATCCGTTTACAGATTGCAAATTGAAGGCTCCATTTTTGAGAAAATAAATTTCTAAATTCTACTAATTTTGGCATTTCACTACAAGTGTACGTCTTAAAGGTCTTTATCATTAACGTTAATTAAAGGCTTCCTTTATGAAGGAACAGTCAAGGAGATATAAAGGAACGTTTCTTCATTCCAACCCTAGTCTCACTAATTCACTACTTAGCGATATTTGATGAGGATGTTATCTTTGATTCGAATAAATTATACCTTGCAGAAGACACGGATGACCCTACAACCAGACCGACCACTTCACCAGAACTGTGTGGGCCATGTCCTCCGTTAGCGCAGTGCTTCTGCGTCCCAGGAGTTGGACGCAGAAAGGAAGACCTCGAGAAACAGACAGAGTAGTTTTTAGAATTATATTTCTAGATCTATGTAAATAAATATATTTATGCATAAAACACCACAATAACTGAAAAATGCACCCAATTGTTTATCCCAATTATTTATATATATATTAATCATACTATAACACACCATAATATCATTCATTTGAAAGAAGATTGTCAAAATCAAATTTTTTTTTTAATATCTTCCATTGAAGTATATTTCTTTGAGAAAAAATGACAGATTTTTAGTTTCAATATTTACCACAATAAAAAAATATTATTAGATTAGCTATTATAAGTTTACTAGTCAAATATAATGATTCCTTCAAACTTTGATTAGAGAGTAACTTTATAAAGAATTTTTATAAAGATAATAATAAATTATTTGTAATATTGTAATAATATTACTCTGATGTTAAGTAACCAAGAGCTATCAATTTCTCTTCTGTCTGAGTAGATAATTGAAAATATTATTTATGTCAATAATATTATTTTGTACTTAAATTTATTAAATAAAATATTTTGAGTTGATTTCTATTTCCAACTTTCGAAAAACTATATTTAATAATTTCTAACCCTAGAAATGGATTATTGGTAGCGAAAATGTAAAATTTTACGGCATCAGATAATTCCTAATGCTGAATTAAGAAAACCTAAAAAAACTTTATCACTACAAAACATCTTGGGTACATCTGGTCAGGATCCACGCTCAATCACCAAGTTATTTTCCCCATCACATTGAAGGATCAGGTAAAAACTTTAATCTTCTGATCTTCAAGTTGGACTAACGGCTGATAAACAGAATAAATATTATATGCCACTTCATTCACTCTCTAGAATTAAGACAACAAACAAATAATTAAAAACTATCCTTTACACCATTGAAACCATCAGGATAGCGGTGGGAGATATTGACCAAAAATAATATTAAAATTGAGATCACAAAGAAAAAAGAAGAAAGGTAACCTGAGAATTTTTTTGTTTTTTAATATTTTCATTAGAATTTTTTTATCTTTATTGTTCACTTATGGTTTATATTAGCTCCAATCCTAATATCCAGCATAAATAAAATTTATTCTTGATACTGACTTTGGATAAGTCAGGGTTGGAAACCTCATGTATACTCTGTTGAAATTTTTATTTTAGTTGCACCTTAATGTGATTAATTAGTATAAATACAATATCAGTTATGTCCATCTCAACTAATTAAGAGCATCCATGCAAGAACGAGGTAAGTCTAAAAACACAAGATTTTTGGTGAGAACCAAATATAATTAAATAAGACACCAGATATTACATAATAGTGTGAACCAACCATTAGGTTTTGAATAAATCAGTAAACTTATACAAATTAAACGTTAAAAGTAGGAAGGTAGTTTGTATTCATTAACATTGGTGTCAAAAACAAGGTAAGTATGGACTTGTTTTTCGCACCAACGGATAACAGCGATTCTATTGGCCGATGATGTAGTCTTTCCCACATTGTTTACAAAGAGGAGAGGACTGATGCTATATTTGAGACCGGATCTTGTACAAATCGAAGCAGGTATTATATAAAAATGCAATAAATAAATTGGAAAATTTGGACTTAACTGGTTTTTGAATCAAGACCCACAATTTGATAAACTTCTCGTTTTCTAAATTTTAGTGATTACTAAAAATGTGATAATAATGTGAAGAAAGGGTCTGTTCAGTATTTATACAAGAATAAACACTGAACAGATCTTTTCTTCATATCATTAGCTAATACCCCTCCATATAAATCTCAATTTATTTGCTTATTTATTTTAACGATTAATGAAAATATCTTCTTTTCAAACCGTAACTGCCACGCGCTGAGAAAATATGTAATATCTTCTCATAAATTTAAATATGCAATTGCATAGGCTGTGGATGCCGATGATTTTGACGGCATTGGCTGCAGCCTCTGCATTCGCGTTGTCTCACCCACTAGAGAAAGTCAGGTCGCCGGGTTATCCTCGCAGAGAGGTCACGAAGTATCGTTTCATCCAACGCTCCAAACGATCTCTTCATCGGAATACTGAAAGTATCGATTTAATTTATGTTCATCGTCCACTTGTACTTCGTCGATCACTGAAGATAGAGAAAGGTTAAAAAAAAGTTTGATCTCACTTTTGTGGTTGATATAATTTAATTTAGACTAAATGAGATCCGCTGCCTTCAAACAAGTACTGTTTTTTTTAAATGCCTTTTTCTTTGTCGTAGAACCTAATTTTTAAGGTAACGACTTGAATGAAGCTTCGGCTTTTTTTGTTTAAAAAATACCTGCACCACTACAACCCAAGAAAGGTCTTGGTAAGGACCATACTGTTTTCAAGCCAACGGTTGTGCAAGGATGCTCAAGTTTTTCCTCCAATAAAGGTTACCCGCTTTGTAGAGGATGGGTGATCCTCAGGGGGGTCTCCCGATCCCACAGGGCATTTTTCTTTTTTCTAACAGAATAAATAATTATCTGCCACAGCCGGTCTCGAATCCGGGACTAAGCTTGTCTCTAAGCTTGGTATAGTGCTTTACCATTGAGCTATTCCGCTCCTTGTTTTCTTAAAGCCGTAAAATAGAATTATTTTGCGCCAGGCTTTGGAATTTTTTTGATACAGAATTTAGAGGTCTGAAATATATATCTCAGCTTCCTTAGAATATAGATGAAATTAAAAGCACGTAGTTTACATTGCACACGTAGTTTGATATTTGTTTTTTATCAAAAAGTGGAGCAAAGTTTATGGGTTTATTGAGAGAATTTGCACTACTTTCTCATCAAAAAACTCATCAAAAGCTAGAAAAATTTTAGGCTGTCTCCATTAATGAGAAGATCCACTAGGAAAAAAAAATATTTTTTTTTATTTAAATATTTTATGAAAAATACTTATTTAAAACATACACTTTTTCTTGAAATTAAATTAGAGTATAATAATTAGAAATATCAAAATAGAAACTTTTATTCAATTTAAATATAGACCAAAACAAATCCAAATTAGGTATATATTTTTTTAATTTCCAAAAATATTTATAACACTTTTGATGTCTCACATGTTCAACTCAAGGACTCTAAGCAATATTCTGTTGGTTGATATCATATATGGTTCGCCTATACTACTCAATACATCTCCACGTTGACTGGAGCTAATTATTTCTGTTGCAAAGAAATACACATTTTCGGAAATTACGACAAAGGAAGAGATTAAAAACTAAAACTTATATTTGCTTCTTAATCATAGATAGAGTATGAACAACTTAGAGATCATACTCATCATTATACTACAAGAAGAAGGAATCTAGCAATAAAAGTTTGAGACAAGTTGTTGAGCGAAGAATAACAGGAGGAGGAAAAAAAAAACCCAGATAATCTATGCTTATCCTTCCATTAAAGATTACAACTACCAATTGGAAGATATACTTCTCTTTCCCTCTCAGCCCTTTGGCACATTTTACTCGTGGGCCACACTCAGCAGCACAAAACTTCGGATGTCATTGCTGCAATATTATCCCTTGAGGATTAAAGTAACCTACTTTTACGACATTGTAATAGTAATTGCTTTTAATAGTAATTTCATTTTACACACTTTTGCAGCCTAAAGTTGCGGTTATGGTAGTACGGTCCTTCTTGTATTTTATGTTATATTTAAAAATATAAATTATTTCTTGATTAACCAATCAGAAATAAAAAATAGAAATACATTGAACTATTTATGACTTTTATACATAAAGTAATAAACTATCAATGTTTATACTCATCTATTATTGTTTTATGAATATAATAATTTTATGTTGAGTTATGATTTGATATATCAGTTAGTATAATTCGAAACTAGAATTAATTATAGTAATAATTATAATTTCAATGCTCATAACAAAATTGATCTGAGAAACAAAGACGTATTAATGGAATTCTAACTAAGTATTTGTTATCTGTAGAAAATATTAGAAACCGTATTGCATTATATTATCTAAGGAAAATCAATTTTTGAAAGTTTAGGTATTTTAATTTTTATTTTATTTAATTAATTTACACATTTTAAAGAACCTTAACCCCAAAAAGTGAAGTTAAAAAACAAAACAGTGGTCGTTATAATTAAGGATCTCTCCCAGTGATTAAAGAGAGTTTGAGAGGAAAGCAAAGAGTTTCTAATAAAAACTGTATCAAGGCGGAGTTGCAAGTAGAGTCGAATATGTTACGTGACAGTAACTTGGGCGAAGCAAGCAACTTTTGGAATCTCGTTTGAAATTATCTTGCAGATTTTGGATGATGTTTCGCTGAGATACTTCCAATAATCAACCATTTTTCACTAATATTTTTTGCAAGTCTTGTCATTACACGTTTCTCTCAGCTCTAATTATTCCTCAGTGTCAGATTCAACGAATAATAACCTTTAAGTCGATATGAAATTTGTTACCATTCATATTTGCGGTAATTTTTTTAAAGTTTGTGAAATATATATTATTCAACAATTCTAGTAACTCCTCTCAAAACATCTGGTTTTATTAAACAAATACTAAACTTCTTTCGATAAACATTCATTGAATTATTTTAACAAATGATTTGGAAGATAAGCTATTTCGCGGAAATTTTCAATCAGAAATAATTGGTCTTATTGAAAATTTGAAAGAAAAAATAAATTGGAAGTAGTATAGGAAGCATCTTATTTATTATTCCTAATTTATTTAATGTATGAAGCTTGCATCAATTCGTAAACATTGTAAGCTGTTTCTCGGTTTCCACTAGCAGAATTATGCAATGTTATTTATTTTTTTAAGGTTGTTTATGCTTATGACGACGCAGGCATTTGTAATGGTAAAAGGTTGCTAAGCTAAGAACATTCACCGTCATACGAAATTATCTTTAGAATCATGGTGTGTCGAAATCAAATATATACACTTATATTTTATTACTTGATGAAGGTAGCATCAAATTGAATGTTATATTTTGGTTGTATGTTATATTTGGAATGTTAAAGTTATATCATAGAAATAAAAAATACTATAAAATTATTTGAAGCAAATTTCTGCCCATTAGAATTTTATTATTAACTATTATAACAGTATTATAGACGTTTCGGAGTTCTTTCCCATCTTCAGGATAAATTTATGGTACGTTCTGAATATCTATCGCTTCCGAAACAATGTTGATCTTTACTCCTTATCTTCTAATTAACTGCATATTTATTCTCATTTCGTCTAAATATAAATTATTAACTAACAATTTAATTAAAACATAATTATAATTCTCAACAGTTCAATGTGAAAATGAAATAGGAGTGAGCTGTAACCTAAATTCTAATTATTATTATGTCCCAATAAAATTAGTTACTATTTAAAATAACGAAATAAAAATATATAAGTATTTAATGGGACAAATAAGTAGTAAAAATTGATATTTTTCTTAAAATGATAGATGTTCAGAATCTAATAGAAAATGGTGGAGCACTCCGAAACGTTGATAAAGGGTTTGATAATCATTACTAATAAAGTGGTAATGGGAAGATTTGCTTCGCATAATTACCTGATATATTTGTAAAATAATCTTCCATTGTATTTGAAATAATTTACAGTAAATAATTTACTTCTTTCTTCATTTTATTTGCGAGGTGTCAAGGAAATTACAAAATTGTATGAGTAATGATGTAAAAAAAAAAATAAAATTAAAGCATTGATAAATCGATGTTAAAGATACATCGAAAATTTGTTTGCTATCTCATGCCTCTCGGACTACTATTTTATACATTATCATACCAAATAATTCAATATAATAATCGTTTTTAATTTATCTTTTTATTGCATTAATTTTTTAATACACCGTACTGTTATTAAATTTATGAAAACATGTAATAAGTGTGTACACAATACAACAGCTCAAAGCATGGACAATGTAACTGTTTAAATAAATTCTCATTTCATAGTGGTGATATCGTAGGTTAAAAAAAAATGTAACAGTTAACATTTTTTTTTTAATTTATTTTTTTTAACTATTCTCGCAAGGAATTCGCTATTACATAAATATGGATACATTTTATAATATCTCAAAATATTTGTTATTTCATACCTGGGACACTTGATTCTAAAATTAAATCGTTTCAAACACACTAAAATTACCGATACATCGGTTCAAGAGGCATCGGTGGATTTAATGAAAGAATCGATATATGTTTGGCATCAGTAGCTCTTCTTTTTCCACTTAAGGTTGGAGAGATGGGACTTCAGAGACTTCAATGCTTTGATCGCGTTACTTCTTAGAGTCGATGCTATCGTAAATTTTTATCCTGAATTGTTCAGGCATTTTTTAAGGTTGGCGAGTTTCGTATGCATTAGTTATGCAAATAACAAACATAGAAATCCAGAATATTCTCAGTAATTCTGTCTCAAGGTAATCAGGGTAAGGAATTCGAGTTAACTAGTGATGAGCAAGAAAGAATTTTTTAAACCACTGCAAGAATGAAGCTCAAGGTTCGAATAATTTAATTCATTTAGCCTACCATATAGGAGATAAGACTCCAATTTCCCCCGTAACCCATTTCGGATTATCCTTGTACGAAGAGACAGAAAAGAAAAAAAAAAAAAAGCGGACCAATGAGATCCAAGGGGGCTGTAAGACGGTCGGTGATTGGTGAGAGGCGTAGAGTGCCCTTTGTGGACAGGTTGCCTCGCTATAAAAACCTTCTCCAGGCCGCCGCGCTCTCCAGTTGATTTCCAGTTCGTGGGCGAACATGAGGTACCTCTGGGTGCTGTCCGTCCTGGCAGCTGTTTCGGCGGCCGTCCTAGCCACTCCTTCGCCGACGGGTGAGTGTCTTCAATAGCTTAGGTATATGATTGCAATAATCATAAAGGTGGTGCATATAACAACTAGGGTTATCTTCTCTTTATTTGCAAATGACTTCTTTTCACATGCTCAAAAATATACTAATATATATATATATATATATATATACATAGACGTACATTCATATATATAAATTACTAAATTGTCTAATCGTTTTTTAACATTTTTTGGTTTTACAATTACTTAAAAATAATATATTCTTGTAACTTGGTTAGAATTAGAGGCTTTAACGGTGTTTAAAAAAACCTTTCCACCAGAAATTAATATATATGTATATATATACCGAAGAGTGTTTTAAACGCTGGCCGGAACTGTTTCTCAAAATGTTGGTGTTAATTCATTGCAAAAATACTGTTTTGCATTACATTTTTAATATAGCTGAACTTTTAGCAATAAATCGTAATCTTAAACATTTCTAAATAAGAATTAAGCAACCTTTAATAGAACTTTAACACCACAACAATGTATCTGTATATGATATTTATAAAAATAAAAAGTTTAAATTTTTATAAATATTGCTAAAATATAATATAAAATATAACATTTTGAATAAAGAAAATATAATATGAAGCCCGACGTTGAAGTGAGCCTACTGTACATTCTGAGGAAATATGGTGGATCAACTTGTGGTTTGCTAAGCCTAATGTACTACTTATTAATTAATCGATACATGTTTGTTTTGTTTTTGTCTCTACCCTGCAAGGTCATTGGCAACAACATTATCCTAGGCTCTGTTGTACGTACGAATTTACGTAATTCAAAATTCAAATGAATTTTTAAGCGCTTTTTCCTCGTCATATAAATTCTCCTTCAATTTTGGAAGCAGATTCTCATTATTTTCTTACATTTGGGACATTTTATATCTTAATTGTATTGTAACTATGCTTACATTAAATCTTTTAGTTTATTCATAAATACAACATACGAGCAACCAATAGAGTCAAACTCTCTGTTCTACTGAGTTCATCTTAAATAATTTTCTTTATAATAAATTTTAAATTATACTATAAAATTTTACTTTGTGTTCTTTGAAAACGATATTCCTTGTTTCAGTCTTTGAATTATTTTTAAAAATCTCTGTTACATCGGTCCCTAAGTTGATTAATAGACATAGTATGAGCGATAAAATTAAATAAGGGATAATTACTTATAGTTCAATGTCGCTAAATTTATGATTGAAATTTTATTATTAATATAAAAAATATACGTAATATTATAAAATATGAAAAATATTGAAACTAAAACCCTTTAGTTAACCCATACAGGGTAAAATAAAAGGTGGGGAGAAAAGAAAGCGTTGACAATAATTCAGCTGTAAGGTAGGCAGTAAGGTAGCGCATCTATCGATATACTTTTATCTTTGGATAACATTACATATGATACCATAAATAGTAATAGCTTAATTAAATCGTAATTAAATTGATAAGTAACTCGTGACAAAGCTTACTAAAGGTGTGTCACAATACAGGAACGGGAACGGCCACAGATCATTGTGAAGTAAGTTCCAAGCAAAGTAACACGTAATTTTCTTGTAATTTGGCTATCAATTTATTGAGACTTCTTACGCAGCAGCAATAAAGATTACCTCACATTATGGGCAGATGCAGAACCGGAATTTTTCAAAAATATATTCAAAAGGTCAGCAGGTCGAACAGCTTATGCAATAGCATCATTAAAAAGTCAGCCACGTAGCTCAGAGGGTCTTCTGCAATAAGACCGAAGATGGACGAACACGATGTTAGCATGATTACAACACGCTTTTGTTGGGGAACAGAGTTGTTACAATAAACTGTAATGGCGGCCAGTGAGGATCACTCCAAATGGAACTGGTGAAGACTATTTCACTTCATCGTTCCCTTTTTTACCTACAAGTAGTGATTGATACATGCTCACGTATTTCATGATGATTACTATAAACACTTATTTTATAATGATCACAGGCTACAAATAATTCAATTTACAGATTAATATAACTCTTGAGAATTAAAGGGATATAAATATTGTCTATAAGTTGGAAATAACACTAAATAAATCGATGATTAATGAAAAAAAAAAAATGATAAAATAAAAGATTTATAAAATTTTATTATTAACTACTTCTTTTTTTTTTCTTTTTTCTGAATAAGGGATACGTCTCATTTCTCTGTAATAACATAATAAAATTGGACATGTCTGTAGAGATGCTTCACTTTTTTTTTATTCTGTTTTTACAAGACCACTAAATTGCTCGCGATTTTCCAAGGGAGACGTGATGTCGAACACAGAAAGAAGCTTTTCTAAAATTGGTGGAAAGATGACACTGAGTCAAATTATCCAATAAGTCAGTTATTGACGGGCTGTGTGAAGAGAAGAAATGAAATGGCTATGTGAAGAGAAGAAATGAAATGGCTATGTGAAGAGAAGAAATAACGAGAATGAGATTGTCAGGAAATTGTATCATTTGCGTTTAATTTTAATTCGGTTATATTTACATTTTTTTTTTTAAAAATACGAAATGGAATGAACTTATGTTTCTGAGAAGGATTCGAATGAAATTATATATAAAGGCCAGTCGGAGCGTTTCCAGAAGCGGGTTTACGTGGATGATTATTATGATTATTTATCATAATAAAGTCTTCAGACTTTAAGACATGCTGAGGCAAGATTCTCAGAGAAAGGTGCTAAATTCGTTATTAGAAATAATACTTCCTCCAAGCGTCATAATTTCACGATAAAAATAATGGAGTTGGAAGTCAAAATGTGCTCTAAAAGCTGACAATTAAGGCATTAACAACTTTGAATTCTATCAAATAACAAAACCAACATAGGAGATACAAAAACAAACTAAATGAACATAAAGTGTACAAAAAGACAGATATATATCTGTATCCTGCAAATAAGTAACCAATAATCCAACATACGAGCGAGCTATTTAAGACAGCAAAAGATCTGAAAAGTCAATAAAGTCAACGACAAAAAAAAAAATTAATAGGAATTTTCCAAGGTTTAGTATAACAACTGTACCGTTAAATGTTGGAAATAACAAAACATAAATCACCTCCATCCTACACATCATGGCAGCTGCAGAAACCCATACGACAAATCTCGCATAAAATATTATCAAAGTTATTTTTTAAAATTTCGATGCAATAATGTTTAATGAAACACGACATTCAGAATGTCAGCCGGTTAGGAAAAAATTCAAGCGCATGTTTTCCTGTTCTTCATACACGAAGGATGATCTTGAGGACCGTAAAAGGAGAAGTAGCATTCTGGAAGAGATGGTTCGAGGAAAATACGAAGACCGGCTGAACTACATTCTTAAATCCACGTCTCGGCCCTGAGTGTACAAAATAATTTCAAGGAATTTCCTCGTCCTACGCTTGAGAAATTTTAGTTTAAACAAATAAAAAACTGTTATATGTTCTTCTAAATTACCATTTAACAATTATTAAATGCACATAATTTGCTACTTAGCATACATCTAATTTATAACTTAGAGCAGCTAAGTACACAATTTACATATGGCACATATGTAAATTTATGGCTTAGAGCCGTAAGGACACAATTCTTAAAATGGGGGAAAATATTTTGAGGTGTGTTAAAATACCCTATCCTTTTTATTATTATTTTTTTTTAAATGTTATTTGTCTAATTATTATTTTAGTAATGACTTTAACTTTACCTAACTAGAGCAGAGTGCCTCATCCTGTGGACCAGCCAACTCGTGAGGAGGGTCAAAGAATTCGTCTTTTACATCCCTCCGACCTACTACCATGGGCCGCCTCCAGTCTACACTGGCGTCACCTTTTTTGGTATGAACTATAGAACATAATATATTTCTTTTTGCTTTAAAGACTGATTAGATCTTCTTTCTTGTTTAACCAACAGTAGTTTATTTACGTTTCTATATTCAGGCTGGTTATCTGAATTTCGATAAAAATATAAAGCAAAGGAAAAACAGCTTCAGTAGAACATAGTGATGCAGGAAAAATATATCGATTTTTCGTCCGATATATATATATATATATATATATATATATATATATATATATATATATATATATATATATATATATATATATATATATTGATATTAAAATCTGAGTATAGAAAGCCAATATTTTTTTAAAAAAAAAGAAGTAAAAAACTATAAAATAACAGAAATCTACAAGAACGATGGTTTCGCCAAACAAAGAACCATAAAACCTTGTGGTGTGGTATGTTCGGGTTGATATCTATAATAGCTGTACTCTAGGGTTAAGATGTTCGAAAAATATCGATATTGATTAACAATGCCGATAGTTTGATAATGTAGGCATAAAAATATCGTTAATTTTGTTAAAATTAAAAAAAAAAAAGGACTAAACGAATTGGAGGAAAATTAGGAGATAAAAGATGAACTAAATAAAAACAATATTTTAATTATATCGGCACAAAAATATCGATATTTTAAAATATCGTTAATTCTTTTATCAAATTAAAAAAAAAAGCCTAAACGAATCAGAAGGAGATTATGAGATAACCTGCTTCTTATTATTTAAATCCTACTGCATATTGGCATAATAAGATCAATATCATAATGATATCGGCAGAGAAATATCGATATTTCAAAATATCGTTAGTTCCTTTATCAAATTAAAAAAAAAAAAACCTAAACGAATTGGAAGGAGGATAGGAAATAACCTGTTTCTAAATGTTTAATGTCAGTTGTAATTTACTTAATAAAAATAATATCTTAATGATATCGGCAGAGAAATTTCGATATTATAAAATCAATATCTTAATGATATCCACACAGAAATATCGATACTATAAAACATTATATTATTTATAATTATTATATTATTTATATGAGTTATTTTTTAATTTATTACATAAATTATTTGGCACTTCTATAATTTTTTTTTATTGAAAACTAGTTTCAAACGTTATACATTCATCTTCAGTTCTAAAACACACAAAAATTTCAAAAATAAGTGTTGAATGTATAACATTCGAAACTAGCTTTCAATAAAACAAAATTTTAAAAGTGGCAAATAATTGATCAATCCCTAATTAGATTGATCCTTCTATATCATCATCCGGATGTCAACTTATTAATTTTTAGTTCTTAAAAACTATTTGGATGAATGGATTGTTCTATGTTTTATGACTGCCTTATGTCTCTGAGAGGATGAAGAACAGATAGTAAATATTCTTAGAGAAAGTGAAGCTTCTACTGGAGCTGGACTGGAACTTTCGGACGAAGGCTTCTACCTGTATATATTGCTAGGGCTATTCCAATAGGCTATTTGTCTAAGTATTCTAAAACTTCTTCCAGCCCTCTAGGTAACAGAGGAATAGTCTCACACAAAAGATTCATACAGACCCATGTGAGAAAAAGTTACCGATCTTTCAAAATGTAATTAACAAATTATTATAATTTAAAAATATCATGGTATAGTACAGTTTTGATAAACAAATTGGCTTATTTGCTTAGCAACAGACTTTGATAACACTGATAATAACTCTTTGTAAAAATAAATTCAATTTTCAGGAGGTGGCTCTGGAGTTCCTTCTGGAGGCAGACCAGTTACCCAGAATCCTGGAGGGAGTAAACCTACAACTCCGAAACCAGGGGGAAGAAAACCTCCAACTCCAAGACCGGGAGGGACGAAGCCATCAACTCTGAAGCCAGGAAGTGATAAATCAAAAGAAACCAAACCGACAACACGTAAAATGGCCGGAACCAGGCCCACAACTCCCAGAACAACCCCCAGGATGTCCACAACTCCCAGAACAACCCCCAGGATGTCCACAACTACAAGGACAACGACGAAAACCACGACGACTCAGGAAACTGAGCAGAAAGTCGAAGATGAAACTACAATTAGACCGTTTTACAATATGCTTTGTGGAGTGTGCCCGCCAATGAAGCAATGCTTGTGTCCAGGAGTACACTTTTAGTTTACAATGCTAACTCTTTTTACGGAACTAACGAAGGATCAAAATGAAGGATATATAATCTGTCCAAGGATACTGAAAATATTTATTATTTGCTCATCAACATTAAACAACATCAACGAATATTATTGGAAATGAAATAGCATCAATATATTGATGGACAAGACTGAAAACAGTTCGTAGTTTAAGATTTTATAATCTTACATAGAATATTTAGTTCTATATCTACATGAGTTATTTTTATGGATAGACAGTTACGAGTCTCCTAGTAAAGTACTATATTTTGGTATTTTATATCCCTTTCCCTGTATTTAATTATGTCTGTAATAAAAACAAATTGTAAATTTTAATTATAACCTGGACCACAATCCTGAAACCCTATCAGGTACCATTTATATCATGGACTATTTTTTAACGTAAGGTAATGAATGGATAAGCAAAATAATCAGTAAAGAATAATCATAAGATTATTAACATATAACAATCACTTATATTATTTCCTATATATTATATTCCAAATTTACAGTAATATAGTAATTAGTACAACTATATCATTATAAATTAATAAAGCAGCTGGTATTTAACTCTAAACTGGTCAGGATGACATTTATAGATTTTCAGAAATCATCTTTTTCATCATTTATTAATAACTTTATTGTATAAGCTACGGCATTTACGAAAAGTTAGATGGGAACATGGTGTATAAATACATGCAAGTAAAATACAAAATCATATTAATAAACCTATAACCAAAATATAATATAAACCTGGGTTTAAGATATGGTACTCGAAATAATTCATTTGACTGTTGATAGTAAAATAGTTATGACCGTTCGTGCTTTGTCTCAATATTTTTCAACGATAGAACGAGGAGAAACAGTAATTTATATTATAAAATATTTATTTTAAATGATAATTTATTTTATATGATATATAATCATCACTATCCGTAGGCTAGAGTATTGTTTTCATATTCAAATTGTCCGTTACCTGTACATTTACTCATTAAGGTAGTGAAAGCTGCCATTGTTTTTATAGGCTGAGTTCTAAATTCTTCTTACTCAAGGATTTTCAATTCATTCCGAAAACGGAATTAGAGTCCCGCGATTATAAGGATTCTGAAATTCGTTCCCCTTTATTTATCTTATTTTCCCCTACTTATTTTAAATTAAAAATTTAACTCTAATTTATAATAAATCGTCATATTTTTTTAATAAAATAATCAATAATTAAATTATTTTAAATATTTTAATATAAATAAATTTCTTAACTCTTGGGGTTATTTGCCTTTATCATATTGTCACTGACTTCAAATAAATAATAAATTTATTTATTTATTTTACTCTTTTAAAATGCTAACATTTTAATACTTAGGTAAGTATTGTTTTGTTTAGTAGATTATTTAATCATGGTTGATAACGAAACCAAAATCTATTGGTATAGAAAAGCTGCTTGTAGAGTATTATTTCTCAGAAATGTTAAACTTTAATTTAATATTTAAAATTTCGAATTTGGCTAAGAGGGAAAGATATCTTCTCTTATTTGAGAATTGCACTAATTAATTTCTTTAAAAAAACTGGGAAATTAAATAAAAATAAGTACGTGATGCAAATCTAGTCTATAAATATAGCGTACATGAAAAAATATTTTAAGTATAACATGACAGTATCAGCAGTATAATATTTTAATCTAATTGCCAACATAAATTATAATTATTATTTTAACACTAAAAAATCCTTTTAAATAAAGAATTCAAGAATGGAGTGAAACCAGGATAGGCTATATCCCTAGGCTTTAAGTAGTTTAAAATGTGCCTCATTAAATACCCATACCTTTGTTAAGTAGGGTGTAGTCTTCTACGGCGGGAACCCGCCCCTTTCCGGTAGAGCCGAAGGGAATCTCCACTCTTAGTACTTACTTCTAACGAGACCTGGGCACCACAATCCTTCCATAAGCCGCTTATCGTTGCCTATTTTCTTCACCACATCCATCATTTTCTGAACTTTTTTTTGAAGTTTGATCAACTAAAGTTTTTCAACAACTGTCGATTTTTCAATAATGGAGTGACTGAGCATAAACCACTAAATATATATCAGGTAGTAATTAAAGCCCCAAAAAGATACTATTGGTTTCGAATTCACTAATTAAATAATTAATTAACTAATCTGCTTCTATAAATTATATCATGGATAGATAAATAATAACCGCGAAGCAATTAGGAATGAAAATTCAACTGAGAAATAAGACCAAAAGTGATCAAAATTATAAAACGATATTGGACAATTTTTTTTTAAAGCTTCTTCAAAGTTAGAGCTTTAAATAAAATTGATTGATCACAGTTTATTAAGACATGTAATGTTCTCTAACGATTGAATCTTCTTAATTCAAATATTCTATTTTAAGTCATATACCTTGGTCAGTAAATTCCATGATCGGCGATGTTTTTTTCCTAAGAGAAGAGATGCACATGGAACCGAGAAGTAAATTGTAACTGATGAAGCGATTTCCTCAAATGGAATTATTTTTTTAAGGTTGGAAATTATACTGCCTCACAAAGAAACGTAAAAAAAGTGATAATAGTAGGATTCAATGATTTTTTTCCACTAACGATGCACCTGGTGTAGCATCAAAATGAAGAGAAAATAGATCAATGCCACTCTCAAATAAAATAAATAAATCTCATAGTTGCATTACTAGTGACCATATCTCTTCCCTTCTTCTCGATTTTGAGCTAACCTTACAAACAACTAATATTAAAATAGTAAATTAAAAAAAAAAAAAGTGTACGCTTTAATTCACAAGTATTATACATAATTCAGTAACTAAAAGAAGAACCTAAAACATTTTTCTAATAAAAAAGTTTAATTTTAGAAGTAATATTTTGCAATGGCTGAAAGTAGCAGGTTATGTTTAATTTTAATTAATGCAAGCAAACATTTAATAATGAGACCGAGTGGAGGAAACTAGGTCACTGTTACTAACAAACACTGAAAAAACATTCTAGGTCACGGTCACTAATCACGAAAATATTTTATTTACCTTTTTAAAAACCGCTTCCAGACAACCATCTTAATGCCTTTCCGCATCATCACCAACCCAGGAATTTAGATTTAGTTTTTTTATTAGTTTAATTTTTATTTCTAACGTTTAATATCTCTGTGCTGTTTTAATTAATGCTCATTTATATTTATAAACAAGCGTGAATAACGAATATTATGTCTGGAAATAAAATCATTCTCGATTTCTCTATAGCTGACGTGACCATGGTGTTAAAACCAATTTCCTGCATAGTTGATAGGGATGAATCGATTAAAAAAAAATTATGACAAATAAATGGCATTAATTGATAAGAAATTGAATAAATAACTATTACATTTATATGATTATTCATAGAACGGAATTTTTTTCAATCACAATTATCGCTCTGGGTTAACATTAACTGGGTTAACATTAGTTGAAAATAATATTTTAATAGAATGCTGATTCCTATTCTGGCACAAATATCCAGGTCATTATTTCAACGATTATGAATATTAGTTGGTGGAAAATAAATAATATTAAATCAATAAAAAATAGCACTAAAATAATAATTAATATCTCAAAAACGTTTTAAACAATGGGATTATATTTGTAAAAGTTTAATGTTGTGTATCATTAAATCGGTTAGTATATTCCCAGTTTAAAAAGAAAGGACATCCTTGCTCCTATTACCTCCTAAGGCAAAAGAGATATTGCTCAGTATTCTTATTTGGTTTAATTATGTGTATCTTGATTTGATTATAAAATTAAAAGCTTACAGAGAGAACACCGTACAAAATAAAATAAAGAGCGCTAAACAGCCCGATACTGAGATTAATCGAACTGTTACATTAAATCATAGTTCATTTTGACATTTATTTTTACAAGAGTGAAAACAAAGTCTGAGTGTTTTAGGAAAATATCTGATAACTTACTCAACTCTGCCTAATTCTCAAAATATTATTTTCCATCGCCTAAACCCATCGCTCAGATAACAATACGATGTCCCTTCTCAGTTTCAAGATGCGGGAATCCCTGAACGAGATATACTTTCGAGACTAAGACAAGACATTGTTGATCGGGACATTGCTGAAGCTCTGTGAAGAACAAGACGTCGAAGATTTAGGACGAAAGGTAATCGTGATTAGTATGGATTTGTATAAATTCTCCAGTTTTGACACCATTTTAAAAGTCTGATGAAAACTAATTGATGAAATTGGTACGCAATAAATGTGCCATTATTCCCTGATAACACCGGCTCAGTATAAGAATTGAGAATCAACTAGTGGATTTAAGGAGAGAGGGGAGACTTTTGAAGCAAGTTCCCTTCTACCTCCCCTCCTCACCAAAATAAAAAACACTACCTTGCTTAAAATTCTATCGATGTTTAATAGCACGAAAAATAAAGAAAGGCCCTACGAGGGAGTAGAATCTATGAGAATTATGGGTAAAAAAAAAAATTCAAAACTGAAATGAAGGACTCTCTGCCCGTACCTCTATATCCAGACCCCCAGTGTTTGCTCCTCCTCCCTCTCCCTCCCCTCCCTCCCCCCCCAAAAAAAAATGAAATCCGCTACTGCTGAGAAACACTGACCATAAAGTTCCATTGATTTTCAGCATTTAAGAAATTATACCGGAAATGCACTCCTAAGAAACACCCGTTAAATTTTATTAAAAGCTTTCGATAATTTTTTTTAATACCTACTTAATAAGCTCAATTGGATTTCCTATTCAGTTTTTTCAGCTATACAATTGTAAGTATTCTATACTATAATTTAAGCAAACAGAGACATCGATGCACGGAAACTAGTTAAGGTTAATTTACAAGAATTCAGTTCTGGTAATTACAGAAAATGTGCTGATATCTTTATCTCACGGTGACGTGTTTCGCCAGTCTCCTGCCTGCGCCTAACCATGGAGCTGTACGTTGTATTCTGGATGGTACTGGTCGTCCTTTTATCCTTGTCCTCAGCCCATCCTACCACACCTACACCAGGTAAAGATTCTGTATTTCCAAGTACATTAACAGATGTACTCATTAGGCCACTATAGAAAACGGGATGAGATTCCTGATAAAATTTGTAGCTGTGATTTACATCTGGATCAGTTAAAACAAATTTCGTGGATGAAAATGGATCAAAATTAATGTTGATAATATAAGTAGCCGACAGAGGTTGGAAAAATGACAAATTTTAGAAAATATTTTGGACAATATCTAGGCGAGCAGTCAACTAAAAATAATATTTTTCATCCAATTGATAAAGAAAAAAACAAAAACCACTAACGATAGGTTTTGATTTACTCCAATTATCAGGTTATAACGGATTATAATCTGAATATATATAATTTTCTCTTAGGGAATATTTTGTTTCTCAACACTATCAAATCTGAACTAACGGCTACATATCCATAAAGTTAGAACCAAGTCGAATAAGTAGTTTAGAAAAATCATAAGGCCCATAAATAAAAAACAGATGTAAGGAAGTTATTTTTTTTCTCGAAAAATAGGCTGGAATAAAATATGCTACGTATTCAGGAAGAGAATAATACCTAAATTGCCCGAGTAAAATTCACGCTTTCTTTTTATAACCTCCATCTTAAAATAAAATATCATTATTTGACAATATCGTGCCATGACAAAGTGGTGTATCTGCAAATTTTGCTATCTTTGGGCTTTGCTGCATTTTAACGTGGTTTTCTATTCCCTTTGCAATGTTTAAAAAAGATGTAACTGACAACGAGATTTCAATAAATGAAAACACAATAGACGATCCATTTAACAAATAAATTAGCCACCTTACATTTGTAATTCAATCCCAATGTTCTCAAAATGAAAATAAAAGTGTTAGAACGTGAAATATATAAAATTTAATTTATTTAAAATGTGTAGCCGTTTTGAACCCGTTCCTCGAAGTTTTCTGCAGGAAATGAAACTAAACAGTTTACAGGTTATTATTTTAAAAGTTATGTTAGGTTAGTATTTTATTTTGTATTTTTTTCCCAGTTTTTAAAACTTTCCCTGTGGCGTTCAATCCCCCTCGTATTTTTATAAAACATTATTAATTTTTTTAGAATACCTTTCGATTGATATGAAATATGATGCCGTTTAGTTCTAATTTTGTTTTAAAAATCTATGAAAATATTTTTTCAGTAATTAGGGATTAGCGAGGTCTCGCTATATTTTTTAAAACTACGAAACGGAGTTTGATCAAAATTATTGTACAAATCTTCTTTAAAATTGGGACTAAGAAAAAAATGGGTAGTAGTTTTTAATAAAACTGGAATACCCAAATAATAAAAAAAATTACAGTTTTTACGATTTTTTTTTTTATAAATACTTATCTTACACCTTGCTTATTGAACATTATCATAAGAATTCATTAGAATTTTAGTATTTAAATATGAACAAAAGAAATCACCTATAGGATTAACAAGTACTAGGATGTTACAAAAATCCTTGTGCGTTAGGATAGCTTTATTTCAGATTACATATTTTAAACATAATTGAATACTACTCTTCAAAATAAAGTCCATTGATTTCATTCAACTATTTTCACCCATCTTTCTGTCAGTATTTGGATTTTATGCCGATACCACTCCTTTGATTTTGAGGCAAACAACTCTTCACATCCAATTTTTACCTCCTAGTAATTATCAAAGATCCGAGCCATTGATCTAAACAAATCTGATGGTGCAATATCTGGTCTATCTATACGCAGGATGAGGCAAAACGTTTACTCCTTGCACCTCCGATAATTTTTCCTTGGTCAAACGAGAACGATCTGCAGAGGGATAGTCGTGTTGCAAAATAACTTAGTTCCTGTTGACCAAAGCGGTGTACTTCGCACGCAAAACTGCATAAGCTCTGTCTAGCTGTTCAGAGTTAAGGTTTGAGTCCCTACTACGTTCGATAAATCACGAGTAGTTGCATGTAGGTCCTGGTTCACACTGGTTCACAAGAAAAACGTCATCATCAACGACCGATGGGCGACCTGATCTGGGTTGTGCGGCAGTATTTCGATGGGTAATTGACTTTTCTTCTATGGCACAAATTTCTTCGGCGGCTGCCTTTGCGCTTAAACCTTTTTTCCAGTAAGGTCTCAGAAGACCGCGAATCAAGATTTTTTCGTTAGAAATTGCACGTACGTTTTAAAAATTTAAATGATCCCATAAAGCCAACTCAAGTCACAAAGAATTAAAGGATTAGTCAAAGTAAACATTTAAATAAATAGCAGGAATAAAAACATTCTTATGGGATAATTATGAGAGTTGGAAATAAGGGTTTTGTCCATGCCCAAGTACTTTTGTAACAACCAAGTAGATAACTTATGTAACATTTACTAACGCTTATCGTTTCACGTAACTTATTATTGTACCTACTATGCGTTAGATTTCTCTTTAGATTTTCCAGGGATGCCGCGAAATAGACTCACATTTTTTCAGTTATGTCTCTAGAACCGTTGTCAGCATCTCTTCAGATCTATCCTATTCGAAGAGGTTTAACCGTCATCCTTCCAATACCCTTTCTCTACTTGGAATAAGGCAGCAATCCACTCACTAATCAAGAGATCCTATCTCTCAGATCTACTCACAGAGGCAGTGGAAGAGATCACTACAATATGAACCACAACTAGAACACTCTAGAGTAGTCTCACAACGCCCGTCATGCTCATTTCCTAAAAACTTTCAAAAGCTTCTTTTTCCGACACCTAACTCACTCCTGTCCGGCGCTGTGTAAGTTTTCTTTTCTTCTTTCCTTAACTTTCACTTTCTTCTTTTGCTTATTTTTTTTTTCTTTTCAACCCTCTTATTCCATTTAGTAATTGATTATTTTCCCTTTCCATTTCAAACTGTATATTTATCCATTACATAACTAACAAGCCATTATTTTTGTGTATTTCTTATCGATATAACTATTACGTATTTACTGGCATATTTATTAATCAATTTAAACTCTTTTTTTTCATCGACTATCTAATGTAGAAGTATAACATGCATGAATAGAAGATACACAAGAAGGTTACTAACACTTACTAAAATTCTATTGGTTTTTCATTCATAGGACCCTTCATTCTCTCTAGATACTAGAGTCCTGCTCGACAAAAATGTATACATACATAAATAAAGCCATATTTTGTCTTTGGCATAATTTGCACTTATTTTTTTATAAACTATAACTCCAATAAATTATTAAAAACAAAATAATTTAAATGTACTTGATTGTTGGTAGATTTTTTACAATCATAAATTCATAATTATTAACGCTAAACTTAAAGGCACTATTATTTGAAGTGTAGTTCTCGATAACCCTATTTTTTTCCCGATTTCAGTTTTATTTCATGAAACAGAACAATGCATGGTTTTCAAGTTATAAGCAAAAAATGAAATTTTTTTTTACTTGAAATTCGTAACCAGCACCCTAAAAAACATAAATGAGTAAATTTTTAGAATTTCCTCAAAATTTTCCACCGTCTCACCTTTCTGGTTCCTCGTTCAGTAATTACCTTATTTTGGAAATTCGGTACCGCGCTTGGTAATGCATGTATAAAACTGTTATGCAGATTAAAGTTGTAAAAAATTTCTTCTCTTTAAAAATGAAATGAACAAGCGTTGTACTGGGAACAACGGTTGCAGAGATATTTTGAATATATCAAAAAAGTTCAAAAATTTCGAGCTTTTTAGGACACAGAAAGTTCTCCCGAAGGAAATTTCGAAAGAAAAGTCTTCTTTCCGATGATGGCCTCAATAAATACTTATTTTTTTATATTATATTTTTTTTTTTTTAATTTTGTTTATATCATTCACATAGAAATAGAACAAAATTGAGCACTGAAGAACATCGCTACAAATGACTTGAAACATGGTCAATACGACCAGCGAATGTTAAAATAGAGAATAATATATCTTCCAAATTATCTTACATTTAATTTTTTTTTTTTCATTTACTCCTCATCAATTTTTAAATTTTTTATAAATGGATACAGGCTTGTAAATACATGGTGTTGTTAAAGTATCCCTACCTATTATAATGAAACTCATTCAGACCAACAGTTAAAGGAAATGTGCTCTTTCTTTCTTATTTCTTTTTTTTTTATATATAAATGTATATAATGTGTATATTTATATGTAAATGTATATATTTTAAGTAATTCTCAAGAATTACGGAATATGAATTATTATTGTTTCACAAAATGCAGATAGACATTTTAAAAATATTTTCTATGATACATTTAAACGTTTGATCTATCTCATATGTGTTTTTTCTATTCAATAATATATGTTTGTTGTATGTTCCAGGGAAAACAGTGAAACGTGTTTGCAGCCCATGCCCAACTGGTGCGAAATGTTTATGCTATTAAAATCTTAACATTTAATGTTTGATTCCCAGTAACTCGACCAAACTAATTCAATGCTAAAAATATATAATCTACGAATTTGAAATCAAAGATTCCTGAAATTAATACCGTCGTCGCAGCCAATGCTTAAAAACAAGATTTTAGTTTGACACCTGTAAATTATTTTCAACAATACGATTATCAGAGTAAAATAGTCAATGTATATCTATGTCACTGACCTGATAGCACCGGTAAATGATGTATAATTGCTGATTGATATTTTGTTTTATAAACTGTCCCCCATTAAATTTTCGACTTAACCATTCTTTCCTAAAATATTTACTAAGAAAACTTAATCTCAAAGAAAATATACACATTAATCAGAATCAAATGTGTGGAAAAAAATGTTTACGATTGGGACGATAGTTTATAGGACTAAGCGTTCTAATGACTAATCAGAATTCAAAGCGTGTCTAATGTGCCATACTAGTTGTATCTTTAAAAACAAAAGCGTGGGAAATAGAGCTCCACCACTTAGGTTATATTTCAAATTTTTAGTTATCTTTAAAGATAACTAATATAACAAAATTGAAAATATCAAAATTGCGGAGGTGGGAGAAAAAAACTGAAAGGAAGAAAAGGCATTTTTCTAACACCGACAAATTATCAACCCTCAAATTCAATTTGGAGGGGCTGTAAAGGAGCACAAAAGCTTATAAAGCAACTTAATTCACATACAAATTTTCAACCCTCTAACTTTACATGGCCGACATTTTGACTGAAATTTACCTCCACTTCTTTGGTATTGGTCAGCCAAGCAAATAAACTTACCTACCGAATTTCAGCTCAATTGATCCAAAGGGGACCGCTGGAGATGCCCAGATGTAGTAGGAATATAAGCCAAATACACACACACACACATATATATATATATATATATATATATATATATATATATATATATATATATATATATATATATATATAAGCTCTCTCTCTCTCTCTATATATATATATATATATATATATATATATATATATATATATATATATATATACTCATACATATATAAGCTATTTAAGCCTCACTTAAGCCTTCAGCAGCCCATGTCCTAAGATCAAAGATCTCAGGAAAATTGAAACTACGAATATACAATTCCATCATAAAACCTACAGTGATGTATGGCAGAGGGACAAGGTCTCTTACGGCCATCCTTGAGAAAAAGGTTGAAAAATTTGAACGCAAAGTTTTCAGGGTGATAGTGGGTCCTGGAGAATGAATTAGGGATCTGGAGAAGAAAAACAAATGAAGGAAGAGATCATCTCCGAAACGCAGCAATCGATCGCGCTTGATATGAAAACAAAAAGGTTACAATGGGCGGGATATGTGGGAAGAAGCCACACAACAGGTCCTCTATGAACTATGAACGCCACACTAGTAGGAACTAAACCCAGAAGGAGGCCGAAACTCAGAAAGATAGACAGGATTAAGAAGTACGCGACAGCACACCGCCTAATTAACTGGAAAGGCATCGCCATCGATAAAATGAAAAAGTCTATTATTTTCCAGGAAAATACAACCAAAATGTTAAATATTTTATTTATTTTCTAGAGAAGGCCTTAATTGAGTATTAAAAAAAAAAAAACAATCAACAAGCAATTTACAAAAATTACTACCTTTTATGACCTCATTTGTATATGTCAGGTAGTGTCTATCACATTTACAAAAAAACTTGCAAAAACTTTTTTTTTTGGGGGGGTTTGTATAAATATAAACCTCTTTGATAAACAGTCAATTTAAGGTACGTTCGGATTTAGAACGGGGGAAAGCTGACAAAAATAGTTTCTTGTAAATATTCTAAAAGCGTTTTGGAACACAATAGCAGTTTTATGAGTTTCTGTTAAACGATGTTTAGCGATTCTTTGGAAATCTAATTTCATCTTCTGTTACTTATTTTTTTCTAATAATTATTGGAAAAGACATTATAGCGAAGATAATAGTAGGCGATTCAGTTTATAAATTGTGGTGATGAATCCTCCCAATAGGAAGAAGTTGAAATACTCGTGAACAATAAAATTTTTAAAATTATTATATTTAATTACATCATAGGGAAGATACCATGCAAGAAGCCTGCTTAAGGTATTAAGAATAAGGTATACTTACTTCGAAGGCTATTCAGCGAATGAAAAAGTCAAGGAAATATTAATTTTGTAATGGAATACTGATTAAAAGCAGAAAGTAATTTAGAAAATTACTAAAATGATAATGAATAGTGGGTTTTTTTTTCATTCTCTTTTTCTAAAGCGCCTTTGTCTCTTTTGGTTATGCTTTTATAACACTCATTTGTTTTCCTTCTATTGTAACAGCATTGCATTGCAACTACTTTCTGTTATTATGCATTAATGTAATTTGACTATTTATAAGATAATTTGTCGGTCTTAATGTGAAAACAAGTAAGTAAAAAAAAAATTTCAACTCAATATGATGAAAATTTAAGTTTTTTTATTCTTCTGAAAAATTGGTATTCGACAGTCACGTGGTTTCATATCGTGAGCGACGAATTACTACTCACCAAGTAATGGGGTTGTTAAAAAGCATAAAAACTAAGCATATTAAATAAATTAGTCTATTGCATTGCTACGTGATTTTGGCCTCGTCGGAGGAGAAGGGGCGAGTTTAATTCAATTTTATTAAATATCCGATTTCACGATATGTATGTATGTAGTTGCAAGGCGCAGAAGAAAAAAGCAAGTTGTGAGTCAACTATTTATTTTATTCAGTTGGCATACGCATGATGGTATGGAAGGATCAATCTAATTAGAGATTGATAAATTATTTGCCAATTCTATAAATTTGTTTTAATATTATACATATTAAATTAAATGTAATATAAATATATTTTTTTTTTTTACACGAATCGGCCAGAACCACGCGAATTTAAGGACCACGCGAAAATCACTTAATCTTCTTCAGACTCTCCGCCTTCCTTCTACTCCAATACTCTCTCATCTTCCTGGACTGTTCCTCTCGCTCTTTCTTAGTCCATTTTCTCCCTCATCTTTTCTCCCTCAGGAACCCTAACTTCTTTTAGTTTTTTTCCGAAATGCTCTCTATCCAAGCAGTCCTCATCCTTGATTTTTAGCCTATCCAGCTCCTCTTTTATTTGTTTCACATAACCACCCATACACTTATAGTTTAAGACTCTGTCGAAAATTTTTTTGTTCAGCCTCTTATTGCTCATTCTGACCATGTGGCCGTAGAACCTCAGTCTCCTGGTCCTGATGACTGTTTCAAGATCTTCCAAATTTCTGTATATTTCTTCGTTGGATTTTCGCCTATACCACTCTTGTGTTACTTTGGGTCCACTAATAATAAATAATTTATTATTTATTTATAATTTTTATTTCATTTAATTTAATATGTAAATAATCCCAAACTGTATTTTAAATTGCTGATTTTTGAATTTTTGGGTGTTTTTAGAACTGAAGACGAATGTATAACATTTGAAACTAGTTCTCAATAAAACATTTTTTTTATAGAAGTGGCAAATAATTGATCAATCCCTAATTTCTTTTATTTGTAATAACTCTATTTCGTTGTAAATTTTGTATGTCCTTTTGCAATTTTTCTGAATATGGCATCTCGGAACCATTAAATGTTGATTTGAAAGTAGGTAAACCAAAGAGTATTGCAGGCCTAACCATGCATTTTAAAGGCATAAGTTTCAATTTGCTTGGCAGAGCAAAACGCCATCAAAGGCCTTTGAGCAATCAATTGGTATCCGTGACCTGGTGGTGTTCCCGTTAAAATCAATAATTGGCATACGTTTTTCATTATTACATTTATATCTCAACAATTTGTGACTGTTGAGAATTAAATTGTGTTAAGTGATGCAATATTGTGATTAGGGATTGATAAATTATTTGCCACTTCTATAATTTTGGTTTTATTGAAAACAAGTTTCGAATATTATACGTACATCTTCAGTTCTAAAAACATACAAAAATTTAAAAAATAAGCAATTCAAAATACAGTATGATATTATTATATATATTATATATATTAAATTAAATGTAATATAAATTAGTATTATAAAACACTTATGAATTATGAATTAAATTAAGACAAGAAATCAAATGTTTTTAGAACTGAAGATGAATGTATAACATTCGAAACTAGTTTTCAATAAAAACAAAATTATAGAAGTGGCAAATAATTATCAATCCCTAATTATCAATCCAAAATATTAATCCCTAATTAGATTGATCCTTCTATACCATCATACGGATGCCAACTCAATATTGTGATCACGGCCACAGTTTAAAGTTAACAAGAAGCATGTGCTTCAAGTCATAATATTTTCCATAAAGTCATAATCAGAAAAAGAAGGTAATAAACAAAGTTTTTTTTTCGAGATAGCCTGGAAGAATTTTAATTTCCGCTTGAGTAATAAATCTACATAAATTTCTGATGAATGTTGGCATAAATTGAGAGAACCCTTTGGATTATGGTGGCCTGTCTCTAATTAAACGGCGGCCCAGACCTGAGAGAGAGAGAGACAGATAGAGATAGAGAGAGAGTGAGTGAGAGAGTTAGAAAGAGTTGTACACTTTGTATTCTAAAAAGACCCTAGAGAGATATTTTTTTATTAAAGAGTACTTTAAGTCGTATTAATTATTACCATTAACATGGAACTTATTTTTCTTCGGTGTCCTCCAGAAAAGTATCACACAAAAATACCAGGCGTAATGACTCTTATAATTTTGCAGGTTTTACAGTTTGCTGAACAGTAATTTCTTTTTTCATAAAGAAAATTATGCTCAACATATAATTTTTTTTTTCAAATTTCGTAGGAAGTTTTGATAAATCTGGAATAGGAGAGCATTTATTCCTAATTTTCTTCTTCTAAAATCTGTTGATGTTTCGTGAATGTGTCTCCGTTATCAAAAAAGTGTCGTTTCTTCACTATCGAAGAAATAAATATCATCATCTCATAACATTAATTCAGTGTATTGACTGAATTTTTTTACTTTCTAGGATATATTGGCACATTTTTAACAAAAAAGTGACAATA
Organism: Rhaphigaster nebulosa; assembly: GCA_948150685.1. NCBI lineage: Eukaryota > Metazoa > Arthropoda > Insecta > Hemiptera > Pentatomidae > Rhaphigaster > Rhaphigaster nebulosa. The sequence goes on from OX411309.1 coordinate 22,136,914, forward strand.
AGCAAATCATACGGATATAATAGTGCCCATCATAAATATAAGTGCCCCGATAGGCATGAGGGAGGATAGTATCCAGCAGAACTTCTTCCCGTTCTTGAATTAGTCCTTCAATTCAGGAAAAGAGATCTATCATCCAGTTCCTTTTTAGAGTTCATCTGATGATCATGTTAGCCATAGCCATATCAACTATCAGTCTGTTGTGATGTCCGTGAGGATTCTTATAGAAACGGGAATAAAGAGTACAGAGTGCTAGTAAATAGTTGTTTGTTGCAAGTCGGTAAGTAGAGTTTACGTACCAAGGAGATTCTGTTTTTGTGAGTCTTTTTAGTGAATCGTAAAACTATGAGGCGTAAGTCCATATAGGTTTAAGTAGACCCCACTCCCCTCCTAGTTTCGGCCCTGCTAGACAAGACTCCAAAATCTTTTGTTGTTTCACTACTTTGTTAAAAAATAAAATAAAAAACACTAACACCGATATTGGAACATCCTCACAAGCCAACACATAAAAATCCTATTCACTCTTTGTAATATGTCTTGATCTAAAACCAGCCGCAGAGAACTAGAATAGCTGAAGAGAACTAACGTTAAGTGGATAACAGTGAGGATACAGATTGGTTCTGCAGGTCGATATTTGCGGTTTACATTTCCACAGATCTTCCCACTAGTTTGGGGAGAGGGGAAGCCTATCTCTAGAGGAAGATTTACCTCTGACAGCTAGGGCAGTTCCTCAGGGGCCCATTCAGAGGCTGAGGAAGGACCCAGGCCTTTGTTTTATAACTTGAGGGCTCGCATGGCGTGCATACCCTATGGCCCAGTGAGGGAGGCCTTTTATCTCTAAGCATAAGTTATTTCCATAAATAAGATTTTACTTTTGCCTTGTCGCGGTAAATGTAAAATGTATACTAGATGAATGTTAAAATTGCGAAGCGACCTAGAAATGAAATAAAAACACATGCAAAATAAAAACGGACTTGAAGACAAAGTATTTACGTATACATTGGAAAAATATATTTTATTTTGTTTATTTAATTATTTTTTGTTGTAAAATCAGTTAAAGAACAGAAACACAAAATAAATCAATAACCTAAGAAAAATCATAATTTTTTTCTCAGTGTTACTATGGCTGTCAAAAGTTTTCGAAAAAAGTGAATCAGTTTGAGAATAACAAATAAAAATTAAATAGTGAAACGAAATATATTTTATTCCTACTAATATTAAATATGAATGACCAAACTCAATGACATATAAAAATGTATACAGCAATGTCAAAAATCGAAAAATGTTTTCTGAAATAAATAGATACATATAAAATATATATATAAACGTCATGGATAACGAAATATATATATTTTTTTTTAAATCTCCGAAAAATGAAGATGTGAAATTACAATAAAATAAAATAAACACGGAATCGCCCATTTCCCATATCAGACAAGATGTTATATGGGATTGTGTTCCAATTCGATAATTAATAATATTTTATACTCAACCCAAAAATCTTCACAGGTTGTAGTGGTACTGTTTTTTTTTTTTTTATATAGTATTAAATTTTTATATTGTGGATAACTCTGGCGGTTTGAACTTTTAATCCATCCCCGTTTTAGTGCCAGCAGTTATAGAAATTATGAATTACAGAATAGTGGGCGCTGTTAAAGTGAGGACCGTGGTTTGATATCGTTCTTTTCACTCGCCCTTATATTTACAACAATACCTGTCATTAATGACGGAATAAATCAGCTATAACCACACTGTCTCCAAAAAATACTCCAAGAGAGAAAGTCAAGTACTAAATGGTTTTATAAAATTTCTTTTCCATGAATTAAACATACATCTTTATGTAATAACTGTAATACACTACTGGAATAACTGTTTTTCTGAAACTCGTCGTGGAATGAGGTACGAGATTGAATAGTGAATCATATCTTCTTTCTCTATGTAAAAAGAACATAACGAAAACAAACTCCACCTTTGGCTTCGCGGAATTAATTCGTGTTGAACTTCAAGAGCAGATCGGGCCATATTTTTAGCTTTAGTGACTCACAAGATCTTTACTATTAAAATCAAAATTCACTAACTAAACATATCTACTACTAATTTGTTTTTTAAAAACATGATTTTAATTAGATCCCAAATACATTTTTGATTGTTACTACAATACTAACAAGCCATTATGTCAAAATGAAATCAACAGGACTTTTAAAAAGCAATAAACAATGGAAAAATGCTATCCTACAAAATAAAGAAAAAAAACAAAACAACATATTTAAAAATAAAACGCTATATTTTCCATAAAGGCCACTGTTTGTGTAGCTTTTTACGTCAGTCTGGCTAACGAGACAGAATAGACTGAGAAGATACCTTCAATAAAACAGGACCTTGCCTATCAGTTTTAGAGGCTATACCCCTTTGTAAAAGAATATCTGCTAAAGTAACAAAGTAGGTCCCTAGCGTATCAATTGTAACTCCTTCAAAGGGATGTCGCCAATTATTGGGTATTAGATTTGGAGATGGAACATTTCTGATGACACGAATTTAAAATTAACAGGAATAATTACGAGGTAAAATGGTGATATTGCAAAATGATTTTACACCTCTAATTTGGGAAAATTCAAATCTAGACATATTAGTGTTTTTTAAAGAAAATGCTAGATCTCATGAAAACATTTCAATATTTTTGCCAGATCTTAAGCAGTTGGTTAAATCCACGATGAATTCTGAGAGTCCCAAAGACTACAGAGGTTCTATTTAAGTTCAAAGAGCTGATTAATTGTTGCAATTGCCCATTAACAACAATGGTCTCACAGTGTATTCTGTAATACGATATAAAACTGAATTTGTAAGTTGTTTGTTTGTATACTTAAAGCTTCGTGTGTGTAATCTTCCATTTATATCCTAATAATTATTTTATTTCTCTTGTTGAGTTTTTGCTGTTATATATTAAAGTTAAGCAACGTCGAGCGTGTCTAGTAATTGGATGGGTGACCGTCCGAATTTGGATGACCGCCTACCAGGAAAAATTCACGCAGCCCTCGACTATCCCCTCTCCTCCGGTATGTGAGGCCCGTCAAGCTACTGGAGGCAACTCACACAGACCGGGCGTAGGAGTGATGACCCTATCCCGTGTACTTAAATTGTGAATCGCGTTGTGGTTCTGCAGGATGTCAAATAGCCATACGAAGGTTTGGTTCATGGATGGTCTGCTACAGGGAAAGACATACAGGGCCCCGAGGTCCTGCTGACCCCGAACAGCCGATTTGTCACTGTCCTTGAACCCGAGTGAGTCGGTGGGAAGGACACTGCCGAATTGGCACCATAGGGACTGGTTATGGAACAATGGTCAGCCTACCGCTGCACAATGTAAACCATATTTCGTAACAGCGTGAGGTTGGATGCCCCTCCAGGCAATCTGAGCTCCCGCAAGCGATAAAATATCTGTAAGAAGACCTGTATGGAAAGATCTGTATGCTCTATAGTGCCAACAGAAAAAAAAAATGTATATATATATATATATATATATATATACACACACACACATTTATCTAAACAATTTTTGTTGCACTAGTTGAGATCATTATAATAATCTAATGGTCTATATTCAGGTAATCTTGGCATGGGTAGCCATATGTCCAATAGTGCATCGTACGAAATTTAAGCATAATTATTTGTCAGACTTGAAGGTGCCTCATCCAACTCATCTCGTGCCTTCGCCGAGATACCTCATGAATGTCTGTTTTAATATGAATATATGTTATCGTGCTGAAACATATAAGCTACGATATCAGTACGAATGAGCTTGAATAGTGGAGTCAAGTAGTACCTTCCGGGTGAGCATTAAAAGTACAGAAAACAATGGATCCTGGATCCTCCGACCAGGAAGAAAAGAAAGAAGAAGATGAAGCGATAACTAGGTGCTGAGGGCACTCCACCTAGAGAGGTCCTGGAGATAGCATCTGGAGGGCGGCCCCTTGGCGAGTTGCAGTTGTTCGATCCCTGCTTCCTGCAATAAATCATCGTCAGCGCGGGATTCTAATCTCTTCCCTCTGTCCTAAATAGTTCCCCGGCTCATGCTTAGGTAATTCCAGGAAATTGTGTGATTAATCTGTATACAAGGTAATGATATTCTCAATATCTAAATCTAAAAGACAAATAATTATTTTCACACTTGTACAGCGTTACTTATAAATGACGAAGGAAGTCTGTGCGCTTTCCCCATATGCTTAATAAAATTTCTTCTTCCCTGTGGATTAGATTAGACTGGCCTGAGACATTTTATTCTCTAAAAGTTATGAAGAGGGTGACATGAGCCTCGAATATTTCGTTCAGGGTGTCTTAGACCACCGAACTGGGGAGGACATCGAAATATTGTCTCATAGATGTATTCAAATGATGAAAATTGGTGAAAATGTTCTGCGGAGTAAGCTTAATATACGAGAAATTACATGAAGATATGAGCGGATTAAGGTTTTATGTTATAAATTTAAAGAGAAAATAGGTTTTTTTTGTCGTATTTTTTTAAAGGCATGAGCTATCCACTCCATTGAGAAAACATGCGAATGCCAAGAATCTTATGCTGTTAATACGACAAAATCAATCTTATAAATAGCACATTCATCCTCTTGTGTATTCAATTATTGTCCTACCGCTAGTTGCAAGGGGAAGGAACTTGCACGGACCCTGCTTCGTTTGCTAATTTTGAAGAGATGTTGAGAATGGGAGGTCAAAAAACATTATATACCTACAACCATACGAGTACCTAGTATCATTTTTTATCATCTTGTACCTTGGTTTTTTTTTTTACCCCAAAATTTGTTGGCTCTACTACAAACAGCGTTTTACGATTTGAATGGTTTTTGTTGTTTGTACTTTTTTTTTTAATATTGATGCAGATTATTAGGTTGAGGTAAATCGGCAGTCTTTGTGATATTTAATTTGACCCCATTTACTATTTATCGAATTGTGATAACAAACTTCACCCGTTAAAAAAAAAAAAAAGTAAAATGGTGGGCAAACATTAAAAAACAATCAAAACGAAAAACACTGCTTACAGTAGTAACCCACTTACGAAGAATTTAGGGGAAAAACAAGGTAAGCGATAACAAATTAAGGAAAAAAATATACTAAGTGCTCGTATTGTCGAAGGTATGCAATGTTTTTTAACCTCCCGAAAACGAATTTGACGAAATTAATCTAATGAAATTTAACTAGCTTCGTTGGGAGGCTGATGAAATTAAGCAACTTTTTTCAATTCCTCCCGGGTTATAGCAAGACAATTTATTCCGGATGATTTTACCGAGTATTTCTGAAAATTATTCGTTTTTACTTGTTTAATTGTTTTGGCTGGTGTGATCGCCTGACAAAGCAATATTGATCTATGTACAAGTTCATAGTCATCTTTTTCAGAACTGGTGAAAAAAATTAAGAAATATTCAGTTTTAGTAAATAAATTTGGCCTATTATTAGAAAAAATGTGTTCTTCTTGGAAAACTCTTTAAAAAAATCATATCTCGAAAACGGATTAAGATAAGAAGGTGTAGAGGTAGCGGCACTGAATTATATTTTTGATAGATTACTAGGACACCCTGTAAATGAACTAATATAGATATATGCAATATTTATGAATGAAGGAAGGAAAGTTGAGCCCACAAATGCGGCGCTAATGTTATTAAAAGGCAATAACAAGATCACACCTACACTAACTGCCCCGCGACACGTACACAACCGTATTTCGAGGCGTTTTCTAGTGAACCAGTCCCGAAATATCCAATCTGATGGTATACAAACATCATAGGAATCCCAACAATCCATTATCAGGCACCAGATCCTGAGTGCTTTAAATAAGCACTAGTGCCTGCATCAACGTCAGGCGAAGGAGGAGACGTAGTGAGGCTTCTAAGGCCCAAAGGCAGATCAGAATGTTGAAAGGCGATGGAGTCTGGACAAGAATTAGATCGTACTCAAAATTAAAGAAGACTAATTGTTTATAACTGGGTTATGATTAGAAGATTCATGCATCGTGAGGTATACACCAATTGTCAGGTGTACAGGTACACAGGTATAGACTAATGATAGCACATCTCATTTCAACAGCCTAACATAGGCCAAAATCGATCCGTACTCATTTCCGCGGCTTTTCCAAGAGACTACTGGGCCAATTTTTTTTTTAGATTAGCACAAAGCCACAGGTTACCCCAGGATGATCCTCGAAATTCGACATTATTATACGCCATTTCGATTGAATTAAAGGTTTAGTACGCCCACATTTCAACCATTTATCAATATATAGAAAAACTACGAAGTTTTGGAATCATATTACCAAAGCATTTAAAAATATATATATATATAAATATATATGTATATATATATTTTTAGGCGGATATATAAAATAATTAACCATGTTGTAATTATTTACAGTGTTTTTGGTTTTCAGTCCTGATTGTTGACTGAAACATTGACTGGTTAGTTATCAGCTGCTGTTTGAGAGATTTAAAACTTTGCAATCATCCATAATTAACTAATTATAGTTTTTGAACATTTTTAATTTTTTTTAACATTCTTTAATAAAGAATAGGTGTAAATGTATTTATTAGATAAATAAAACTGTGTCAGTACTAGTAATGTAATTGGTCCTTAATATAAGCACTATATAAAACTGGATGCAAACTTTTTAATTTGAATACTAATCTCTGTTTGATAGATATCAATAATTCTTCTGTACGCAAGTAAAATGCAGAACAATATATAATATAATAGCAATTAAAAATAACCTGTGGGTATATGTTGAAAATATACAGGAATGGCCTGCCACCAGTTACACAAATTACTGTACATTAAAATTTAAAATATAAAATCATGATTTCTACATTATCAAACTATTGAAATCACTTAATAGACTATACTATATATTACCTCGAAAAAAGTTACATAACACATAAATCATGACGCAAAAGAGACTGGATTAGATAGAAAATTAATTTAAAAAACAATTATTTATTAGTTTTTGCTAAATAATACTTACATTATTGTTAGATAAGTTTTATCCAAGTGATGCAATTGATTGAAATAGGATCTTTGTACAAACAATATTTAAATGTGGCGGTGAAATTTGTTTGTTTGTTTATCTCTGGCTTGTGGAGATAACATATATCGTCAGCATTCGTGCGAAAGTCACTAAATCCAGTTGGTGAATTTTGTATGATCAATATTTCTGTCAAGTTAAAAAACAAAATACGTGGATTAAATGAATTTAGTCATCATGCTACGGCCAAATAAGATATTGAATGATAGCGATGTTTTCCAGGAGAAAATATAAGATTAGACCAGTGAAGAAATGAAATGTGTTTAATAATATTTTAAAAAAAAACAACAACGTTTGATCCATCCTGGGGAAGTTAGGAAATCGCTTCTAATTCCATTTTTATTTGGATCAATCGAAGTGAAATCGAATAGGTATGTTATTCTCGTGAGAAAACTACAAGTACATATTTCCTACATAATTGTTTCACCATTTCATTTACCGTGGAGAAAAAAAGATATATAAACATTAACTTATGGGTTAAAAAAAAAACAGCTATAGGTAATGTATTACCTTCGAAGAAACGAATAAATGCTGGTTTTGTTTTTCTAAATTGGTTTAGTGTTATAATATTGGACGTTTACATTTTTTTCTCCCAAAAACAATACAGGGGACGTCATGGGACTCAATGAAACAAAATGGTTCTTTTATAGACATTTTAAAGACATTGTAATATTTCTCAAGAGTAGGAGTAAACGCATGTTTAACTCGAAATATTGGATAATCCGAAATTTCACAGTGGTCGCATGAAATTCGAAATAAACATGTTCCACTATTTTGTGCAAAAGAAAAGTTCTTTAGCGCAAGCATTTTTTTCAGCAAACCCTTAAATGAAGGGAAGAACATTTTTTTATTTTTATTTTGCCATAAAATAGTAGGTATATCTAACTCTTAACTCACTCAGGATGGAGCTACCTCCTTTTTCACAGCAAGCCTTTCAATTTGGGATTTAGTGACATTTGCCTTAACGACCACGATATAATAGGTTTATCTGAATCAAAATCAGGAAGGAACCATTTCAAATCGAATTCATATCAGATGATTTAATTCAGAACAACATGTTTATGTTAGAAATACGTACACAGTGCAAGTTGCATAAATCATTTCCTTAGGCTGGACCATATATTTTGAATGTCAACTCCTTAGTATTTTTCGCTCTGCAGTTCTTATTTTCAGGGTTAAAACTAAAAGACATTACAAGAGCAAATCCCTGGGATTTATAGATCTAAAGCCCTTCGTTAGAAGGCTTGAATTTCTAAGCAGTCACAAAAGTTAAGACAAAAGGGTCGAGGCGATGAAGGGCTTCCCGTTCCTCAACAAATAATACGTAGAATACTTAGCATTATGTCTAATTGTGATACCCAATACATAGTGTATTATCTGATTCATTTAAGATATAACAAATTTAGTTTAACGTCAAATTATTAAAATTATCAAATACTAAAATGACTTATAAGACTATATATTACCCTGATAGAACTCTCCTGGCTCCGCTGATACATAATACACAAATAAATGACGCGAATACATATTGAGGGACATCTAGACAGTAACTACGCCGAGTGAAGCTTGAATACGAACTGGAGGATATGGACAGATGGTAGCCAGGTGTCGTAAGGCTTTGTTACGGCTCAGGGGTTGCACTAACAGACATTCGAGTCGATTCTCCACTGTTATCTGCACTATACGAGTAGAGGCACACTACCAGAGATCGGAATTCTACTGCGACAAGAGTTGAGGATATTGATGAAAAGGGGTGTTGATAACAATTTCTAGCAGAGAATAAGAATATAAGGGTTTGGCATGCAATGAAATATAGAAACATTTTCCACACGTTCAAGACGATAAGGTTTTATTCAAAAAGTCATTGAATAATGTTAGAGTTTGTACAATCCAACGAGAAAAAAAAATACAAACAATATAAGCCGTTCAAGAATATCATTCATAAAAATAATTTATTTAAATAGACATTAAATTTATCAATAAATGTATAGATTTGAGGTGATGTTGAAAGTATCATGTAGTAATTTTGACAACTTAAGCAAATGTTTGACTTTAGTTATATGAGTCACGTTAAAACAAACACCAAACAAGTTTTTTCACACTTTTAGCTAATTCAGGTTTGTTTTAAATCCCTTGAAATTAAGTATTCATCACTCTGTATAAATAAAAAGCTTTAGTTCGTACGTAGTTGATGAATGCTTCATAGGTTAAATTTAGGTTAACATTTATTATTCTCATTTTGGGGGTGAGGATAAGTTTATTAAGTTCATTTGTTAGATTAATTTCTATTTTAGGGGATTATTAACCATAAAAATACATGTTATTACTGCCTTTATTGAAATAAAAAAATTATTTTTTAAAGAACAAATATCGATTAAGTATAATTACAAGCATCAGACTTTATGAACTAAGTCTGACTTCTAGCTTACAAAAGCGCATTTGTTAATTATCAGTAGTAACTGTTATTACAGCAATGCACACTGTTTACATTAATCCGGTGGATTGATAAAAATGAAATCATCGCAGATTTCCTCACTTCTTCCGATATAGAGGTTGCAAACTGGACAAATAGCGAGTCACACTGCCTCCAAAATAGTTTTTTGCTCGATGTCAGGTTTCCCCATTACAGACTTTCCCGCGTCATCTCGGTTTCACTTTTTCATCCAATTGAATGATTTTCGCATTTTCATCCCTGTATTTGGAATCCAGTATTTCGCTAGGTATGATGTTAACGAAGAATTTCTCAAATGAAGGTAGAAATTAAAGAGCTTTCTAAGTTTTTTAAGAGCAATTGAGCAATCGCCGATAAAATATGTATATTTTCGGCTGTAAAAAAAAAAAGTTGAAAAATCTTTTATAGCAGTTAGGTAACGTACCTGGTTACTAAAAACATACCTTTAGATCAATACTTCGAGACCTTTTGCGAGATATACTTTTTTTTAACCTTCTGGCTAGTGGACTGAGAGAAATTATTTTGAATATACAGTGAAATTTCTCTATAGTGGAAATCCGTGGGACAGACGGATTTATCTGTTGCAAAGGGATGTAGAAGGATTTTACTTGTGCTAATTAAAAAAATGAATACATGAAAAGCATGCATCAAAAAAAGTTTATCAGTTGGTATGAATGAAGTTAATTAATTAAATTTAAAATACTATTTATACACATAATATTTCTAGAATTTAATATGTTTGTATAAAAATATTAAAATATCTGATGAGGAGACGCTATGATTCCTTGTACGCATATTAAACTATAAATCGCTGGCTCAAAAAGTGATTCTGAATTTGCTTTCTACTTTCCGAACATAGCAGTACCTCAAAGACGAAACTCAGCGTTGCGACATCCATCTATTAACAAATACAGATACATACACACACACACACACGCAAACTCTTGTTTCATGAGGTCTTATTCCGTTATTATATGTCGTTTTCTTTCAGTTGGTAGTAAGTTCTCAAGATATTTCTTCGTATTCCGTGAAATTAGAACTGCTTATTTCACTAGATAAAGCATTGGAAATCGACGGTTTCAATATTTTAAGCAGAAGAAACCGCTAAACTTATATATTACACCTTTCGGATCTTCAATTTCAACCAAAATCTATTATATAACTTATAGTCATATAAAAGTCTAATTTACCAAATTTTAGATGCTTTACATTATATTTTAATATAATTTTTGATGAAAGTGTAATATGACCTTCAAGTAAAGTATTAGAAGTAGAACCGGAAGCGGTTTGCTAATTTTAACCAAAATTTATTATGTTAGTATGGAAGTCTTAAATACCAAATTTGAGAAGTTTTGCATTATATTTTAATATATTTTTTGATAAAAATCAGTAATGGGCTTCAAGTAAGGTACCACTTCTGCTAATCATGCACTGACCAAAAAGAGAGGTTCACAACTAGATTATACGATAATCCTAAATACAAATTTGAACTTTCTACCGCTAACCATTTTTGAGTTATGAGAGATACGTACGAACGAACGCACTACGAGTAAAATGGATTCAGGGATGGCCAAAATGGATATTTCCGTTGAAATCTGAAAAAGAAAATTTTCGTGATTACAATACTTCCTATACTGCGTATAAGGAAGTAAAAAGCATGAAATAAATTTGGTGAACGAAATGTATAAACAACTTAGGTAATTACTTTGTTTTTAATTTCCACAAGAGTTTTTCCGACATAAATTTTTTCAACTAAAAACTTTTTTTTTTTATTATTGAAACTTACTATCTATACTTATTTACTCTATTCTCTCTACTTCTTTTATTTTTCGGCGTGGTTATAGGTTTTAATTAATAATACGGCTATGACATTCCACAGCGTTAATCACGCCTGAAGAAGAAGACGTTTCATTAATAAAAAATAATAAAATCAGGATATGTACATAATTTAATTGTGCGTACGCATTTATATCAAAATATAAAGCCATCAAATATGGTTTTCTTAATTTTTAACAATTTGTAAGTGCCCGTTCAGAGGAGTAAATTGTTATCTCTCGGTGAGGAAAATTTGGCTATCCGTGTTCGTTAGGCCTGTGTCCGTTGTAAAGGGGTCTAAATTACTATACTTCCTGACTGGGACGTTTAAATATTCTCCAGATGAAGAGATGTCCATTGGAGAGACGTGCCGGTTAGGATAGGTTTCACTGTAACCAGTTACCATTGGATTTCGATTAGAGCTATTCACCTTCGCCAAATAGGTATTCGTAGAACTTTGGGTACGATTTCGGGTATTATTAGTAAACATTTAATATTTAACAAAAATTATTATACATGAATAACTTTAATGAAGTATGTTATAGATAAAAACTATTCCGACCGACGCGTGTCCCCAATTCCCCATCATGCAACACTTTGTAGGATAGTAAGCATAGAATATGTCCACTGGACATTATTGCCAACATAAACTTCTGCTAAATTGGCTATTTGAGCCTATTCATCCTAAATAACGTTGTGGCTCAGTCAACTTTTGAAAGCAGCAGAGCAGTTAATCAAGTTAGCTTCTCGACTGGACGTTAAGGTCCCAGAAGGGAACAGAAAGTTTCTATCACAACTTATAAACTGTTAGCTCACAAATAAATAAATAGAACTATTTTATGTATAGAACTATTTTCGTGATTCGTAGTACCGGCTAAATATTATTTCTTAATAATGAAATTTCATATATTTTTTAAATATCTTGTTTCTAAAATGTGAAGAAAGTTAGAGATATTGGATGTTGAATTTTAAGATAAATACATCGATAATTTTGCACGATAGTTTTAATTCGATGTATCATAATATCCATATCAAAATTTGAGTATCGAAAACTGATATTATAAAAATAATAAATAAAGTAAAAAACGTCTATAACATCGGCGGTTACGACAACCAAAGAACCAAAACAAACTTTTTCAAAGAGGACTAGTGAGCACAACAAACGAGGACCTGAGAAATATTGGTTTATTTTATTTTTTTTTTCTAGTTTAGTAATAATTTTTTTCTTTTTTAGTTTTTAATGAAAGTGTTAATAATAATTTTTATAGGTTTCAGTCATTATTGATTACATTTTTATTATCTTCTATTTTTAATTTTTTGTTTGTTGGGTAAAATTATATTAATTTTTCTCTTGTTCTAATTAATCAATTTTTTAATAATAAATTTTAATATGTAGGTTTTTGGTGATTCATACAATATTGATTTGTTTTCCATTTTAATTTTGTTTATGTTTAAGCAATTTAATAATGTTTTTCCTTGAGTTTTTTTTTTTTTTCTGCTAGTACCTATGAACTATAATAATAAGTTGTTTTTTTAATTGACAAATGTTGATAAATTGGTGGGTTTTTTTTTCTGTAATTAGCCATACATAATTTTTTTATTGCTGCTATTAAAACTATTAAAAATCCAAGAATTGTTAACTTATGATATCTTATTCTGCAATTCAATGTAAACCCTCCTCCTTTCAAAGATTAAAAACATCGGGGCCCGATATATCGAAATATTGATATTTTTTATTGATACATCGAGATACTATTTCGATATATTTGAAAACTATCGATATTTTTGTTCGATATTTACATCCATAGGGTAAGACAGTAAATATCACACCTGTGCCTTACAACTTCTTCCAAAAGTAATTAGCTTATTGCTTATTTTATTAAAAAAAAGTCATGAAGACTTTACTGGACAGGCACTGATAGAGGTAAAGGTGCCTTCACACAATTGCCAAGCCTAGGAAAATCAAATGTGTAAAGGGGTAGTTTGGCTTGGCTTGGACTGGCTTTCGTGTGTTTTAGTCCGATCCCGTTCATGCTGGAAGCGTCATATCAGCGCTAGTGTTGCATCAACATATTTGAGTATTTATATAAATTATATGTTTTTATTTTACATTTGTAATTGTTTCTTTATAAAACAATTCTATTTTAAAGCGAAATCAACAGCTAACAAAAGTTGAAATAGTAGCGTATGGATAGGTCAGCTTTATAATCTTCTGTAAACCCCCTTTACATGTTTGCCGTTTGACTTGCCTAGACTTGGCAAATGTTTATAGGCACCTTAACTTATTTTCCACCAAAACCGCACCTTGGGAGACAATGCTCCAACCGCCTGATTTATCCCCTAAATAGTATCATTTATCTACTAATTTTTTTGTTGAGTGGACATTGAAATAGCCGACGATACTGCACCGTTTCTAATGAAACTTTAGGAACGTGGAACTTATAGTCAACTATAAGAGTTGGAAGGAACAAGAAACATCTAACAGTTCCGACACAAAGCAAAAATCAAAGATTATATTTAGTAGTTTTTTACAATTTTGTTTTAAGAATGAATGAAAATGAGCTGCGTAATTTTCTCTAATTTTTAGGTTCGTAGATTTTTTTTTTTTTAAATCAATGAATACATTTTTTATATATTTTTACTTTCGCTTACCTTTTTTAAAAAAATAATGTTTAACTGAATCCATGTATTAATTCTTAATTCCATATAAAACTGGAATATAAAAGTTCGTCGAAACAATCATGCAAACTCAATATTTAATAATGCTTACTAAAGACTTTGGAGTTATACTATCTTACAGAGTTTTTAAGGCACTGATCACTGATTGCTTTTTCTAAATTTTTAAATTCATCGATTGAAAAATAAAATCAGTTTTAAAAAATTAAAATAAATGATAATGGCAGCTCGCAAGAAGCTGAGGAAGGATATTGCTAATCCCCTTCCCACATACAACTTCCGAATATTTACTTCAACATTGACAAGGTGGAAGTCATTATGAGTAAATAAAGTCAGAGCATTTTTATATTTATATTTAAAAAAACAAATATATATACTTTAATCGCCTATGAGCCCCATTCTTCAAAGCATCTTGTAGATGCTTGAATGCAGATTTGGGCCTACGATTTCATTCATAATATATTTTATATATTATGTTTTATATATTTTATATATATATATATATATATATATATATATATATATATATATATATATATATGTATATATATATATATATATATATATATATATATATATATATATATATATGTATATATATATATATATATATATATATATATATATATATATATATATATATAAAATATATTATGAATGAAATCGTAGGCCCAAATCTGCATTATATTTATATTAAATCTGCATTATGTATATAAATATATATATATATATATATATATATATATATATATATATATATATATATATATATATATATATATATATGTATATATATGTTTTGATATCTCTTACTAATTTTTTTTAACGCCTTGTTATAATACGTTACACATATTAAAACCTGATAATTATTTACAATTATTACATTGTTTTTGCTTACAAATAAATTGTTTAAAGTTAAAATAAAAAGTAATGGGGCTCACCAATTTTTTCATTCATAATATTTTTTTTTTTTCTTATCCTCTGTTTGTTTAAAATGTCTTTTCATTCATTCATAATACTAAATTAAGGTTCTTTTTAAAATACCAGTTTCCTTTTTCTGTATTAGGAAAGGAGGCAAATTGAAATATTGAAACAACATTTAAAAAAACAGGGTTGAACTATTTTCAAACATTTTCTTCAGAATCTTCATCACAAGGTCATTTGAAACAGTCATGACTCACAGTTTGCTCAATGACTGAGTCAAGATTCCTTTTAATTCCAAATTTTTTGAAATAAATCTCCGCAATCTTTCATCAAAACAAATAAATATTTATCATATTTTTTGCCGTATTAAAATCGTGTTTGTGAATCTAATTAACTCGTTTAGCATTTATTATATTTTAAATAATCAAGTTTCAACTTTTTCTTAAACGACTTGGAAATTAATAGAACTTACAATTGCTGCATTTGTCATTTTTCTTTAAGGACAGCTATTTAAAACTGTTAAAATTAAGAGCATCGGTAATTATCAGTTTACATCTAATGCATAGCATATTTAATAAACTTTCTGTACGGTTTTGTAAATAAGTTTTTGTATGTTGGATATGAAACTGAAAATTTATCTCTAATGGTAATTGAGCTTAAATGTGACAGTCTGATACTACACTACGGATACCATAACAATTTTATCTGGAAAAAGTAATATCATATATAAAGAAAACTAAGAACATAAAAGTTCACAAAAGAATAATTATTTTTAATACAATGCATAAAAATAGTGATTATTATAACTAATTTAACATTTCGTAATTATATTGCCCTACAATATTGCTAAACGGTGTAAAATAATTTATTGATTAATCATCAATAATAACCATTAAAAAAAAAAATTGTTTATTTATTTATTTTATTAACAAGAAGATGTAATAATATAGCGTATATTCTGTGGCACAAGATTTATATGTAAGCGATGATTCGAAACTTGAAATAACACGATTTTTCGACGGAGGAACAGTTTTTTATTATTCCGGGGATGAAAATGTCAACATCACTTTTCAATGTGAAAGTTTCTGAAAGTTGCCCGTCATGGGAAAATATTGAATAAATTTTCACTGGAGACAAGTTTTTCAACCAACAATAATAAGTTTTCCATTCTTAGAGTTCACTCACACCCCCTTCTAAAGCCAAAAATGTATTATTTTGTAAAACATGAAATTACAGCTTTTAGAAGTTTTGATCTTTATTTAAATAAAGACTTTAGTGACCTAGTGAAATGACCAATGAAATTTTTGGAATTCAATTATAATTGTTCAGTTATTTTATAACTATCCCCATATAGGCACTTATTTTTAAGTTTGTCGGCATACTGACTCCGAATAGAAAATATTAGATTCGACAATTAAAAAAAAACAACCTAAAATTATCGATTGCCAAGCAAGAAATCCAAATAAACCATCCAGAACGTTCAAAATAAAGATTTACAGTTTAATGTAAAATTAAAAACACCCATCATTAGCACGATAATATCATTCTGGTAACAATGTATTTTATTTTAAAAAACAGGCTAATTGATTCGCAATCCTATTGTATTCTGGACAGCGTGGTCATCAGTGTGCTCCAACTAACTGATTCTTCTCTTGAGTCCCATCAAAATATGGTGGATATATTTCTTTCTACAATATTTAAAGGAAGCAAAAACTAAATTTACGATACATAACAGTATAGATAGTAATAAAAATTAAATATATAATTTCTTATAATAGTTTTTGTAGAATATGGTGCCATAATAGATATTTAAGTTAAAAATTTCATTAGCAATATTTTTTCATTAAAATTTTGCTCTGAAATATTTTTCCACTTAATTTATAATTTTTTTATTTTTATTTATTTTTAATATTTTATAATTCTTATTTCGTTCTTTTTCCATTCTAATTTAATATTTTTTTTTCGTAATTTAAACAGAGTATATATTTATTTAAGTTAAAAATAAAAAAGGCCAATTGGACACCAATACATCAGTTATTCAAATAATGACAACGTTTCGGCTATCTTGAGCCATTTTCAAGTCTGTAAGAAATATTATTAGTAAAATAAGTAATTATATCTATATTTGTTTTGATATAAAAAAGCATATATTGGTGTTCAATTAGCCTTTTTTTCATAATTATCTCGTTCATAATTATTCATTTCATATTTTTAAACATTATTACTGCTAAGAATTGTTGCTTTACATGGTAACTTTCGAGTCAGTAGCGGCAAAGATTCGAATTCGTCCGAGGAAGGTTATCCCTTATATTTCGTTGGATTCAAAGAATAAATATCGATATTCTCTCTAAAGGTGAGTTTATACGATCGATTTTTTTCACTCTCTGGAGAGTTTTTTATGAGAGTAATGCTCGCGCACGTTTAAATGCCCTTGAGAGTTCGAGGGTGATCTCTCAGCGAGTGGTATTATCAAGTCACAGCTCAGTACTCTCAAGAAATTCTTTTGAATGATTGAAACCACTCTCAAGAGAAGCGTTTACACTTGCTGTGGCGTGACATTACAACTATCGAAGAGCTCTACAGGCCTTTACACTTGCCAGTTATACTTTCGAGAGTGGTTGATATATAGCCCGTGTAAACGCACCTAAATGCTAGAATAAGTTGGGAACATGTGGACACATAAGTTGGAGAACATAACTATGATAAACCTCAAAAAACAACAAGAAGTAAAATCTATAACGAGATGCAAAACGAAATAAACTAATTAAACGCCTACAATATATGAATTGAGAAGAATTATCATATGGGATTAATGAATCTTATGTGATTACTATATTTGATTATTTTTCTTTTAATGTTTTTTTTTTGTTCGCCATTACGCCTAGATCGTGATAACGCTAATAATAAAATAAAAGATAATAATTATTCAAAAAATAGCTCAATCCATCCTGCATTCACTGAGCGATATTTTTTGATGATTCATATTTAAAAAAATCAAACGAAAAAAATAGAAACACCTAGGCTGTTTAATAAAAAAACATACAATTATATGAACATTTTTTAAAGTATAACATATTTTATTCATCGCCTTGATGAAAAAAAAAACTTAATTGGCTCATATGAGTGGGTGTAATTCAGTGAACTATTAATGGATGTATTTAATCCTAATAAGTAGATATCCATAGATAGGATAGATATCCTAATCAATAGATATCCAGTATTATCTCCAGCAGTAATATTTACAATTTTTAACTCTTCTTAGACACGGAGTGTAATTTAAATATAATTCAACTCTCAGTTGAAAAAGCTACATTAAACTATATGATGACAAGCAACTAAAAGATTCGTTTTTTTTAAAATAAAACAATTCTGATAGTGTATCGAGTTTCTTTTAGATGATACAGCACATACCACAACATCCCGTCGCATCGATACGGTTCAATCAAGTGAAGAGACATCAATACAGTTTCCTATATGATTTTTCTCCAAGAAAAATTATTATCTCTATAATCAAATCAAAATGTAAACCGATGAAGCTGATGCTGGTTTATGGCTTTAGTTTTAATCCATGCAGAGTTCAGCACACTATGAAGTAAGTTTAAATTAT
This sequence comes from Rhaphigaster nebulosa, assembly GCA_948150685.1. NCBI lineage: Eukaryota > Metazoa > Arthropoda > Insecta > Hemiptera > Pentatomidae > Rhaphigaster > Rhaphigaster nebulosa. The sequence goes on from OX411309.1 coordinate 22,155,463, forward strand.
ATTATTACGGCTTTAGGCTTTTTTACGTATATTTAGACTAAAATAACACAAGTTAATGTGATTTTTTTTCTTAGTTCCACACTGGAGTGGTTACATCTCTATAAAAAGTTTTTTATTCGGCGTCGTAAAATGAACTGATGAACTGATATCGAAATTTGTCCAACTATGTTTTAACGGACCAATTTGTACATGAAAAGTGATTCTTGAGTTTTTCTAATCGGTTTTTCTTTATTTTTTAAACTCAATATTTTTATCTTTTTTTTTAAATTAGTTTATCTATTTTCCTTCCCCTTATTCTGGAACTAAAACATCAAAATTTTTTTTATATCAATATGTCCATTCAATCAAATAGGACGCCTCCATAGAATGTAGCATGTATAATGTAAATAAATGAATAGCATACAAAGAAGATTATTGAGGGGAGGAACCACTCGACCAGGTGCAAGATAAGCAGATGTTTTCCTCCTGGTCGGGATACCTTTCAGAACTCATCTGAGAATTGGAAATTTATAATACGAGTATTTTATCTTGGATAAAGCAGTAAATGAATAATAAATATAAATATTAACCAAATATATTAATATAATTAAATAAAGATAAAATATAAACACTAGAATAATGACGCAATAATTTACAATTAATTAATTTTAACCGAATTCAGAAATTTATATAACAAATTGAAAGGAGTTCAATTTTTTAATTCAAGCAGAATTTATTTACGTAATCAGTTGAGTCCGAAAAAAAAGTCGAATTTAATATAGAAGGTGCATTTAATACGTTTTGCTAGTCTTTTATAACCCTTCGGGAAGGTTATAAATTTACAGCAAAGTTAAGTAAATATGAAGTATATACTAGTATATAATAAACAAATAAAATAATGAATGCAAATAAATATTGAGCTTTCAAGTATTATATTATAAACTGGAGAGTATTACTTGTTTATATTACTGGCGTGTTATTACGATCCTACCTCTGGACCTTTGAATTAAAACCGCTTTTGGAAGGTGCGTTTACTTCACGTATTATTAGTAATGCGATTAAAAATATTTACATATGTATTAAAAACTCTCTTAAAAAAATAATTAAAGCGTAAAAGAAACAAAAAACAGTGCAAGACAAAGTTTTGTAACAACATTTAGAGGAAATCGACCCGGATTTTTAATTATGCTAATGTTGACGATAAACGAATGATTTAATATTTATATGTTTTCTTTTTATACTAATAAAAACATCATTGAATATTTATTTTATTTTATTTTTAATTCCTTGAATCGTTAAATTTTTTTTTTGTTAAATTTTATTCATTTCATAATTGAGTTATATTCTAATATTGTGTTGTTAATTATTTTTTTTAAATTATTTTATTTCATTGCAATGTAGTTTTGTTAAATAGTAATTCTTTTTATTAATTTATTGTTTTTATTTTATTTTTATTTTTATTTTTCTTATGTTACAGAACGACCATGAAGTTTTGTTTTCAGCAAAGTCATACGATAGTAGTAGAATGCTTTCATAAAAAAATATTCAAAAGTTCTATTATTTATAAAGCATTAATAATTATTATGTTTTTCCAGCATGCATTCAACAAACTTATAAATTAGTAGGTAATTATTTTTCTTTCTTAATATTATTTAATTTTTACAAACAATAAAATCTGGCCATATTTACTAAATGACAGATAAGATTGATGATGGTACCTTTGGACTGGCAATCCACATCCAGCTGAAGGTTGCCTGTTGAACATCTGCGCTTGTTGACCACGACCTCAGGGACTATCGTCTCCAGCGGCTTCCTCTTTGCCAGCTGCCTCTTCTTGGCGGTCTCGAGGACTTCCGGTCCGAACCTCTTGACCAGGCGATCGACGTTCCTCCTGGAAGCCGGCGAGAGGTTCTCCTCATCGTGAGCCCTCCTTTTCATGACCGCGTCCTCCCTCACCGAATATATGCTGACTACTGGGAGCCTAACGACCTCCACTTCCTGTCCGTTGGAGCGGTGCACCTGTCGCTCGTCAGCTGACTCCCAAGGACGGAACTTGGCCATCTTCCTCAGGGAGGCCCGGAAGGTGCTCCTCCTCACTAGGGAAGGCCTCGTCTGTTCCGGCGAGTGCTCACTCATCCCGATCATCCCTTATCGAGGAACGTTGTCATCACAAGTACACTACACCTCAGCACTTTGATCTTACTCACTCACACTGACACACTATACTATATCATCAACTATCATAAGAACTCAACACTCTACGCTCTAAACTCTAGACTCCACAGTACAGCTTAGTATTGAAGACGGTACGGTACTGAACCGATGAGGGCTTGGCAGTTGGGTACACTATGGAGGGGTAGCTCCCTTCAGTTACTGTGGCGGGGGGTCGCTCCTCTATAGTCAACTCACTTCTATAGTTCCCGTTCTCGCAGCTCAACAAAACCAGTCGCTAACGTCCCTACATCACAAGTCTATTACCCAACAAATAACGATAATTAATATATTACGATTATTATCATACTTAGAAAAAGCCAAAAGAAATGTTAAATGTTATAATTGTATAATATATCAAGTAATATGTTTTATAAAAAAAAAAAAATTATACAAGAGTGTGAAATTTGTTTATATTATATTTTTAGGATAATAAACCTATTTAAACTTTTATTTTTTACTATCTTCTTTATTAAATCAAATCAGTCAATGTTTTTGCCCATTTTCAAGCCTATCATCTATAAACAAAAATGATTGAATATTAGTTAAATCTATTCCACAAACATCCATAAGCCCATACAACTATTATTTAATAGAATCATATCACAGAACTATACAACACAATAAATGGCACAAACATACTTCATTATATAAAAAAAAATAAATAACATAATTTAGAAATGGCCAAATCAAGAAATAGAAAGACATATAATTTTATTAATTCTCTTCATCTCGTTGTATATAATTATATTCCATACCGTCATTAATTAAAAAACCCATCCTTCATTAAAAAACTCTTTAATTTTCGTATAAAAAAAGATCTAAATTGTCATTTGATTTTGTTAAAAATAAAAACTATACATAATTTATCAATTTAACTCATTACTATTATTAAGTTTAGAACAGATAATACAAATATCAGCATAATATATATATATATATATATATATATATGATTTATCTAAAATATAAGGATTTCTTGCATAACCAAAATGTTTCTTAAATCTACTATTTAAAATATCTTATTAATTTTCAATTTTTTATAAGTTTTCTATGTCTCCTTACTTATTTAAAATTTAATTTATTAAGAATATCAACATAGTGTTGACCTATCCACTTCATGTCAATTTTAAAATTTACTACATTTTTATATGTTTATAAAATCGGTTTCTTTATAAAATTACATATTTAATCAGGGTGGCTCTCTAAGTTAACTAAAAATAACAGACAAAAATGATTTGATAAAATAAAAAACTATTAATACGATCAACTATTAAATAAAACTCGGGAAACGTATTCGGAAATTATTTTATTTTAAATTATTCTAGTTAACATGGATTACAAAACACAAATGTTATATTTTGTACAGTCATATACTTCGCAATAACTGTATTAAGTGACAATATCAATACAATAATGGTGTAAAAATACTAAAACATTTTTGACATATTAACACTTCCGTGGTGCTTCACAACAATTTATTACATATTAAGAATATTATCGGCTATAAATAAAAAAAATATTTGTCGCTTTGACTAACCCTGACTATTATAGAATCCTTAAAGAATATTTATAAGTATCCTGTTATCGTGCAAGGCTGTTAGATTTTAATAACTTATTATTAATAATTCAATAATAGTTGAATAAGAACACACAACCTTCCCACATCATACATAAAGGAAAATAAATCAATAGCACATGTCCTTAAAAAACACCCAGAAAAAAGAAAAGAAATAGAAAAAGTTACGAAAAATATATTGTGTTAATAATAAATAATTAAAATAAAATAATTATGCAATAAATGCATTTTTGTATGATATTTTAATTCTAAATAATAACAAATTACGATCTATCTCCAACCGAAGAGAACAAAATTAGAGCATCTTTATTTCAAATATATTTATATATAACAGATACATTTTTATATATAAATATATAATATATATATATATATATATATATATATATATATATATATATATATATATATACACAGTTATATATATAAATGTGTCTGTTATATATAAATATATTTGAAATAAGGGTTATTTATTATTATGAATATAATAATTTATAAGCACACACACACACACACACACATACATATATATATATATATATATATATATATATATATATATATATATATATATATATACTGGCGATCACCAGTAACATCCTTAGGAGAATACCAGATTGATCATGTAGCAATCGCACACGAGAACCACAGAGAGATCGTAAACGTGCAAGTTAGAAGAGGGGCAAACATCGACTCCGATCACTACCTCACGAGAATCAAAATCAAACTGACACCAAGGAGAAGGAAACCAAAGAAGACTTCACGAATACCGAAGTTCGATACGACAAAACTAAAGTCATCAGGGATAAAAGAGGAATGGGAAGAAGATACAGCCACGTCCTGGGACGAATTTAAGGAGAAAATAACCAGGAAAGCTAAAGAGAAAATTTAACCAAAACAAAGAGACATCCATGGTGGAATGACGTATGCGAAAAGGCAATCGAGAACAGGAAGACAGCATACAACAAGTGGAACAGTGACAAAACAGAAAGCAAACTATCAATGTACTTGGAGACAAGGAAGCAAGCGACACGAGACATCAGAAAAGTTAAGAGAGAATACTTAAGAGATCAATTAAAAGGGGCAGAAGAGGATTTCCGAAAATGCAATATGAGAGACTTCTACAAGACATTCAAATGCAGAATTGCAGGATATCAACCACAGAACCTTTGCTTCAGAAATGATAATGGAGAACTGGCACTGAACAACAAAGAGAACTGCGAAACACTAGCAAAGCACTTCGAAGAACTTCTCAATTGTCCTGAACCCACAAAGAGATTCCCAAGGATACAACAAATCAGAAGAAATGATGATATAGAAGCACCAGATGAATTAGAGATGAAGAGACAAGTCATGAAAATGAAAAACGGTAGAGCTGCAGGAGAAGATGGAATCGTAGCAGAGCTACTAAAGGAATTCGGGCCGAAGACAATGAGTGAATTGACAAAGATAATAAAAGGCATTTGGGAAACCGAAAAACTGCCTGAAGACTGGAAGTGCGCAGTCATACACCCTCTTCATAAGAAAGGAGACAGATCTAACGTAGAAAACTACAGAGGAGTATCACTATTGTCATCTGCATACAAGACTCTGTCACAGTGCCTGTTAGATAGGGTGCAATCTCAACTGGAACACACAATAGGAGAATACCAATCAGGCTTCAGGCCGGGAAGATCTTGCTCTGAACAGATACTCAATCTAAAAACAATCTTGAGATACCAAGCGATGCGAAGCAAAGAAACCATTTGTACTTTCGTAGACTTCAAGAAGGCCTACGATTCTATAGACAGACTATCACTGATACAAGAACTAGAGGAGAGAGGTCTTGACGAGAAGACAACGAACCGCATCAAACAGACACTAACAGACACCAAATCCAAGATCAAATTCATGGGAGAACCATCACATTCATTCGAAATTAGAACGGGAGTAAGACAGGGTGATGGTCTGTCACCAATACTGTTCAATATAGTACTAGACAAAGTGATCAGCGAATGGAAAAAGGAACTGAAGGCGCAGGGACTTCACAAACCCATTAGGCTAGGAAGAAACAACAAGGGAATAGATATTTCTTGTCTGGCATTTGCCGATGATCTAGCAATACTTACAGACAACATAGAAACAGCAGCAAAACAGATCGAGATTCTGAATGAGACGGCTGGAAAGATCGGACTACAGATTTCTTTTCAGAAAACAGAGTATATGTCGAACCAGAAAGACGCACCGGAAATTATGAGAACAAAATATGGGAATATCAAGAGAGTTCACAAATTTAAATACCTCGGAGAGATGATACAGGCCAATGGGATAGAGAAGGCTGCTCACGAACAGAGACAACAAAAGATGACCAGAGCCTTCTGGAAGACTGGGAACATCTACAACAGGTCATGCCTATCACGCATCACCAAAGTGAGACATTATAACACAGTCATCAAACCAGAAACCCTATATGCATCTGAAACCTTGGTAATGAATCGAAAAGGTGAACTAGAAAACATCAAGAAACTGGAGAGAAGAATCATCAGGAATATTTTAGAACCCAAAAAGACAGAAGATGGATACCGGTTGCGGAGTAGACAGGAGACTGAACAGAAATCTAACATAATACACGATATGTTGAAACGTCGACTGCAATTCTATGGTCATATCAAGAGAATGCCAGACATCCGATTGACAAAACAGATCTTGGAATACACTGAAAGTATAAAGAATATGAGGTGGATAGCCGAAGTTAGAGAGGACTTGAAAGACGCTGGCATAACAGACATTCAAGATAGGCAGACATTCAGACGGAAAGTACATAAATGGAAAGTGAGCCGAGAGGCCAGGAAATTGAAGACTGGAACAACTTGGCCTGAAGAAAGGAAGAAGGCACACAGTGAGAAGATGAAAGAAGTGTGGCGCCTCAGGAAATCTCACACCAAGTAGACGCTTCATCAGTGGCCTATACGAATGAATAGAATAGAATAGAATATATATATATATTAGGTGTACAAATAAGTATCCGCCGTTGTTGAGAGATGGCTCCACCTACAAGATTATGTTGAAATTGTCAGATGAACAACGGCACATGGCAAGTTTGGACATCTGGCAACAACATAACCTCAAATACTCGTGACTTTGTGTAAGCAGTACGTATTTTTTTTTTTTGTGTGTGTGTGTGTGTGTGTGTGTGAACATGTCGAGTTTTGTTCCGAGTAAGTGTCATTTGCGGAAAGTTTTATTTATTTATTTGACTTGAATCAATTGCTTGTAAAAGCATACGGGGATGCTGCTTCAACTCAGAGAAGTTGTAGTGAGTGTTTTCAAAACGGCGAGTTTGATTTGGAGGACAAAGAACGTAGTGACCGGCCGAAAGTGTATGAAGACACAGAATTGGATGTATTATTGGTGGAAGATTCGTACCAAACGCAAGAAGAACTTGCACTTGCATTAGGAATGAGTCAACCAGCGCTTTAACATCGTCGGGAATGATACAAAATGAAGGAAATGAAGCCAAGAGACATTGAACGCCGATTGTGCATATCTTAAATGCTGCTTGCCAGGCATAAAATAAAAGGTTTTTCGCACCGTATAGTTATTGGTGATTGAACTGGGAAGTCCTACCCTACCCGCCGTATTCCCTAGACAATGCGCTTAATGATTACCGCTTTTTCTGGTCGATGATACATGGTATGTCTGAGCAGCGCTTCACATCGTATGAAGATACAAAAAATTGGATCGATTCATGGATAGCCTCAAAAAATGCATAGTTTTTTCGACGTGGTATTCGAATGCTTCCAGGAATATGGGGAAAAGTAGTAGCTAGTGGTGGAAAATATTTTAAATAATATGTAATGTACCGTTTGTTTACAATAACTTCCTATTTTTTTTATTAAAAACGGCGGAAACTTATTTATACCCCTGATATATATATATATATATATATATATATATATATATATATATATATATATATATATACAATTAATTAAATGAATTATTATTACTCTAACAGCATTTACATTACGCTTTCGTTAACTTCTTGATTGCGGCACAAGCAGAATAAAGAATTTTTAAAATGATTATGTCATTTTAATTTATAATCACTTCTAAGTGATTGCTTGTATTAATGCCCTCTGCTATAGGCTAAGAACTTTTAATATCCCCTTAGAGTGGCCAGAAAGAAGGAATTGACGGAGGGCATCAACGAGGAGGTGGTGCAGGCCTAGTCGGACGAGGCCAAACCGCAGTATTTAATTTAGCCAAGCCACTCTCACCGCCACTATCAAGGAGAAGAGAATTTCTTCTCGGGCAGTAACTCAGCCAGTTAGTGACCACATTGTTCAACAAACCCTTCTAAAGCAGAATAATAAAGAAGCGTATTACCTGGAGCTTCCTTTCTTATATTATGCTAATGCTATGGCAACACCTAAAGTCTACAAGGAAGTGCTCCACACAAATCTACAGCTAGAGAGCAGCTTTAATTCGGATGGAATTCATTTAAGACTAAAAACGCAGTAAAATATATGGAGCTTTCGCATGACTAACAATTTCGATTGACTGAAAGTCAAATATATTGCAAAAATGTTCGTGAGAACACATTCGCACCGTGAGAACACATCAACAGTTTGTGTTTCCGAAAATTGAGCTTCAAATTTGAGCAGACTAATAAGTCTGATCAATGAAAACTGTGTGATCAAAATTTCAGCTGCCGAAACGAACCAATTCAAAAGCTAGATTTTTTTTTTGTTAGAAATAAGCTTTAAAATTATATTAGGGATTGATAAATTATTTGCCACTTCTATAAATTTGTTTTATTGAAAACTAGTTTCGAATGTTATACATTCATTCTCAGTTCTAAAAACACACAAAAAATTTAAAAATGAGCCATTCAAAATATAGTTTGGTATTATTATACATACTAAATTAGACTAATATAAATCAGTATTATAAAAAATTGATTTATACTAATCTAATTTAATATGTATAATAATACCAAACTATATTTTGAATTGCTTATTTTTGAATTTTTTATGTGTTTTTAGAACAGGATGAATGTATAACATTCGAAACTAGTTTTCAATAAAACAAATTTATAGTGGTGGCAAATAAGTTATGAACCCCTAATTAGATTGATCCTTCTATACCATCATGCGGATGTCAACTGATTTAAAATTACACTAATTTACAAAATTTGACTTCTTTCTTATACCATGAGATGTATATGATTTTTCTTGTAGATCACGGCCAACATAATACTGAGGCGCCACCGGTTTTTCTCCATTTTCCTCCAATTTTAAGAAAAACGATAAAAAACGAAAAACAGTGTTTTTCAATAGAATGTTGATAAAAATGAAGTTCTATTGGCTTTACTAAAAAAGTAAAAAACCCAAATTCAAGGCAATTAAATTCTCTTTAAAACAAGACCTCTCGCGTTAAAATTCATTAAGTAGGTATAACGATATAAGCTTAAAAAGAAATAATGTGCAAAAAAACGTAATTAAGTTAAAAGTTAATATTACCTGATGGATTCAGTTCAACAATCCCACAAATTATTTCAGACTTTTTTGAAAGGATTTTTAATCCAGAATAAGAATCTGCCTTCTGATTTAGTCTATCAAAATTACTTTTCAAGTGAAATCGAAACATTTAAAGTAAAAAATGAATACAAACTGAGACGTGAATGACTAGGAGTAAAGAACCCTGCCTGTCTAGGCCTCGAACACGTAGCAATATGCTCGCGTCTTGTCAATCATAGAAATCAATCATTTCTATTTTTTTCTTTTTATGTTTTGTGCTATTATTTGTTTTAAATTATTTGATAAATATTTTTGGAACAAGACGTGACAGATTTTTTTTCAATATTTTCCCCGTACTCAGCGCACTAGAATCCATTAAAAAACGCAAAAAAACCAACACATTTTGGCAAAAGTATATAAACCGTGTAAACTAGTGTTATAAATAAAACTTAACGTATAGACAAATTCTTTTCCAGATTTTAGACCGACTGTATTCGTGATTTAATTTTAAATCAACTAAATTTATTTAACAAGACAATAGAAAATAAAATTATATGCTTTAAAAAAAAAACTGAACAATCGCACGGTGAAACATTTCTAAATGCTACAAAAATCATTGTTGGTGATGATGCGATTAGTTTAAGCAGAAATCTCTTCTACTCGCTGGTACTCATTGTTTTGTCTCCAGAAGCCTCAAGGATTTAAAAGAGGATCCATTATTTTTGAGATAATAAATAAAACAAAACAAGAAAGATACAAAGAGCAATGTTTTATTTATAAGCAATGCTGCCAGAATACATATGGTTGCTAAAGTCTTAAGCATACTTATGAATCAATTATAGATATAATAAATACAAATTTTTCCTTCCTCAAAGCTTCTATTCACCAGCATGTTTTATTATTATTAATTTATGTTCTCTTATCAGCAAAAAAAAAAATAAAAATAAATTCACTTGCCCGTTTTTGAAAAGTCATTATTGCATTTTTTTATCTACCTTTTCTAATTAACCATCTATGACATGACATAATAAAATTTTACATACAACCAAAAAGTAAAATGTTACAAATTCGCAAGCGCCATAAGTAATGCAAAATTATAATTCAATAGTAAAGAAAATGGTAAAAAGAAATAAAAAATACTCGACATGCATTTGTAAAGGCTCCCTAATCTGAGTTTTAAAAGCGATTCAAATAACCGTGTTATTTTAATCGTATAGATCAACAACTTATGGGAGAACATTTTAGAGCGTAATCGTAATTTTTTGTCATTACATAACAATAAAATTACGAATTAGTGCACACGATTGAAAGAATGTAAAATGTTAAAAAAAAATCAAGATGGTATATTTGACAAGGTAGCGGAAGGCAGTGGTGTATTGAAAAAAAAATCATAGAGAGCCAGATAATAAAAGCGATGTAAATTTCTGTTTGACGCATTATAGGTCATTGGTCCAATTAATTTATTTATTTATAGTTTCAATTATATTTGCGAGTACACATTTAAAAAAAAAAAAGTAAACTTCGCATGAACCAGTAGAGACGTTTTTCAAAGCGGGATACCCATGAATAATTATTGCTTCAAGGGCGCTGCCTGATTTAAACGAGCCAATCAATAAAACGCACTCAAGGCGACTTAATGAATCTCTGAATCAATCAGTTTCAAAACTGGAATGCGGAATCAAAAGAAATATTTTTGTGAACGTTAAAAACTCGTTTTCTTGATCCGTTTTAATGTCTTCCTTTCAATCTTCTCAGTTGCGATCTGGATAAACCAAGACATTCAGTATCTATACCCTTCAATGTTTCCTAAGAGCATATTCCAAAATTCAACGACTGTACAAATTCAAAGTAACGGAATGTTAAGAAAAAAAAAATCATTTAAGCTTACTATGATGAAATTGATAATAAAATAAATGATTAAATAAACAACTTAAAATACTACTGTGTAAAGTAAGTGCATTTTTCAAATTTAATCCCTAAAAGTACATTCTAAACACATTTTTATTAAATCTTTAATGTTCTCTATGGATTGAATATATATGCAAATTTGACTTCAGTTAATTTATATATTAGTTTAGACCAGGACTAAGATTTTTGCCAGGCGGAGCAAGTTAATATAGCAACCTCTCCTTCCACCATCCGATCAATAAAAGTGACACAGTTTTAAATATAACAATATTTTAGGTAATATATTTCGATATAAATATAACATCATATAACATTAACTCATGCTATTGACTGAATTAAGGTTAAAACACTCAAAAAGCAGAAACAAATATTTTTTAGTTACAATAAAAATTGACTTAATTACTTAAAACCTAACAATAACATTTCGCTCGGAATTTACCGCCTTCTAAATTCTGCCGCCCAAAGCAAATGCCCCCAATGCCCTCTACCCCCGTAATTCCGGCGATGCATTAGTTAATCGAAAGGTCAAATATTATTTCAAAGGAAGAAAAGCTACTACGACATTCAGAAAGTGAACATACTATTCAATTTCTACAGATTCAGGATACGTTCTGTTTTTAAAAAATTGCTGAGATTGAAAAAACCTTCGAGAGTAAGACTTTTTCGCATCAAGTGAGCAAACTAAAATTGTTTAAGTAAAAATGAAAACGCTGCACTTATTACACTGTTTTATTATTTCCAAATAGTTATATATCCAACAATAAAAAGTTATTTGAATTGACTTTTCTTAAAATGTCTTAGTAAAATGATTCCAAAACACTTTATATTTTTCCACAATCATTTCCAGTTCATAAATAGCCGAGATATGGGCGTATGAAATATTTGATTCTACGCCACTGTCTGAACGTAATGACGAATAGTAATGTCAAGCTCCGAGGATCTTCAAAAAAAAATCGGTGCAGTAGTCTTGTAGAAAAGTCACGGAAGGAGAACGGATTTTTATTTATTCGATTTTTGGTTTCTACGAATCTTGAAACGTATAATCTCAAAATTGGAGCTGGTGATTTTTTTTTTTTTTTTCTTGAATGATACACAGAATAATTATTGCAAATAATAAACCAAAAACACAGATTTTCTTTTATAAAAAGTATTAATTAATTATTAACTTTCAGGATTTATCATTTTTTGGATAAAGAAAATTTTAATTAATGCATATTATTTTAAGAAGATTGAAGTGGACCTAATAAATACCAACATTGTTTTGTAGTTAGGTATAATATTATGGCAATGCTAACCGCCTTACATATAAAAATATATAAGTCTTTTTTTTTTAAAAAAGGATCAAGCGATATTTGACAAACTTTAAAACTTTGACAAACACATGAAACAGTTTTTCCAAATAATAAAAAAAAATTTAAATTTTATTCTTTATTGTTTACAGTTGGAGTTTATTAAGGTGGCGAAACTTTTATAATTACAATGTATTTTTAAGGCTTCTAGCACTCGGCAAGGTCAGAGTGATAACTGAGAGTCGTCAGTATTTGGTGCTTAGGACATCAATAAGCACTCTTTTCGACATATCATTAGCGGGAATCGACAGAGGTGGTGTTTGAAAAAGACGTCGATTTCACTCAAGGCAATAACAATAAAAAAAAACGACCATATACGACATGTGGTAATGTATGATCTTTTATCATTTTATTATTTATTGTTTTCGTATAGTTAGCATGTGTTAAGTGGGTACAATATTTGATCAGTCACTGCATATGATTTCAACCTACTTTATAGTAGAAATTTATTGTTATAAAGGTACGAGTACATTTAACAAGTTATTAGCTTAGTGCTCTTATCCGAGAATGCAAATCAACATTACGTTTTAAATCTGATGCCTGAAATTGGCAAAACGTTGACTAACTTTCAGGGATTAAAAATAACTAAGTTGTTTTATTAAGTCGTTCAGAATTAATGTTTTGTTCATTAATTATGCCTGCATACATGGCCTAACTTCTAGGTAGTAGATTCTACTTTTTAATAATTAAATAAAATTCGTTTTATACTAAAAACACTAAAAATATAACATGAAGCAAAAAATAATCCTTTGATTTGCCAACGGGAATCATTTTTGGTCCCAATAGGCGTGAATTGATCCAGTTTATACGAGTGTGACGCCAACAAATCGAATTTTTTTTTTTTTTTGGAAAGCATCGTTGATGTGGGCAAAGTGCTGCCGTTCTGTATTAGCAATTGCCGATGGAAATACCTCGGCGTTTAAAGGTTAACCAACAATTTATAACATGGCTCTGAACAGATTTTTTATTTTGCAAAGTTATACGTTTCACAAAACATGTAGAGATTATTTCACTTTTTTTTTTTTTTTTTAATAAATACTGTTTTAGTAAATTAGTTTCTTCATAAGAACATAGAGCTTATTATTTATGGAGACTATTTTTTGTTTTATTTATTTCAAACGAAAATAATAATAAATTTACGATATTATTCTATGAAAATATTTATAACTCGCAAAAAATAAAACGAAAAAAAAATTATGACTTTAGAGTAAAATACCACTTCCAGTGACCAAAAAGAGAGATTCGATAGATGTTACAACAATCCCAAACACAAAATTTCAACTTTCTACGTCTAACCGTTTTTGAGTTACGCGAGATACGAACGTACGTATAGATGTCGAGACAAAATGAATTCAGGGCTGGTCAAAATGAATATTTCTTTTGAAATCTGAAAACCGAAAATTTTCGTGATAACAATACTAAAACAGGAATGTAAAATATGTATGTAAAAACAAAAAACATTAAGAACTTGATAGGCATTCATAAAACTGTATTTTTTTTTTCTTGGTTGAATTCAAGACTTGGAGACTTCCCAAAATTCTATATTTTTTAGGAGTATTATTTTATAATATGAAAGGCGTCTATTTGTATCCAAATGCAATTTTTTAGATTGCAACATCATAGATCTCCCGACTTTTTGGTCCTAGTTCTATTTTATTTGGAATATCCCCTCTACCTTTCATGTTGATCTTCAACAAATGGCTCTCGGATTTTGTTTTCTATTGTTGCTGTACTATAAATACAGTCAAACCAAAAATACATGTTATTTTTACAATATTTTAATTTTATTCTTTTATTCAAACAATCCACAATAGTTTTTTATAACGATCCGGATTTTTTTAACAGTAATATATGTGCTCAAGATAGTTATTACCCGGCCGAATACGGTGAAGCCACAAGGAGGGTAATGTGTTCAGCTTCACCGTTAATAGGCATATAACGATTTTTTGAGCGAACGGATCAATAAATTTTTAAGTTTAATGGCTCAAATTATTCGTTATGGTCCGTGAATTATCGTGAATTATCCGTGAATGTTTTGAAACGATGTGAGCTCAAAATACTAAAGATTTGTTGTCCGTTTGAGGATATCTACCGATTTTTTCAGCGAACTACACGAACAAGCTTAAAGTTCAATGGCACAAATTATTCAGTGAATTCCCGTGAATGTTTTGAAACATTGAGAGCTCAAAAATACTGAAAAAATATTTCATTATATAATAAGTATTTTCGGCTTTTTGTTAATGTTTTTATTATATCATTTTTAAGTTCATCATCATATGGTGATTATAAACAGCCAATACTAAAAACTAAAAACGTTAAAATAAACATTATTTGAATGCAAAATAAAAACCCCGATTATGGAAATAACTTTTATATTTTACAACCCTATTCGTTCTAAGAGATGGAATGTATTTAAATATCTACTTAAGCGTATCGGTGGGGTGTTAGGGAAGTTGATGCCTATGAATATTGCACCTCGGTGTAGTAGTCGGGTGTCTTCCACCACACATTACGGCCACCTGCAAGTGCATTCTGTCATTCATCTGTGTAAGTCAACAAACAGAAAGCTCCTAATTTATGTAAGTAATCATACAGAAGGTAATAGAAGAGTCTTCATTTTCGTTTGGGTGTTGAAGGCACCCGACTACAACACCAAGTTTCAATAGCCTTGGGCGTCAACTTCACTAACAACCCACCAATGCGATTAATTAGATATGCAAGTACATTCCGACCCTTGGGACGATTAGGGTTGCAAGATATAAAAGTTATTTTCGCAGTGGGGATAATTATTCTGTAGTAATTTTAATTTTTTTTTACCTTTTATATACGATAGTATAATTATTTTTAATAAGGAATAATAACTATTCTTAATTATAGATTTTATTATGATATGATCACTAGAGAATACAATAACATTTTTATTGAATGATAATAACTGGGATGTCATAAGAAAGGTTTCAAAGGTTATGGCCAAACATTACATAAACCGGCAATCTTCCCATAAAACTAATAGTTCTGTGAGCTTTTAAAGTTTAGCTGATGTCATTCATTGAGAACAGGGATCTAGGATCTAGGATTTTTTCCAGTGGGGCACGCTTAATTTTGCCGTCTCTTCCTAATAAAAAATAGTCAACTATTTTGCAATTGTTTTTTGGATAATATATTTATAATAATATAATATAATATCATATCATAGCGTTAACATTGACTGAATTAAGGTCTAAACCAACAAAAAACAATCAAATACACAAAAAAATATAATATTAAAATGATGAACATGAGCAAATAATAACATGAAATTTCACTTTTCGATCTTTTTTTGCAGAAAAAATGTTTATTATCTCATCATCGTTTATGGAAGCAACAGTTTGCGTTCTATGGAGATTATACTGAGACTTGTTAAGCTTTGTTTAGCAGTCGTGCTCCTCAAATAACTTTTAATCAGTTTCAGCTTGTTGAAGCCCTTTTCTACAGAAGAAACAGAAATTGGAAAGGTAAGGAATATTCTTGAGGATTTAGTTAGGTTGGGATACACCTCTTCCAGTTTATTTTTATAAATTAAACTAAATGTGGATGATGCAGTGACGACTTGCAAGCCTATTGCCAGCGAATGGTTTATGAAACTTTCAATTTAAAAGATATAAAGTCTTCTTTGTTAAGGTCTTCTACATAGATATAACAGACACACACACAGACACAAAGACACACGGACACACAGACACACAGACCATTTTGCGAGACTTGGTCATTTGGACTCAGGGGGCCTTAAAACGTGTATTTCCGTCGAAAATTTTCACGATCGCAATACTTCCGCTTACTAATTACTTCTTATATAGGTAAGGGAAAATAAAACTAAACAAAGGGCTGGTGTATGCTACCTGGAACAGTAATCGGGATCGCATAGAAATAAATGAAAATCGAAAACAGCCGAGAGCGCTTCATTTGGACCAATCCCGATATAATTTCATAGTTTTGTAATTCATTGTTAGTTAATCCTGTTGATTCCCTGTATCTTTTGGGAGGGGTTAGGTTTTAAAGACTTTGCCTCAGTATGTGCCTCGCCTAGCGCGTTTGAAAGTGACGATAGTGAAAATCGTACATTTTCACATTCGATAGTTCGACATGGTAGAGAGGATGTGGAACCCCACTTTGTTTTTGACTTACCAGAACTAAAAAAAATCATAAAATTGTATTGTCCCCAATGGTAATTACTTGCTTTATATATTTCCATCAACCAAAACTAGGCAAACAATTTGAATAATAGAGTTATGTCATGTGTGACGCATTGCAGAGTTTAGGGTTAACGTGCTTTATTGACAATATCATTCAATGATATATTTACAACCTCAAACCAATTTATGTGCTGTATTGTATATCCATTGTATACCCATGTACAAATATCAATGCATACCTTGACAAACAAATACACTAATTTATTAGTAACCTTGCAAATCACAAACCCTTAAAATATTTATAAAAAAAAAAAAAAAAAAAAAATCTTAAGCATACACTAGCTCAAAGTTAGCAAGCTCTTCTTTAACTCTTACGCCTAACAATTTCGTTAATGAATAACATTAATTTCAATATAAAAAATAACGGTATTGAAATAAAACTTTACCAGTTGCTCCACCATAGTGAAAACAGGAACTTACCTGAAACAATAAAAAATTAAATAAATATTTCTCGAGAAGTACTTATTCTAAATATATTTGAGGATACCGGTTCTAAATTGTACTAAAATATACTTTTCCGAAATTGAAATTGGAGTTTCTAATTTTCTAAAGAATTTTATTTATCAGATAATTTGAAGGCAGGAGGTTAATAAGGGGTGTCAAATTTAACCAAATATATCAGTTTTATTTCCAAGAATAATACACGGGGCAAAGATTAGGCAAGATATCCCGAAAACCACCATTTTGGATAAATCGCCTTTTAATAGTGACTCCATAATGGCATAAGGTGAAATGTGTATCTACTGTTAACTAGGATGAGTAGATACCAGGAATAATAATCCATAACTATGGTGGAAAAAAAAAATTGTAAAAAAAAAAAAAATTTTAATTCACTTTTAATTTTAGTCTTAATAACTAAAATCTATGAATGGATGCACATACTGTTTTTCACGACTTGTAACTTTTGCTCTTATAAGTTTTCATTTATTTAAGGATAAACTAATGCTTAAATAATATAATTAAATTATGTTAGAAATCTTTATTTTTATCGTGACCATTACAAGTAATAAATTGAATCAATATTCGATTAGAGAAAAAAAAATCTTGTATCTTATATGCATAGTACTTAATTTTATTTTATCGATTGCTCATAATGTCAATATGATTTAAGTGTATTTATATACTAGTAGCACATATCGATGTATCGATTTTAATTCGCTCTCGATCTATCAACTGTCAGGCTGCCAGAGAACGGAAGCCTAGGAATCCGGTTAATCTACGCCCAGGTGAGTTCGGAACCGGGTCGAGAAGACAGATTGTAGTAAATTAGAGTTCTAGATTGGCATCCAGACGAAACAGCCATACAAAATTTACCTAATAATATGTAAAGATGTAATCTATTTGCATGATGACAGTTACAAATTGACATATAAATGGTATGGATTAAAATCAAATCGTAAAACTATCAGCTAGCTTAGAATAAATTTAGAGTAACTTAGATTGAGTTAGGTAGACTGAACGATAGGAATGAAAGGCGTAGATTAACTTTGAATAAAAAAATATTCAGATATAATAACAATAAATGTAAAATCTAACTTTACCTAAAGATTTAAATGTCAACGTGGAAATAGAAACAATTGTTATCTACTATTTTTGATGAGAAATTTGACTGTTATTATCCAAAAATTGCTGTGTTCGAATCTTGATTATGAAAGAGCTCTTCTGGCATTGCTATAAAAAAAACGCATAGCTTTTTTGATATTCTTTTCAAAATAAAATTTATTCTGGGACAAGACTTCCTATGAGAATAATACAAGAAAAATACGTGATGGATTTTCTTTGTCTGTATCCTGTCATATATAATCATTAAATAATTTTAACATTATCGATAGCTAGGATATATTAATATATAACTTAAAATATTAATAAACTGGAATGTATTAATACACTGTATTCCAGGAAAGATTATATGTTCAGTACTTGTAAGGAAGAACTATTTCTTGGACAAAGGTAAGGAGGCAATGTGCTCAACCGGGTTATCCTCCACGCAAAAATTGAATTTGCGTTATCTAAAATTTGAAAAAAACGACAACATAAAACTGAAGCAAACGAATATCCTTGATCAATAAATAAAATAATTGAAGAGAAAGTAATGAAGATAAATTTCATAATGCCACCATGTTTGTCAGAATTGAATTTAAGGTAAATAATTACTATAAATAGTTACTAAATTTTAAGTAAAAAAAGGTTCTAAAAAATGATCATGTATACCAGGAGTTCTCAACTATTTTCCCGGGGGCGCAAGTGTGCTGCCTGATAACATATATGCCCGTGGGCACAATTTTGCCTGCCTAAAATAACTTGTACAAGCAATCATCAACTGTTTTGCATGGCCTGTTATAGATCGACGATATCCAATAAAATATTATGTTAATCTATTTTTAAAAATATCTAATAATTATTTTATTTAAAACAAAGTATAAGCGAATTGTTTGAAAATAGTAATTTATTTATAACATATTAAAAATATTGTACATTTTTTCTAAGTATTATAACTCTAATAATAATGGGAAGAAGAAGAATTCTAGCGATGTATTAGTGGAATCATTTCTTCCGTATATCTCAATATTCCTTTATTGGTTTATATTACATAGCTCCACCAACATTTTGGAGTACTCCCCCATTCTCAAGGTGTTTTTTTCTACAAATATCGTACAACAATTAAAATAATCAGAATTATTTATATCAGAATATTGCACATGTCATTTTATATTATAATTACATCTATGCTCCTATTGTCTAGATATATCCATGTTAATTTTGCCTGTTGATACATATACAACTGATAGATACAAATTAAATTTTAATAAATTTGTTTATAGTGCGGTAGTAGCATTGCAATACCCAAAAAATATTACCTTCAGCGTTACTTCCTAGGGTTTCATGCTACTTTTAATATGAAATATCCTTTTAAATATGAAAATTACTAACAAATATTAATATTAATATACAAAATCCTATTTAATAAAATTACAACAAAAAACATATGGTGCCCGCCAACTGACAGATAACCTATAAATGTGCCACCACGTACAAAAAGGTTGGAGACTCCTGATATGGAATGATCTGTGCTTGGAAGTTAAATGTTTATATTCAAATAAAACTTTAATTAATTCAAATAATTCTGGCCTTATTCAAATATGTATTCAATTTTTTACTTCGTTATTCAAAATATTTATTTGGTATAATTTGATTAATTTTTTATTGCTCATTCCTTATCTAGCATTTTGCGGCTGTGATGTTAATAAATTTATTGCCTTATGAAATGTTTAATGGAGGATACTACGAACTGTTTGAATAGAAACAGGAAATATATAGATAATGTTTTATTTTTATTATTTAATGTTGATTATAGAAGAGGAGGGTTTGCTTTTATTTTTTTGTCAGAATATATAAATATTGTTTTTATAAGTTTAATAACACTGCGAGCCAAGCTATAACGCATGTTACACCCCCCAAAGACTCAAAACTGAGCAATTCAAAATTTAATTGTATATCCAAATGTTTTATTTTGTTTATTTGTTTTTTTGCGATTATTGAATAAGTATTTTGTTAACAATTTTTAAGAATTAATAAATTTTATTGCCGCGAATTCAATGGAGAACGAATAAACTTTATTAGCGATTAACAAATACAACGTAGATCGCCGAAGCGGTCCCGGATCGCCCGAATTTAAGGAACTTACAACTTTAGAGGACCGAATTTAGGTAATAATTAGTTTTCTTTATATTTCGAAATCAATTTTGCCTACAGAAAAACACTCTCATTTGGAATCTTTTCGTCGCATCCCTGTGCAGGGCATTTTCATCCACCCCAGGGACCGCCTGTTAGCCCCGAATTTCCGCACAAACCAGGGAACAACCTAATAAATTTCATAATTTGTGTCATCTGGGCATAAAGAAAACTTAGAAAGGCAAATAAATTGTTGTTTTGGTGCCCAATAGGTATAAATCAAGTTTATAAAATGCATGAAAACCATTATTCATACACTAATTCTCAAATATTTCTCTTCCGCAATCTCGTAAAAATCGCTATATACTGTAAAATAGATTACCAGACTCACTGATAATAATAGGCCCAATAAATAGGAAAACATGTCTGGCTATGAACGGACTAATTTAAATCATGCTTACGTTGAGTGACGAACTCGTCAGAATTCCATCACCAATTGGTGGACTATAATCCACGGAGGAGCTGCCCTCGGGGTGATACATTAGCCGGATTCCAGGGACGAATCCGGATCTGGATGAACTAGGACGGAGGACCAAGGAGGCTGTGGTCCTCCCGTCGCGATGAGCCCCAATCACACATCGGACCTTGGGTCACTGAACTATTTATGCGCCAGCGGGGCCTAGCGTAGCTAGACTCTATCGAAGGCTAGCTCAGCATCATTGAGATGGAATGACATCGATCTACCTCAGCTCCAAAAAAGCTGTGTGGGACAAAATCCAAAAAATAAAAAAAAACTAAGTTGTTTTTGGATGATAGTAAATAATTAATTTTATTTCTAAAATTATATATAATATAATATTTTTATTTTTTAGAGCTGAATTTATTAAATATGAAGATTAATTCCGGTCCAGCTAAACGCAGAATAAAAGGACACTTACCCAGAGATCTGCTTCACAATTAATTCAAAATTTAAAATTAAGATAAGTGTAACTTTATATTAATTTTTTTTTCTCTTTAAATATTAATTTGCACCTGCCAATAGTTTAAAGGTACTAATGACATGTGAAGGATGGGGAATGGATAGTACCAAGCAGCACCTCTTTTCTGCCTTGGTTTGGTTGCCTTGGTTGGTTAAGGAAGATTTCTCATCTAGTACCTAATATTTAATAATTTTTTTTTAAATTATATGTATGTTGATCACAACAATTGGTGATATTAAGAGTTTTTAGCATATAGTGTTTTCTAATTTGGCATTAATAGTATTTAAATCATGAATTATTTTATTGTAATGATTTTCAGCTTTATAACCTAATATTTAGCTTTAATGTTTTAATTTTTGAATAGTGTTGCAGAGTAATATTAATTTTTTAATTTATATTAAATATAATTTATATAAAATATTAATATTTTTTTTTAAAGTAAATTTATGAATGTTGATGAATACAGTTTTTAATAATTTTAGCATGGAATATTTTTGCTCTAATGTTCATACTATTTTTAACAAGTAATATTTTAGTATGCTGATTTTTAGCCTAGTAGTCAGAAAGTAACATTTTAAACTATAAATAAAATATGTAGGAGAAGCTTTGTTGGGGATGCGGTCAATAAATTAGCATAAAAATAAGAAAAAACTTATTATATTGTGTTAGACGTTTTGGCCTAAGT